>OY735201.1:44520096-44767596 GCA_963457665.1 Thysanoteuthis rhombus
CAATACGGGAGTGTAAACCGGGGCATATATAAGGAGAGTGTTGAAACGAAGCTAAAGGCAAAGATGAATGTCAACAAACACCTGATGAGAGGAAGCCAGAAAGCTACACTGACCACAAATCAGTGTATCGTTGCCTTGACTCTAAGTACTGGATTTATACTCACCATAGTCAGTCGTTAGCTTAACTGTATATTTCATGATGATAATGATGATGATAAACATCATCAGTCTTTTAACGTCCGTCGTTGGACATAGACCTAGGATTTGCCACACTTCTCTATCATGGGCGTCGCGGAGCCAGTACTTCCTGAACTTGTCTAGCTCGTCTTCTTGGATATTGTTTTCACTATATTCCAATTTTTAAAAGTAAGTTAGAAAGATGAATATTCTAAGCAAATAGTTAAAAATAAATCACGTAGTATCATGTATTGTGAAAAAAGTATCTGAAAAATAATCCATCAAAAATGTTAAAGCAAGCGATGAAGGTAATTATGTAAAACGTATTTCATGGCAACTTATATTTGATCGAAAGGTTGTTGTTGATTTAGTTAATAATTCAATTTTTCTTCTCATCATTCTCAAATTCATCAACAATGAAGAGGGTTTGTCATCGCCTATTATGTAAGACTATGAACATGTAAATAATAGAAAAAAATGTATCAGTAGAATAAAAATTAATCTTGTGATAATCGGGCTGAACATAGACAAAATACAATGTAATAACAAAGCACAGAGTAAATTAGACGTAAAAAAAAAAATATTTGATGATGATGCCAGAAAGTCAGCCTCATGACCTCCGATCTGAGAATGTTAAGACCTCTTCAGCGGTTCATAGATTTCCAGTTTGATATTTATCTTGATATTTATCTTGAACTACTTAAGATTCCGTCCGATGAAAAGGTTTTTTTTTTTGTTTTTTTTTTTGTAAAAGGAAATTACTGTTGATTACGCAGGATTCAGAAGAAACAAAATAGGGAAGAAAGGAAAAATATCCGAAAAAAAAACCCAAAAAACGAAAAACTTCGTATTGTATATGCAATTTCGTAAATTACTGTGATCGTTTCCAAAATGATGATAATGATATTGAAAACATCTGATTCTTGCTGTCTACTATTTTTAAAAGCATATTAAAAATTGTGAAATCACAAAAGACGATTCAATATGGCTTTAAGCCTCAAGAGAAATCGTGTCATTCAATAATCCTTGGACGGAAGATTATTGGTCACTAGATTTCAGTGACCCGGTCTCGTGTTGTAGCTCTATCAAAAGACAGGAAAGATGAAAGCTGTAAGATGAGATTTAATCACCAAATATATGGCATGGAATAGTTTGGAGCTGTCGACGTTTTAGGTTTAATTGAATAAAACCATTTCTTTTTTATAGAGGAATTTTTTATAAACTAAAGATTTCCCTTTTTTTATAATGTGATCGTCTAGAATCCATGGACGTAACCGGATCATATTGAATTTCATTTTTGATTCGTTTTATTACACGATTCAAGACAAGTAAAGACAAAGAAACGCTTCCATCAATAGACACATCCACGTTGCAAATACGTACATAGCTAATGGAATTTCCTACATGAAGGATGATATTGGAATAATAGTTGGTCTATTTCTTGATCAATTCATAATAGGCACCGGTTTATTCTTGTCATGGTTTTGCGCGTCCGAAATCTAGTCATGTTGCTCTGATAGATTATGTTTTTGAAATTGGCGTTGTGATTTAAAAAGCGTTGCATTTCTTTGCATATATTCTGCTGAACTTTTTGTTTATCGTATCTATTCATGATACTGGAAAGTAAACTTCAACTTTTCCATACAAACTTGAATTGTTATACGTTACGATCTTATTAAAATTAACTCTTCCATTTCAAAGCCTTTTTTTTCTCCCCAATACGTGACACCAGCATATTTGTCATTACTTGGCAACGTAGCAAGCATAGCCACATTTTACTGATTTGAATAGAGTCCAATAGAAAGGGAAATTAGAAGCCTCGTTCTGGAGTGATAAAGGTTCAAAAGCTATTAAAAAAAACAAAACAAAACAAAACAAAACAAAAAAACAAACAGCAGGTAACAAATTTTGAGTATACCTAACCGTGTGTTCTCTGTACACGGCTTACTTTGCGGGAATAAAAAGAGAAATAAATGTTTTATTACGAAATTCAAGTCATAAAATCTTAAATATCTCGCTCCATGATGCCGCTATAAATTCTATAATCCGGCACTACTATACAATTCATAATGAGAAATGATCAACGTTCACGTGATCTTTTTCAAAGATAATATAATGCATACCAAATATGCTTTTTATGAATTTTATGAATTTCCTCTTCTTCTTTTCGCTTGTACGTTCGTTTTCTCTTTGTTTGTTTATAAGCCGTGTAAGCGTCATTCAGAGTTAATTAAAGAGAAAAGAGGGAAAATATAAAACAGTTAAACGACCAAGAATAAAAGTAAAGAGAAACGTGGAAGTTGCATTTAAAATGCCAACACTCTATTTAGCAGGGATTCATACTTGCAAAATTAATGAACGCATTTTGGAAGTATGGACTTAATACTGGAGTATTTTCAGCTGGATGGTTTGTGACCATCTATGGATGTTTTTTCTTACAAGGCACGAATCGGCACAAATTGGAAAATGACGTTTGTCAATCGGGTTCAGGTCTGTCAAAGCAGCATTTGTCACTTTATCTCTCTCTCTTTCTCTCTCTCTCTCTCTCTCTCTCTCTCTCTCTATATATATATATATATATATATATATGTGTGTGTTTAACGCAATATATCGTTGACTACAAGAAGAAAGACGTACATTTTGATTTTGTATGTACTAGGGTGCACTGATCAAACTTATACAGAAACCCCAGATAAAGCGAGAGAGAGAGAGAGAGAGAGAGAGAGAGAGAGAGAGAGAGAGAGAGAGAGAGAGAGAGAGAGAGAGAGAGAGAGAGAGAGAGAGAGAGATTATTATATATATGTGTGTGTGTGTGTGTGTGTGTGTGTGATGTGTCATAGCGTCTGCATGCTTGTGTGCTGGATTGTCTGTCTCACTATAGAAACCCCCAAAACATGGGAATGGACCTTAGGGGAAGAATTTAGATTCAAGAAAAAATTGAGAAGAGAAGATTCAAGAGTTTTAGAGGCAGGATTCTATTCTATCATCAATGTAAATATTGCTAAAGTGGAACCTTACTTTCTGTTTGATATACATTAATACATAGATTTTTATTTTATATGTTTATATATAATTATTTGAAGGTTCAAAAGTCGAGGGAGATCTTTTCCCTATTTTGGGTATCAAAATGAAGGGAGACTTTCCCCTCCTTTAAGGGAATCAAACGTGTGAGGAAACTTTTTCTCCTTTCAGGGATAAAAGGTGAGGGGAGACTTTCTACTTCCGCTAGGGGGTCAAAATTGAAGGGAGACCCCCAACTACTTGGGGAGTAAAAATTGTAGGGAGACCTTTTTTCCTCCATCAGGATGTTAAAAATGGAGGATTTAGAAACCCATTTCCGAGCCCAGAGAATTACAGCCAAATCTCGTTGAACACACCAGTTCTCGTAAGATCACAGTAGTTTAACAACGTCAAACCTAGTTAGGACCTATCCCCATACCGTAAACAGAACAAGGTTCGACGGGTCTAGCAAGTGGGACGAACTAAACGATTGCCCGTGTGTACCTAACCTGCAACACCGTCGATGAGGGTATAACTAGAGAGCAATGATATATGCATATTGGACAAATTAATTAATAATGATTAATTAATAAGTAATAAGGTATACTTCATCATGAATAGTTTTTTTTTTTAAATCTGAGTGACAAAACAAATTGGACATCTTATAAGGATGCATGTGGTCTCCAGGTATCCATGTTGGGAGTCGCGATGTCCATCGATTGTCTGCCATTCTTGCAACATAGCCAGCCCACCGCCATTTGAGATTTTTTGTGGATTCTATGATGTCCCTAAGTCTTGTCTTTTCTCGGATGTACTGTGCTGTATTGTGGTCTCTCCATGTGAGACCCAGCATTATTCTTTCATGTACACGTTGCATGGTTCTCAATTTACGGGTCTGTCTCTTGGTTAGGTTCCATGTTTCAGCTCCATAAGTGACTATTGGGAGGATGCATTGGTTATACACCCTTCTCTTTAGGATCAATGGGATCTTATTATTTTTGAAGGTTGAGCTAGCTCTGCCAAAGGCTTGCCATCCTAGTGTGATTCTTCGCTGGAAGCAGCACTCAGTCAGCTGCAAATCCACTTGAATATATATACTATTGATATAAAATGCTTTTTTTTCTAACTCCAGGTTGAAGTTGACTTTGTTATCCCCCCTTAACAACAACAACACTCACCGAAGTTAAGCGAGTAAACTTTTCATTAGTTTGTCTATTACGCCAAATCAAACCAAACCAATGTATAAAATTACACCGTGATTTGAAATAACAGCCAAATGATTGGAAGGCAGCTCTCTTACCGAGTGTGCTAAACTGAAAAATCTTATACACCTTCAGATGTTTCTAAAATCATATATACAATACAAAAATTGCAGTAATCATCTCCCATCGGAATAGAAGAAGTGGATGTTTCCTCTGCTGCAGCCAGACTTGTCTATCTTGAAGTTGACATAATTCAATTTTCAATTAGCAGAGGCATGGCTTGCAATTTGGGGATTGGCTCCTTGAAGTGTCCCATAAACTATTCAGAGAGATTTGTCGGTAGAAATGCAGTTGATGAACTACTATGTATTAGACTTCAAGGGGGCCAGGGGGCGTTTTCAAATAGCTCCCTCTGTTTTATAGATTTGGGCACGTAGAATTAGTAAGTGACTTATTTTTAACTGAGACATCTCGCTTAACCCTACTTCACGTTTACCCTTTGGTCTTCAATTTACAGCTGGCCTCTCAGATAAAAGATTAAATAATTCTCAAATAATGGATATTTTTTTTTTAATGAAAACAATGAGGAAAACAAAAAAGAAAAAAAGTACTTGAAAACACCCTGGAATCAAATAACTAGAGAAAATAATGAAAATCGTATATATATATATATATATATATATATATATATATATATATATATATATATATATATATATATATATATATATATATATATATATATATATATATATATATATATATATATATGGTGATGACTTCATTTATATAATATGTTGAAAGATATTTCGAATATGAAAAAGATGAAAGAAAATAAGTATCACTCCTCCATTGTTTTTTTTTTGGAGAGGGGAGCTTTTATATTCATCTTATAAAAAAGTCTCTTGACTTGTGTCATGTTTTCGTAGCGCTGGCAACAACCTGAGTCATGAATCTTTGTTTTTAAAGAGTGTCGAGTGTTTGTGAATTATACTCAGTAGTTGGAACAGTGAAGTAATTACTGGGGGGTTTGAATTCCCACCTTAAGTGCATGTCTAATGCTTCTCACAACAAATTGACGATAGCTATAATTTAACGTAACAAATCCTTAGTACTCTGCTTTTATTTGTATACAGAGATTCTGTCAGTGTTTTATTAGAACATAGCTCGTCTTTTTTTCTTACCATTATTTTCTCAGTCTATTTCTGAAACGATGTGAGCTTTGCTTAATTCCACGAAATGTTACAGACGGATTTTGAGATAATATCATCTTACTCTCCTCTTAGATTAAGTTATACTATTAATTCTTTTTATTTACATCTGGCTTTCTTGTTTAGATTTTTTTTAAAAGCTTATAGACGTGGTTTTTATTGTTAGTTTTAACTAATTTCTCTCTTCCCCCCTCCCTTTTTTTTTCGCAATATGTTTAGCCGGATCATTCTGCGGCAATTGAATTAAATTGAAGCGGGTTGGACTGAAAAAGTGTATTCGATTGAGAAAAATGAATTAAATTTCAAGGATTTATTTTTTAATTCATAGAAGATTTAATGAAAGTTTTTAGATGCAGCATCCAACGGGACAAACCAATAGAAAAAAAAAAAACAAACAAAAAAAAAGTAAATATAATTTATGTGTACGATGTCGCTATTGACTTGAATATATCGGTTTTTATAAATACAGCTGAATTGATCAAACTGTATTGATATAATTACAGATATAATAATATTCGAGCAAGTTTTTGCATCGTAAGTAGGAAGAGCTTACTTCTCAATTGGCTGTAATAACACCTATCATACTAAATTTCACTGCATATCTATGCGAACTGAAAACAGCGTAGTTCGAACCGATCTATCTATCTATCTATCTATCTATCTATCTATCTATCTATCTATTGAAGTTTTGTGGAGGAGGGGATGTGGTATTTGTCTTCTGGAATGGTCAATTCTTTGACCTAGTGCCAGTGTTTGAAACTCATGACTAAGATAGTTGTGGTAAGTAAATTAAATTACTTTCGACCGTTGCTTTTTACATTTTTTCCCTTCTTTTATTCTCTTTCTGACTTTTCTTTTCTTTTTGCACTCCTATTGTATCTTTATTTAAATTTTCACGTATTCAGATCTGTGGTTTTCACTAACATTTTTGAGGAGTGTTCGCCAGTTAAACTAACACACACACACACACACACACACACACACACACACACATACACACATAGATGACAGTCGTCCAAATAGAGAAACTATTTCACAGTATTTCCCGCCTAAGTCTATTACAGATAAAAAAAAACTTGTGAATCATGCAATAATACGAGCATACATCTAATACTATAAAGACGGCAAATGTTTCTTCGTTTCTCTATTTCTAACTCTATGTTTCATAGACTCCGAAACAGTTTGACCTTCCGAGTTGGAAACCTGTGAATCTTGACCCCAGGATGAACATATGATCGATAGAGATGACCTCTGGTGACCTATGAAAGTCAATTTTGGGTCATGTCAGTTTTGGCATTTTTAAATATGACGCCGGCGGCTGCAACATCACGAGCTGCAAATTTGTGTACATGCTTAATTTGACCCCAAGATAAATGTCTCTGACATCTAATAACATCTAAAGGTCAACTTATGGACGGGCCAATTTCGGTATTTTCAAAAGAGGCGGATTTTGGCAGAAGGATTGTAAATTTTGGGGTGCCATCTGACCATAACTAAAAAAAATGATGTTTTTAGTCAAAAAGCTGTGTTGATTGAGAAACTTTGTGACAAGTGAAAGAAATGAAAAATGATTTATCAATAAATAGTTGTGGAGCTAATTTTACCCATCGAACAATACACGTGTAATTTCGATCTATAAGCAGAGCGAGAAGGAAATTTTTGGACGATATTTCAAAAGTTCAATTAAACGATTAACTCCTGTCTCAATTTGAATGTGTAATTCTTATCCTATTTCACATCTTGTAGAATTTTTTTTTTGCCATCATAGATGTTTTTCTACCTACATTTCTTTTGCCCTCAAAAATTAAAGACATTTGCGCGCGTTGAAAGAAAGGGAGAAGAAAAAAAGAAGATAGAAAAAAGGGAGAGAGATAATGATATTTTAAAAACAAGTAACTTTCATGTTTGCAAGATTTCAGAACTTCTTACTAGTATGGAAGATCGTAACTTGCAATTGGTATCTTTGAAAATTCAAAAGCCCAAGAAGCTTTCTCGAATATTCCCCATTTAGTATAGCATCGATACAAACATTTAAAAACCTTGTTACCGGAAATAAGACAATTCATGAAGCTAAAAGTTGTTTTCTTATCAATATCTATGAACAAATCTATGTTTGTATTGATGTTTCCACATTTTGTTGACGGAATAGTTCTACTTCATCTTCAACCAAGTGTCTTACACAGCTCCATCGCTAGATAGCTAGAAAACGTTACATGAGTTTTACGCTATATTGCATTGTTATAGTGTAACGGTTAGCACGTCTGCCTCACGTACAGAAGGTCTGGGTTCGATTCCTGGTATGAGCGAAGCGTGTGGGAAACTCTCCATTAGGACAAATTTCCCTATCCACTGAGCAGCTAATTGAGTATACTCTAAGCTGTGTAATTAGGGTTGAGGTATCCCTTCGGTGACTAACATCCTACCAAAGGGTTGGTCAATAAAAAAATGTTGGTATGAAGTACTTGTCTTGACCAGACTTGCAAGGATGCATCAGAAACCAGGACTTCGTCACTGGTCGTCATACTACCATCGGGAGTGTCTCTCAAGAGAGACGTTTCACGTTTTTATAGCTGAGTCTCAAGACATTTTTGATCCTTAGCCGGTTGCATATAAATTACATTGACTTTCTCTTTTTTTCGTTCCATTGCTGTTGTATAAAACTTTTGTTCTTTCTCCGTCATGACACCCAGTGGTTTTGTTTATTATAATTTGATACAAACTTTTAATTTTAGTATCAACTTTTGACTTTTTCGCCTTAGGATTAAAGGAAAAAGATTTTGAAATTCTGAGGGGGTCTGAGCCTTGAAAAAGGTCAAGAACCAATAATATAAACAATGCACGTCTGCTCAAATTCAGCCGAGAAATTATTTCATGAGCCAAATCTTAAAAAGACCATAACGAATACATATGTTATAAAGACATCACGATGTTCAGTTTTGTTAATAGAAAATACAATGTCTGTGACAGAACAAATTGATAAATCATTATGTAAATATGCGTCTAAATAAAATCAGTTCGAGCCCAAATCTGATTTCCAGTTGCAATACACATCTTATATTAGCCAGCGATCGCATTGGTAGAAAGAGTTAGGATAGCTGATTCGAATAAATCGTACAGTTTATTTCTTGATACCTCCCAATCTCGATTTTATGACCTTAATAGCTAACCAGTACAATTTTCTCACATTAGTGAACATTCCCCGCTACAAATAGACACAACAGGCAGAAAAATGTTATTTTATGAGATTACACGCACAGAAGCACCCGGATAAACAGTTGCATGTACGTTTGTATTATTCCATATTTATATTGAAATACATAATTTGTGCGCTTGCCTGCTTGTGTGAACAATAATCTGCCTTACGGTAACGCTAGCTTTGTGCCAAAATTAAGATTCTGCACATTTCGAAATCTTAGAATTAGTTATAAAAAAAGGATTTGCGGAAGTCCCGCTACGGATATCTCTTTCGTGATTTGTATTTATTTGCCAAGCATTTTAAAACACTATGGAGAAATTTGGATAACCCTATTAGCAGCAAATACAATGCATCAAATAACTTTAGATTTAACAGTGATTATCAGATATAATTGGTTACCGTAATAATGCCGGAAATGTTTACTTGACTCAGGTTTTGTAATGTTGTAACCCAAGTTGCAATTATTGTATGTGATGCAAGAATAATATAACCAGAAAGCTTATCTGTCTTCAAAATAGTGCATTGAGCAGCGCCGTATCTATGGCGCATTATACTTTAATTAACTTTTGAGCGATCATTCTTTAAGTAACAGTCCACCTCACGGCTGCCACTTTCTGCGGTCCTCTTCTCTTTTACTTCTCAGAGGATTAAACGAAGGTAACAATAAGGTTCTATACTTTGCACTCTGGATTCTTTTTTTTTTTTTTTGAAAATGGTAAGCTTATAATTGCCTTGTTATGGAGAAAGTAGATATTTAGAGATAATCACTCAGGAATTTTGAAGCAAAATGGTTTGTTCAAGAATTCGAAAGAAAAGAAGCCCTATAGCTAATTTGAATGCCCTAAAATACTCGCTGATGCAGAATGAATATCACCAAGACAATGTTTCAACATTCATTTAGAATCTCATGTCGCATATTTTAAAATTCATTAATTTTCCATGACAGAGATTGTCCTTTTGCCTGTTCGTAAAGTAAAAAAGTTTTTTTTTCCCGTGATCATACGATTTCATTTTTCAAGAATGAAAGATTGTAATACTATTACAGATCTATAGAGTCAAAATACAAAAAATATATATTTGAGAAAAAAAAACCCTATTCTTTTGATAAAAATCGCTGAAAGGTACTACATTTGAAGATAAAGTATAAGTAAACATAAATATTATATTCAATATTTTTTATGGTATTTTGAATTTAACACAAATACAATTACAAATTATGAATGGATACTTGAATCGGATCATAATCTCCAAGACCGGGTTGAAAGCCAGTTAATCCATTCAATAAAATATGCTCGTCAAATTGATTGTACGTTTGGGTCCCCTTCGGCACGCAAATAAAATCTATAGACATATCCACCAATTTTACGTAATTTTACATCATGGACACTTATATACATTAGTGAATAACTCTGAATAGGATTATAGGTCTCTGTACACAAATTTGATTCTTGGAGTTATGTAAGAAAATGAGATTAACGATTGAAGGGGTTTGCAGATTAGCATTTAACTCATTTGAAAACAACGCTCAGAAGTATAGCAATAAAAGATTCTCATGTTAGAGACTCGTCAGTATCACTTAGTAACAACGTATTTTCACTCAGAAGTACATATGTACAATCTGTGGTGAACGTTAAAGTTAATTATCAACAAATGTTTACGGTCACCAACCATTATAACCCTATAAATGACATGAAGTAGTCGGTCAGTGATAAAACATGGCATATTCATTCGATATGAACATGGGAACCATCACCCATTGTATAAATGCACAAACACTTCCTAAAGAAATATACACATAAAGACGACGTAAATACTCACGAACATACCCACTGATAACGAGCAACAACCTCCTATCATATCTTGAGTGTGTTAACACTTACAAAATAAAAGCAAACCCCCGTTTCAAAATCCAAATCTGTCAGCAACGAAAATAACAAAGGCCGAAAATCTCATTCAGTATTTTCATTAAATCTTCAAATGGGAAGAGATTAACCTGAGACATTTTGATAAGACTGGATAAAGTTCACAAGTGTATATTGTTACTGGTCTTGATATATGCCCTGCTGTTACTCTCTCTCTATTTCTTGATAACACTCAAATGCAGCCATCCAGCTATGAAATGACTTCCTTTGTCGAATATCATTACTTGTGAAAACGTACCCAGGTATTCGTTACTCGTGGTTAGCTAAGTTGTTGAACACGTGACCGCACGTCTGCGTGCATATTTGTAGAATATGTTTGATGAATAATATGAAGGTCCTTTACGAAGCCATTGTAATGTGTATAGGGGCAGATTGGTGATCCCAAAACCGCCTTGGCAAATACCAAATATCGGCTCATTAATGTAGGCCAACGGTTCACATCCTAGGATCCGCTGACCCATGGGGTAGTGAGGGGTACCAAGGTATCATGGGGGTTTTGAGTTTTTGGAGTGGGCAAACCTTTCAAAAGCATGGTGTCTGTGAGATTGTTGAGTAGGCTGACCGTTCAAAAGCCAGGGTCCGTGGGAAAATTTATTCAAATATAAGGGGTCTTTTGTAATTAAAAGGTTACGAACCACTAGTGCGGGCTAAAATTCTGACAAGCGCAATGTAAGTCTATACCCCAAAGAAAAGAATTGAAATTAGTTATAGGGAAATTTTGAGAAACGGGTATTCTGAGGTCAATATAAAATTATTCATCCGATCGGTTTATGATTTGATCACTAAAATTGCTAATTTTAATAACTAACTTGAAAGGAAATTAAATACTTGACACATTCAATATCTTGAGATAATGGAAAAGTGTGTTAAGTGGATAAAGCCACCTCTGTCCTTGAAAATTAAACCCCCCCCCCAAAAAAAACAGAAGTAACAGTCCACCTCACGGGTGCCACTTTCTGCGGTCCTCTTCTCTTTTACTTCTCAGAGGATGAAACGAAGGTAACAATAAGGTTCTATACTATTTCTCTGGGGTAGGTTTTAACTATATTACCAAAGGTTTTCGTGAATCTGGAAACAAAAAAGGATTTTCTTTGGTCCAGTTCCAAACTAACGAGCATAATTTTTAAATTGCAAAAGACTAAAAGAAAAATCGAAGGTTTTGTGCAGCGTAACGTTCATTTCGCCACGAACAGATAGTTGGGCCATGTCGTCTACGTTCGGTACGTAATCGAAAAACACAGCAAGCTAGGCTAGCATTTGATGGTTGAAGACAATTTCCCATCTTTTTAGGATAGGTAATCTCCGTTGGTTTAGGTAAATTAAAGTAAAAATTTACTCAAAAAACTGTCCCTATGATTGTCAATCTTTTAGCGACATTTCGGTATATCATGTTTTAGGTACAAGATACTTTTACTGTGATTTCAGATTATCTACAGTCTATGAGTGAAAACAATAAAACATTTTCGCTAGGACACCCTAGTTCAGTATTCTCAAATCTGCACTCACAAGTGCTTTTCAGATAACTACTTACCTAAGCTTTGAAATAGCGTAGTATGATTCTCAAAGGTGACTCATAGACCGGAAAAGTCCGGCCCTTTTCAGAGCTTTAACTTTTAAAGGTATGACAGGCTATGCTGAAAACTATATCGGCAATTAACATCGCTTCAATACACCCCAATCTTTAAAAGACCCTCACAAAATATGATCTTTGTCGAGTCCTCATTCTGTTCCCTGCAGAATGCAAGCTGTTTCACCTACCACGGTGCGCATTTCCTTCTTCCGTACACCCGTGCATTCATACTTGCATACTGACTGACATCTAAGTCCTTTTTGCTTACACATATACAAATACACAATCATTTAAAAACACGTGCAACTTATTCGACTCCGCATTTAAACGAACATTAATAACTTTATCTATAACTACGTAGATTAGCCGAAATGATTCATACTTCTTCTCTATTAATGAGAACCTCAACTGTAACGATTTAGTTTGTGCATTATATCTAATAATTACATTTCTGTTGTGTCACATTTTATTTCGCCTCTTCATTGAGCATAGTGTAAAATAGCCGACATGTTGTGTTCGGAAGATGGCCTGTGATAGGGACATTGGCCAGAGAACATCTATACTAATTAATAAAGTTAAAATCTAAATGTTAACGAGGTAAGATTAAGTTCTAAGGTAATTAATGGTGCTAGATAGAATAAGACCTAACTAATTTGAACCCATTTCTTCGAAAGTAATTTCTCTCATAAGGATGCAATTGGTTTTTGCAACTTGATGATTAGAAATTATCAAGTTAAAAATCTTTTGCTCGAAATTCGTTGATGTTTAACCACATGAAAATTATGAAAAGTATTGCAATAATGTACACGACGCCTATAAACTTTCAATTTCGGTTTAATTGCAAGGAAATAGCTTAAGTCGTATAAAAAGAGTTACTTTAACGTTTACACTGTTTTTTATTCAATATTTTTGTCTTCAATTTTTTTCTGATTCCGTCATGATTGATTTCTATCAATCTGTAAATTTAAATTCTGTGAGAGAAAATCTTCAAAAATGAAATGTCAGAGGAATAGTACTGGATGAAAATTGTTTTCTTTAACGATTACTTTACTGTTTTTGAAAAAAAATATTGCTTACTTGTTCATTAGAATAAGTGAAAAATAAATTTGTTCACACGGTCTGTCCTGTCAAAAGTTTCCAAAGATCAAGGTGAGTCTAATGTAACGTTTCCCTTTCGTAAAAGTGAGGAAATTTTATGAGCATCCCCCGTGACAGATTATATGGACGACCAAAAATAGCATAAACCGGAAAAGTTATATTTTCTTTATCTGCATGAGCTGTAACCATAATTAGGATATTAGAGAGATTTGAGAATGTTTTGTTCTCGTCATCAAAAATGACAAATTCACGTCTTCTCACTTTGTATGACAGACTTCGATAATACAAAAACTAAACGCTAACAAGGTACTTAATCGAGTTCTCACGTTCTGAGCCTCCATACATTATAAATGCATAAAATCTATATTTAATTTTTAAAAAAATGAATTAATTCAATTAAAAATCTTCGGAACATTATATTTTGTTGAACTTAACATTTCTTGATTATTAAAACAGTTTTTTTTTCAAATAACGAGGTTTCAGAAGTAAATACGAAGAATAAGAAATTTTGAAATATTAAGAACATTAATTCATAAAATAAGTTTTCGGTAGGAAAAAATGAGTGAATGTTTTTTATTCTCGCGAACCAAGATTCCACATTACATTTTAATTCTAAAAAAAGCAAACGTAACCGTCTCCAAATAAAGCAATATTTTAGTTTCATTTCGTTTTTTTTTTTTTAATTTTCCAATCAATGGCATATTTTGTACTTCTCCGACTGAAGTTTCGAATATAATTCTGATTTAATTCCTGGTGGAACGTGACTTTATAGAAAATCTATAAATATTTCATTAACGGCACATATAGATTTTATAAAATTGAATAAAAGGAGTTAATTGACTTTTAAAATAATTCACAATTTTTTTCTTGTGAAGTACACTTTTCACAAAAATACATTCTTGATGAATAAATACCGCAAGTTCCATTCAAATCTGATAATTGGTCGATTTAGGGTATGATTCTGTTTCGACTTAAGATTTCTTAATGCAAATTATTACATCTCATTGTTTACAAAGTCTAAACAACTTTTCAAAAACTAATATATCCAGTTTTAACCACTGCAAAATTTTTATGAAATTTTCTCAAATCATTCGTCTGATGAAATAAATTAAAGTTTATCGTAAAGTAAACTATTATACAACTTTTCAGCGTTTTCGTCGCATACAGCTAATTTAAAATGCATTGTTTTGCTCATTTTCTCGGGCCGTACTTAGGGCAATGCAAACAGTGCAACTGCACAGGGCCCCAAGATTTTGAAGCTCCCCACCAAAAAAAATATGTCTTTGAAGAGAAAAGAAAAAGAAAATCTTAATATTTCAAAACATTTTTGCGTGAAAAAAGTAAAATGTACTCAATTATCTTGTTTGAGGATTTATTATGTTACATAGAATTAGATCATTGACCTGGTTATCGTGATTCTCAAACCGTATTGTAAGACGGCACACAAAGAAATATATATTATAGAGACTTGTTCAGCTCACCAAATATATGTAAAAATGGAATGATTTAGACGAAAACATTTCAGTAATCAATGAACGGAACTTTTACTGATAAACCAACTCATAATCACTTTCTCCTTTCGCTAAAAAGATTGAAATCAAACAAATTCAAATGATAAAACCATTAGATCAGTAACTCAGTGGAGCAAGCAGAATACAGGTACAGGGCAAGTTCAAGGCTCGAAATACACGTTTCTGCATTTGGAAAATTTTGTACGATACACTCAGTAGATAGTTGTAGCACATTATCTCGCAGTTTTAGAACAACTGGCCTACTGATAACGCGCCAGGAAGTACCGGCCCACAGACTCACTGGCCCATCGGGATTTTTCCTTGTTGCCCTCCGGCCCAATCAGCTCCTAGATGTGTAGAATCGTAAAAAAATATAAAATTTAAAAAAAAAGAGAGTTGCAAATGCTACGACAACAAGTTAAATTTTAGTACAAAAAGTCAATTAAAGTATTGTTTGGGATCGGTTATTGTTATAATTGTTTAAATAACGTGGTCTTTGAGCCTAATTTTTAATGTCTAGTTATCCCTAGAGGCCCACGTGCCCACAAAATCGACCGTTCGCTTGGGTTCCTTCTAGAATCGGAAGTTCGGACAAAAGCAGGGTAGTTCTAAAACTCATCAGCCCGTGGGTACAAGGTGCAGAGAACGGTAGTACTCCATATCAAGGATCGTTAGTTCAAAATTTGGCTAGAAAAACAAAACAATCCTGAGTTTAATCCCCATCGAGGATACCGAGCGGGGTAAACAAGAGATGAAATTTACCGCAATGGAAATCACCGTTGGTAAAATTTGCACGTGGTGTTTTTTACCGCAGGTTTAATTTACCACGGTGAAACTTACCGGTCACCGCGAGAATATTGAGTGACAATCAAGAACGTTTCAATATGAAACTAATATTTTTTATCTGAAAGCAACATGAACACAATGAAATATTTCCACTGATCAAGAACAATTTTCTGGCAGGACCGCAGCAAGATTCACCTAGGACCATTCTTGCATGTTTTGTATCTTCTTCTTTTCCACTGTCTTCGATTCAGCAATTATCATTGTTATTGAATTCTCCCAATTTATTTTCCTGTAATTGCAGACGACATCGTCCTATTAGCTGAGAATCTCCATGACATCCAGTTGATGCTGGACAGACTGAACGAAGAGAGAAAGAAAGTTGGCCTTCAAATGCACTTCAGTAAAACAAATGTCATACTCAACGAATGCATTGGAGACAAAGACACAACACTCGCAGATGCAGAACTGGAGAAAGCAGACCACTACATAAAGCTAAGACAACAAATTTCCATGAAATCTCCAAAGGAAGAAGAAATAAAGCAAAGAATATCACTCTGGGTTGGCAAGCCTTCGGCAGTGCAAGCTCAACCTTGAAGAACAAGACAATCCTACTGGTGCCTAAAAGATGGGTATACAATGTGCATCCTCCTGATAGTCACCTATGGAGCTACAAAAGAATGACCCTTAAACTGAGACCCATACAACGTGCACAAGAGAGAATCAACTCAACATAACATGGAGAGAAGATAAGACAACACAATACAGTAGAAGAAAAACAAGAATCTGAGACATCATAGAAAAAAAAATTGAAATGGCAATGGGCTGGTCATGTTGCAGGTAACTGCTAGACATCACAACCCACAACGTGGATCCTCAGAGACCATAAGCAAAACTGGGGCCGACAAGATATAAGATGGCACAGCTAGATAAGTTCAGACAGTTATAGTTCATTTGACGTAGACGATAGAAAGGTCTGTCGAATCTTGGGGAAAGTTTCTGTCCAATGACAGACGCTAAAAAGCAGTTGCTGTTGATGATGGTTGAAACCATCAATCATCAACATCAACATAGTCAATTTCAATATTTCTTCATTTTTTAAAGTCGGCCCGGCTGGCTATGTATGTTTAGATCGTAGAGTATGCATCAATAGAGGTATAGTATTGAAAATTTGAATATTCATTTATTATATCGAGAAAAAAAAACAACTTTTTTCTCTCGTTTTATTGAAATTCACCCCCAAAATAGTTTTTCTACAGTGGGATTCAATTTACAAAGTAAGTAAATGCAAAATTAGTCTCCTACTTTGTGCCCGACAATATTAGGATTGTTTTTTGAAAATTAAGACTTTTTAGTGATCTCTACCCAAGAAAGGATGAGAGAAGTAATTTATTCATTAATCACCCCTTTTTTCCAATTTTTAATTGATCACCCCAAAAATGAAATGTTGCGAAAAAGGCATTCGTACTCGGATGGTTTCTACTGTGTGAGTAACCAGATCTTCTTCCAACCCATCATCTTAAAATTTCATAATTAAATCTTGTGTATTCTTTCTCGATTCATTTGTCGTTTTTTCAACCGGGAGAAATTACAAATGAGGGAATAAATCCAAAGCCAGCGGAAATAAATAACACCTATCATTATGCTGGTAAGAGGATATATAGCGATGAGTGTGATAATCAGAATCAGGGGGAACACTGAAGAGGATGCAGATGGTGGCTGCTAATTTCTTCCGGGGTTGCCAGATTAGTCATTTGCCAGCTAGATATAGCTAATTATTTTTTCCACTATAGCCAATAATAATATACCCCATTAAATATGGCGTGTTTAATATAAGGAAATGTTCAAATAATAACTCATTCTGAAGTCTTAGTACATTGTTATTTCATTTGATAAATGAGTCTGCATATAACGCTTCAAAAATCTGGACCGTTTTTTCAAGATGATTTTGGCTATACATAACAAACCATACATAGCAACACTTCCCTCATTCGACCTGCATGTTCACTTTCTCGATGGATTAGCGAATTGCATGCCCACTTTTTTGGCAAATCAGAAGTCTGCCCCCCCCCCGCCCCAATCATGAGGTGCACCCTTGGTAATAATGATGATGTAGCTTTGTGAAATATCTGTGCACTACATCTGTTCCGTGATCGTGTATCGCGTCCACAAACAGAATTGCAATTCTACAGCTTAGAAACTTTGAAATCTGTGCTTATCTCCCAAGTACCACGCCAAATAGGCTCGTTAACATAAACTAATCCCATTCTGTGGCATTTAATCTGGTGCGTGTAAAATCTGCCGTCTCCATTTCATATTAACATTTACATTGGTGGGCGTATACTTTTGTAATTATAGAATAGTAAAGACGGAAACTGATAGGCAAAAAAACAAAAAACAAAAAAAGAAAAAAGAAAAAGAAAAGGTTTCTACAGACACACATATTTAAAAGAAAACTGATTACGTAGCAGGGTGAAAATATCGCTGTAAACATATCTAAACAGATGTGCAACGTAAAATACCAGAATAAAAAAAAAAAAAAAACTTAAAAAAAAAAAGGTCTCGGCCATTTTTTCGGTGGATAAAGTGCTTGAGTAATCAACGTTAGAAATAAAAATCTATTGCATCAGTTGTCTAATTTGACAGATGAAAAAAAAAAAAAGAAAAGAATCCTGGATCCACCCCGGTAAGCGAAGCATTAATACTTTATTTAGCACTCAGGTTATTATCAATCAATTCAAGCCTGGCTGCTGTATGTTCAAACTCCATTTCATCTTCCACCCCAACAGAAGATGATTTTTTCAACTTTCGTAATGTATATATGATAATTTTAACATACATTTCTTACACATGTAAGACTTGTCAACTTGGCGCAGTCGGTAAGCTAGCCGCCTATCGGTCACTTAGTTGTAATCACAGTACGAAAGTCTTAATCTAGTACATCAGATTGTTTCAATGGGACAAGCTAACAGTGAAGAGTTTACACCTCTGAATTAGGTGAAGATTGTTCTTGTTCTTGTTACAAGGAAAACAAAGCCAACCCTGACTTGAACTGGAGTTTGACAAAATGTTTCTTTCAAACGAAGCATTCACTGTTCCATGTTGATTATTACTTACAGCTAATAAGGAACAGGAAAAAGAAGAATGTGTAGCACCGATCTCAAAATACATCGACTGAAGCATCATTGAAATGTTCACAGCACACGGGAGAAAATCTACACGGTCATATTTTGACGTGTGTACACGTTTATTCACGAGAGCTTATGAGTAAATACGCAATTGGTTACCAACGTACAAGAGCAAACGTTTAAGCTCTAAACTGCACCAGTAGAAATATATGGTATTCCAAGACAATCGCGTGCATAAACATAGTTCTTCGCATGGAAGCATTCGCTTGAACAAAAAACTCGCTGGAATTCGTTCATGAAACACAAATTCCACATGCATAAGCATATAACAACCAACACATTTACAAATACGCAATCACTCTCAAGCCCTCTAATATTTATGACTGAACAATTATACACACTAACACTAAATTCAAGAGCCTGCAACACACACACACACACACACACACACACACACACACACACACACATACACCCACAGACATCAGAACTGCATGTCTGCAGTCTAAGTGAAAAGCTTTCAGTAACAGATCTTCACAATTCAACTCCAGCACCAATAAAAGACATAAATCTGAAAGCGAAAGTCTAAACAAATGGATGTTACGTTATATAATATGGTCACTTAGCTACAGGAATTTAGCTGAGAAATGAAAAGAGAGAATAAGGCTAAACAATGGTTTTTAGTTTTCCCAATGTCATCCTTATTACTTATTCTACTGTCTGTATATCTCGTTGCACTTTTTTTTCTCAGATTCAATCCCTCATTCATTCTTAATCCCTTCTTGTCGAATAAATTCATATGTTCGTATAATGAAAATAGAAGAATGCTAAAATATACCTGTGTTTGTCACTTTTTACATTGTATTAAGAAATTGATTTTTTTTTTTTAAAGTTATGATACCTAGTTGTGCGCGATTGCCGCAGAGGTGATGTGTAGCTGATACAATTTATAGGAAATGCTGTTATTTCGAAGGCTTCTATCAGTTTCCATTTTTGAAAGCGAATCATTGTGTGTGAAAACAAGTGGATGTTGCTAGACTCCTTCGTTCTGAGTTGAACTTTTTGTTTTTCATCGCAGGCTTTATGCATTTTTCTGACCTTCAAGTTGGGCTGATAACAGCGTATTGATATGTCAGAAGAATTTTTTCTTTTCTACAACACATTTAGCATTAATTTATTAATGTCTGAAAATATGCATTTGGTATTCATGCTCTTAGTCTAATTGGAAAAAATCAGTTCATTTTCATGGGAAATAAATATCATCTCGAACGTTTTTGTTTTGTTTTAAATAATCTTTATAACAATAATGTTGTTACAAGATTCCTTGCTCTGGTTTGATAGTTATTTAGCTTTATAAATAAAAGGCTAACGCCAGAGACGTTTTAACGGGCGTAAATTGAGTCAGAATTGGCATAGTAGAGGTGTCATTTTATTAGAAGAGGCCATACTTATTTATTGAAAAGACTGGTCATCAGTATTTTCCCCAGCTTCGATTCCTGATTATAATACATATCATATAACTAAGATAGCGCACACCTATACTAACGCAATTTCATTGGGATCTTTCGGAGATATTGTGTGGTGTGGACATAACTACGAGGTAGAAGAGGTAACTGTGCATGAAACTGCCCTCAAATTTACTCACTTCTTCCGTAGCACGTTACCCACCCTTCCACAAAATTCAATGGAAATTTATTGATAGCTTTTGGAGATAGTGTGCGACGTGGACATAGCCACGATATAGGGGGTAACTGTGCATGGAACCACGCTCAAATTTGATCATTTCTTCAGGAGCACATGGCTCACGCTTCCAAAACGTTTCATTTAAATCAATTGAGAACATATGGAGATATCGTGTGGACAGGTAGATGGACAGATTGGCGGACGAGTGGATAGATGGGTGGACGGATTGAATGATTGACGGGAACGGTGTAATACATACACCTTAACCAACTGTAAATTATGCAATGTCGAGTTTGATTTATTCTCAATGTCAACTCTGCTATCGTAATTCTCACTGAATGTGACCTTTTAAATGATATATCGTGCTTGTACAAGCTAGTCAGAACATACCTTAAATTGAGCGCTGAATGGAGTATTAATCCTTCGTCAACAGGTGCGGATCCAGGATTTTGAGAAGAGGGTCCATTTTTTTTTCTACAACTCTCTAATAAGACAATGGATAAAATAGATTTTTTGGTTCTAAGTTAATGTGCTATTTTACTCGGGATTATTTGAGTTTTTCCATTTTAAAAACGCTGTATCTATATATTAAAAAAAAAAAAACCACATTTTTTTATTTGTGCTTTTTCAGTGTTGAGGGAGGGGTTCAGGGCGCCAGGACCCACAATCCTGGATTCGCGCCTGCTTCAACAAGAGAAACTGCCGTATTTTTTCTCGCGCTTAAGATATAGAAGTTATTAAAAATTCACGATTTGCCTCGTATATTTCTTGCTCGCTGTCCAGAAAGAAGGAAGAGTTCAACTCTGAGTAACAGAGAATAACAAAGATTATGAGAACTCAAATAGAAATAGTTCTTTAATTGGGAAAGACAATTACATTAGCAAAACTGATCTCGCGTTGCGTGACAAAATGGAAAGATGTGATTGTGTAATGGTTAGTTGAGAGATGCATCTAAATATATTTGATGTTCGTAAGGTTAATTATTGGACATTTGGTCTTTCTTCTGTTGCGGTTACTAATTTAGTCACCATAATCAGAAAATGAATATTTTCAGAAAGGTGACTCCAACGGCTCGGTTGCTGCTAACTGTCATTCTAATTGGAGGAGTAGAATGTTCAGTACTGACGAATATAATTTTACATATATTAGAAACCGTCAACCAAAACTGTCACCAAAACCTTCAACATAGGTTTCTTCAGCTTTCAAGTTTGTCTGTCCGTCTGTCCGGTTGGTTGGTCGGCTGTTTATACATCATGGCCGCACCAATGGAGCTAAAGGGCTAAAAAATTTCAACTTTCACTCCTAATTATATGTAAAGAGAAAAAAAAAATTTATGTTTTAAAATTTCCCCTACGTATGTTTTTAGCAAGGGGGGGGGTGTATTCAATTTACAATGTAAGTTTATGCTAAATTAATCCTATCGTTTGTGTGCGTCCGGCAGAATTCATGCTTGTTTTATTAAAAATTCGGACATTGTCCAACAAAAAAAGTGAGAGAGATAACACGCTAACAAAAGACGTTGGTCATGTAACTGTTTCTAGAGAGTGACTAACCTGACCTGTTTTGATAACAATCATCCCCGACTCTTACCAAAGCACTTCGCTATCAAGATGCAAAGAAAACATCAAATATTTGCGGTGGATGAGAGAGAAATAAAGAATAATGAAACAACATGACACTTACAATGTAATCAGATGTAATTAGACGGCGATGAAAAATATTGCATTGAATATTCATATTATAGATTGTAGAATTCCTTCGCTGAGCCCATGGGGTAAAGATTGCTTTTCATACGAAATTAGGAAATATCGTGTTTGAGATGAAGGAACATTACAATTTTCAATTGTCAATATGGTTCGAGGATTGCAGTTGAATGCTGTTTTAAACATGTGATGAATTGAATTTATGTCTTTTAAAGTAAAACTTTCAAAGTAAAACATTTTCCAGGAAAAAAAAACCCTGAAATGCTATCGACTGTAGCCAGAGTTCAGGAGTAGGATCAAGTTGGTTAGAGATCCTCTGCACAAGTGTACGTATAAGTATATTTGAAAAATGACTGCATTTTAGATATTCATCTCAAACGGTGCTTGTAAAATCCTTTTCATGTTCAAATCAAAATTAAGAGATTATACGGTAAATAACTTTGTTGTTTTGCTGCCAATTCATTGCTTGGTAATCTACGATATGAATATAACATAAACAAGAACAGAGAACTCAACGAATTAATGCTGTTTCATTTCCTGAGATATAAGAGTATGGCAATTCATAACTCTGTCACTTTTCTGCTTATTACTTTCAATACCAATGAAGAATTGACAAGATTATTTAAGGTTACTAGTCCTTAATATAAAATGCAAACTTCCTGTTCTAATTTGCTTCACAAACAAGACCAAATGACAGATGAAATTCACATCAGATACACAAGAAAACTTTCGGTCTGAAATCAGAAAAAATACTTTTTTTCACTGGTGATCAGTCTTGTCTCATAATTTTATAGTGGGTGATCCTATGGCATAAATACCTGAGGCAGGTTTGGTTCGCTGTGATTACATGTGTTAAATGAATCCAGGTAGCTATTAATCTAACATCCGCTTCTAAGTGAGCCAATGGCTGAGAGACTCAGTCTTGCAAACCGACAGATTAAAGATAAACGATATGAGACACCTCATCGTAAATATGCCACGAGAAGGAAAAATATTAAAATTGAACCAAATCAATAGCTCAGCCCTGAAGTGATCATTCTTATATTTCTTAAATTATTGATAAATATAGTCTAAAAATAGAGAACACGAAAAGTAACGGCTGCTTCCGTCGTTTAAAGCAAATGATTTAAATGCGTGACGTTGGGTCTTTTGAACAAAGAAACACTCTATTCATTGTTATTTAAGCTCGCATGTAGGTTGTGGCCTGCCCAAACACAAACAAAATCTCATTCAGTGAGTATCACATTTTCAGTCTTTTCTTTTTTTATTTATCGACTTTTGTTATGTTCGGTCAGAATATTTCGACACTGGACACCTTCAGGATTAAATTTCAACCATATAACAAATCGGCCAGGCACTCCTATAAGAAAACAAACATATCTGGGCCTGTTCGCCTATCTGCAGCATTTGCATAAATTCCTTTTCACAGTTACATATTTGACTTGCTTCCTTGACAATCGTTTTTGTGCAGTACTTCATAGAGGAGTGCATGGATGGATAATTTTCAATTACTTTAATTGGAAAAAGTTTTCATGTTAAAAAAATCATGACTACATATTAGTATTTAAAATTACGAGGACGACTCGCTGTATTTACTAGGTTTCCAATTGAGGTTTTTTGTAGAGTTATAGATCATCATCATCATCATCGTCGGTCTTTTGTCGCCAGTCGTTGGACATAGACCTTCCCAAGGATTCGCCACATCTCTCTATCATGGGCGTTGAGGAGCCAATATTTTCTGAACCTGGCAATCTAGGTTGTGGGTCGTGATGTTCAGCAATGGTCTGCCATTCTAGCTGCATGGCCAGCCTATTACCTTTTGAATTTCCTAATGGTTTCTATGATGTCTCAGGCTCTTGATTTTCCCCTTATATACTGTGCTGTCTTGTGATCTCTCCATGTGAGGTTGAGGATGATACTTTCATGCTCATGTTGCATGGTTCTTGGTTTGAGGGTCAGGTTTCATGTTTTAGCTCCATAGGTGACTATAAGGAGGATGATTGGTTGTTTGCTCTTCTTTTTTTAGGACAAATAGGATTTTCTTGTTCTTGAAGTTTGAACTTCCTCTATTAGTCCGCTTCAAAGACAGAATCACTTTTTGGAGAAACTTTTATGAGGAACATTTAAACTACAAAAAATACAATCATACTTTTATCGTTGATTTGAATGTCTTCACCTTCATCTTGACTTTTATTTTATTTTCGCCACAACTTTGATTTGGGCTGTAATTCTACGACAACGATTTAACAGCATGATTAGAAATAATTGTAAGTTAAGATAAAAGATAAAAAATAAATATCGTTGTACCAGAAATACAACCTATTATTCTTGGACCACTGATACAAATCTTCCTGATAAAAGACAAATCTTTCCACACATATTTAATTTAGCAGACTTGGATAATGTATAAGACATGCATAAATAATCTGAAAATCCAGTAGAGAAGGGCCAATTCATTATTTTAAATTCGCTACAAAGCACTGGCTCCACGATGCTCATGATAAAGAATTGTGACGAATCTTGGGGAAGGTCTATGTCCAACGACGGATGTTGAAAGACTGATGATGATGATGGTGATGATGATGATGATATTACTGACACACTTCCGAGACAGATTCTCTGATCAACTTTCATATCGCAATAGAACTGAAACTAACGCCGATAGTATTTTTCACATCGTCTGTGTAGTTGAGGTGAATAGAAATAGCTGTTGTCGATTGAATAATTACCTTTGTTTTATTAAGTAAGAGAATAAATATTAAGTTTACAAAATTCCCCGGGGAACGAAATGAAGAAAAATAATAAAGCCTTGAATATTTTTGCTGAAAGATTCTCTTAATACATTTTCCTGTTGGATGACAACTTTTTCTCTTTTTGCAATTTGCAATTCAAATTCAAATATTATCAATTACTTTTTGCTGAAAAAAAACTTACGTGAGCTAATATGAATTTTTATGGTGTTATGTTGGGCAGTTTTGGCAGTAAATAAGCACCGACGGACGGATGGATTATTGGCGAATCATTACAAAGTCCATTCAACTTTTTCTAGGTCTGTTCAGTAATTAGGTATTCATATTGGACATTTCGTAATTAACTAATTGATAAAATATTTGATAGATTTTAGTTCTTTTTATAAAAAAAAACTTTATGTTATTTCTTTCGACTTTTCTTTGTATTTAATCGACTTTTTCAGCTGAATTTACGTTTTAAAAAACTTTTCATAATTACATTTTCATTTTTATCTACATTAATTTTATGAATAAAAATCGAAGTTAAGTACATAAGTAAATTACAAATTATTTAATGTAATTAGGATGAAAAGGTAAGCACATAATTTTCCATATTAGGTGAATATAATTGAAAATCTAATTAGCGTAATTTGTGAATAATTACATTACTTGAAAAAAATTAGACATAATTAAGAGATTTAATGAATCGTAATAAATCTGGAAGATAAAATATCATTGTGATTTTTTTCTGTAGATCATTCATCAATCTTTTAACATTATCATGCACTGTAAATTATCCAGGTAAAACGCACGCTATAGTTATAAATATCCCAGTAGACCGCTCGCTATTGTGTAAATGATCCGGTAGATAGCACGTTATACAGTGTAAATTGCCTGGTAAACCAGACGCTATAGTAGTACCTTTTCCTCGCCATGTTTACTTACTTTTGTTTTATATGTATCTAACTACATCAAATTAGGTAATAAAGTCTCATCATCGGCAGCAGCAGCTTTGCATCATCCGTCGTTGGATATAGACCTTCCCATGGATTCGTCAGACCTCTCTAACATGGGCATCACGGTGCCAATACTTTGTGAACTTGTCTACTTTGACTCACCATCTTATATTCTGCCGGCATGTGAGTCGTGATGTCCTTCAGTTGTCTGACATTCGTGGCCAGCCCATTGTCGTTTCAGTTTTCAAACAGATTCTATGACGTTCGAACTCCTATTTTCCCCTAATATACTGTCTTGTGATCACTCTATGCGATGCTGAGCATGATTCTCTCATGTGCTTGTTGCATGCTTCTCAGTTTGGAGGTCAGTCTCTTGGTTGAGTTCCATGTTTCAGCTCCATAGGTTACTATCATGAGGATATATTGGTTGGATACTCTTATTTTTAGGACTAATGGAATTTTCTTGTCTTTGAAGGTTGAACTTGCTCTAACGAAGGCTTACTAACCTAGAGTTATTCTTTGTTTGATTTCTTTTTCTTTTGAGGATTTCATGGGAAAATCGTTGTCCTACGTAGATTAAGTGGTCTACTTTCTCCAACTCGGCGTTTTCGATTTAGATCATTGTGTGTTTATTTTCAACACGTTTGTTGTACATGACCTTTGTTTTGCTAAAGTTCACGTAAAGGCCAACTTTCTGGTTTTCTTCGCTCAATTTGTCTAGCATTAGTTGGAGGCCATGGAGGTTCTCTGCAAAAAAAAGCGATATCTCCTGCAAACATTAGGTTGCTTAGGTATCTCAAGACAGGTTATAAAGAGTTTGGATGAGCTGAAAGGGCTCTGAGTCTTTATGTAGCTTGATAAAGGAGATGTGATGGTATATATGTTGCAATACTCTGACAAAATTTTATGAATACCTTGTAGTGTGATAGTATCAATGACTTGAGGAATTTCTACTGAATCGAAAGCCTTCTTGAAGTCGATAAATGCTACATCGTGGCATTTTTATATTCAGCTACTTTCTCCTTTTGTTGATCTATCGAATAAAGATGGCCAATGGTCAAGCAGCTTCTTCCAAAGACAGCTTGTTGTCATGGTTGGTTTTCATCTAGTGTTTTAGTGAATTGTTTGGTGAAAGTCCCAGAAGATTGGAACACTGCAATAATAATGCTGTTATATAGAAAGGAAATATAAAAATCTCATTTTTTTCTGGACAGTTTCGCATATGATAACTGCGGATCCATGTAGTGTGTTGTGATTTCCAGCGATTGGTCCAACATTTTTGCCACAAGGCCTGCCCATTGACATTTAAGTTTTCTAATCCATTTTATGATATTTATGATGACATCTATGATGATTTTTCACTAGTGAACTGTGTTGTCTTTTGATCTCTCCATGTGATGTTGAGCATGACCCTTTATTGCGTAAGTTGTGTGGTTAATGTAAATAAACTGGGAAAAAATTTTAAGGTTTTAGAGTTTATTTCAATCAGGGTACCTCGAGACTTTCTCTGTTTCGATATTCGCATATTTTCGTCTTACACTCTCAAATAGATTGTTACCTGTTTGTGAGTGTAATAAGCCAATGTACTGCCATGTTTGTCACGCATGCATATTGATTGGGGATAGAACATCACTATAAATCACGGCGTTTAATGAGAGCGTATTTATATGCTCAGTGAGTGAAATGAGAATATAAGCGGAAACTGTATTCAGGTTCATCTCGAGTAAATCACGGATCAGCTGGGCTAAATAAAACATTTCAAATCAAAGGTGTTGATCATAAATATTGGCTATTTTGTTTTGACCATAACTGGATGTACCAATTCAATCGATAAAGTGAATGGAGACTCTGATTCAAATCAAGGGGATAGGAATCTAAACTGTTACCTTCTAATTTCCCCCAAGGTCGGGTAACGCACTTTTTGAATCAGCAATAACAAAATTATGTAGATATCGTATTCACTATTTCCAGCCAATGAATGACACTCGTAAAGCATAAAAAGACAGGCTGATCATTTTCTTCGAAGGCACAAGTTTGTAAACTTGTAACTTCAAATAGGTAATTTTATAATAATAACTTTCTTTTTCCTAAGGCATCCTCGCCTCTCTATAAGAGGCTCTATCAGGTGGGTCAGTTGGTGGGCCAGTAGGCCTTTCGCCATATCGTTTCCGTGCTAAGTCAAATTCACTTGAAACTTTGGTAGAATGATGTCGCTTGACAAGACGCTTATTGCCTGGAAAATTCTGATTTGGCAATAATGGAGTTCAAATCTTGTGTTTTGAAATCGATTTTCTTAGTTGTTTCGAATCAGATTTACTTGGAACTTGGTAGGAAGGTGTTTCTTGATAAGACGTTTCTCAACTAAAAAAAACTTCCACTCAAGATCACGTAATCTGATATATCAAGGTGTATGAATCTTTTTTGTTTGCTCTGAAACAGACTCATAGCTGATTCAGATTTGATGAATAAGTAAAATAAGTCAGGAGCCTCATGTATTTTGTTTATGTCCATAAAACTTCCTCATTTGCTAAGAATGTCTTAATACTCTACAATCAAACAATGCTCTTTAAAACTGCAATTCGACATTTCATTAAAATATTAAAACATTATGTTAATACAGATTTCATTAATAAAAACTGTGAATTGCATGCTTAGCAAAAAAATCTACTTTGGGAAATTTGTAGTACTTATGTGGCTTCAAAGTTTTTGCCGGCTTTTACGATCAGATGGGTCTAACAACAAAAGATCAAACTTTGTATGAAGTATCTTTTATAGCCTGTGCCCTTTCTGAGAGTGTTTTCGATGACTGCTGTCGTATATCTTCTTCTATCTTCTCATCGTTTCTTCTGGATGGTTTTGTTCAGTTCGATCGCTTCTATGTTTTCTCTATTTGTTGTCGATAGATTGAGACTTCTGCGTTTTTCCATGAGATTCTTGTTTTGTTTTGTTTTTTTCTGAGAGTTTACTGGTAGCTTCTTTCCCCTGGCTTAAACATATTGAGCTGGTTAATGTTCTCTTCTGGTTCGGTGAGAAGTTCATATCTGTTTTTTTTCCTGCAGTCTTTCTGGGTATTAATTGATTCAGAACTTAAATGCCTTTGATTGTATCGCCTCTGAAGTTGTAGTCCATTTTCTACTTGGTTTCTTCTTGAAGAAGGTGTTCATGATTTTGAACCCGTTTGCTATTGCAAAATTGACAAGATTGTCACCTCTTTCGTTCCCTGTATTGCATCCCATTATGATATCGAAGTATGTATCGGTATATTGGAATATATAGAGTTCGAGTCGTCGTTGACTGTGAAGTGGGAGCATCGACTTGATTTATGTTCAGTTTGTACCTCTTTGAGAATTGTACGGCTACACTGGCTACGCGGTCAGAGATAGCTCGTATCTTATAACGTTTTCTCTGAGTTCTTTATGAATATGAAGGTTTTCCTTTCTCTTTTCCATAGCTGTACTGAAGATTTTAGTTCTTTAGCTCGGTTAGTTCTGCTCCAGGTCTCCTCATTTGGCTAATACTGCTAATGTTCCATTTGATGTTTTCATTTTCAAGATCCGTTGGTCGCATATCTGTTAAAACTGTTCTGATGCTTCAGGTGCTAAAGTATAATGTTTTTGATGACGTTTCTGGGGTTCTGTTTGAGAAGTCACCTTAAGAACATATCATCCCCATCCAAGACAATTGATGTGGCTAGGCCTTTTGGAACCACTGACCAAGCAGGTGCATTTGTATCACTCTGTTGGTATAATTTTCGAATCGTTACCTAATAATGGTCTTAATCTTTGAGTCGTTTGAGGGGAGCGAGAATATCGGTAATATTGATATTCAAGATCTAAATTACTGCTAGTCCGTTGGCTCGTCTACCATAGTAAACCGATACGTGAATTAATTTTTGTGATTACTTATATGTTTTGTTATTTATGACACTTTTGATTATTTACTCTTTCATATCAAGTATAATTTATACCCTTCATTCAGAGGTCACGTAACGGAGTTCAGGTTACTGTCTTAAATAGATTCCTCCCTCCTGAGGTCAGGATGGTCTATGAAAAAAGTAACTTTCTTACCAAAATAGGATTTATTTGGACGGGGGAGGTCCAATTTTCAAAGTAAGTTTATGGTAAATAAGCCTCTTAATTTGTGTCCAGCAGCATTCATGCTTTTTTTTTTGTAAATTTGAATCGTATTATTGACCACACCCCAACAGGAGACGCATTGATCACCCCCAACACGGCATGCTGCCGTAAGATGTTGGTCACGCGACGGTTTCTGATGAGCGATTAACCAAACCCGTTATTTTCTCTGTTCTCCCCAACGTCGAAGAAGGAAAACATTACATTACTCGAAATATCCAAAATCAAAACAACATAACGCTGCTTCATCATACGAAAAAGTTATCAGCGATTCCTAAAAGAAATGATAAGCAATAAAAAAGCGCAATTTAATTTAATGTAATTTCCGTTTCACTAACTCAAAACGCATAATATTTACTCTGTTGTATGGATTATTCATTCCCAGTTCCGAGAAGTAAGCGTGTAGCCTAACTTTTTGGTAGCCGCACCTGACAGCCGGAGTCATGTTACATGAGTATCTCGATGGTAGGATCAGACAAGAAAATACAGGATGTCAGCTCTAAGGAGTAACGCGTGAAATCCTCTTCAAAAAAGGCCTGAACAAGAAAAAGGTCACGTAAAGGCCACTGGCCCCTGGGTTAGAGGGCATGTACCCAACTGACCCACCAGATAAAATGTGGTGGAAAGATATAGAAGTTGTAGTTGCCGGGGTTAGGTGAATACTCTCATGTAGCTGAGGTTTCCATCTTGATATACTTACTGATATTCATTAAGAAGAAATGACTAGAACGTTAAACATTTTAATTGATAAAATCAAACGAAAAATATCTCATTATACGAGGAATTAAACGAGCAAATATCTCCAAGATAGAAATGTAAATTAATCAACCATGTCTGATTTAGAAATTTATAGTGTGTAGTTTTCAGTAAGACCAGAGAAAACGTCTCAAAATAATCGTTTGCTTACTTTTCACAGTACCAGTGAATGTGGATTCCTCAAATCAAGCGTTATGTAAATATCGAGATTATTCCGTATAGTGTACGCAGTAAATTATTATCATATACTGAATCCTTTGAAGATCTCGTAGTACCAATTCTCATTTGATCATTTGAATTATGTTGTTTGCATTAGTTAACATGTTGATATTTGTGATTTCCACGCAGCAAATAGAATGTTTTCACGAAACATTATACAAACAATGAGCAAATATGAATGTAATAATCCCTGTTGTTAAACAATTAAGAAAACTATTTAGATACAAAATAAGTTTCAAAGGAATTGTTGTTTTCTTTTATTTGAAAAGATTTATTCGGCTTAGGGCTGGAAAGTTCTCATTTTAATTCAGATCGAAAAAAAAAAAAGAAAAGAAATTCCAGATTCAGAACAAAATCCCTACCAGACCAAATTCCCTAGTACAATAAGCCCACGACAAAATCACCACCGGTCGAAAACCACACCCCAAAAAATTCCTCCAAGACGAAAACTCAACCTCTACCGGATGAAAAAACACATCTCTACCATTTTCCCCCATGTTTTTCGACTGTAGTAATTTACTAGTTATTATAACAGTGTAAATCCCAAAGTAATTCAAAATACACTATGCACCAGTGCTTAAAATGTTAAATGAAATTTGTATGAAAAACAGAAACGAGTTATCTAGCTTCCACCTTGGTCAAAAGGCATCAGTCGAGAAAGTCAACATTGTAGTATGACTATTTTAGCTGAGTTTACACTAATGAATTTGATTTTGTATTTTTGCGAATTTGAATGAATGAAGATTATTTTGTAATTTTATTTTCTATTTCGTACCATAAGAAGAATAGAATTGGTCATAATTTCAATTTTTTTTATTGTAATGAATAAAATGAGCCAAAGAAATTCTGTGCTTTTCTTTCGCTTCTTTTATGCTAACGATAAAGGTTTCTAGTGGGATTTTCAATTTTTTTTTTTTAAAAGAAAGATTTTAATCTTTAATCGGATTTCTTTACTACTTGAGGAAACTAAATTATCTCGATTTTCGTTAATTTTATCTTAGTCTAAAACTGCCCCAAAATATACAACATCAACTAACTGCCCCACAGGGAGAAAATATACATTAGTATTTTCATACACAACGAATCACACTTTTGCCTCCATATTTCAAAAGATTCGTCGCTTCATTTCTTCCTATTTTATTGTCACATTTGAGAACCCTGAATTGTTTATATCGAACCTCTGTAAATGATGCTGTACTTTTTTTGCTTCCTTGTTGCTGTTGTTGTATTATTACTACTACTAATACTACCTGAAAGTGCTGCTGATAAATTTGGGGGGTAAATGAATTATTCATTTTGTCGACAATTTTTGATTAATTCATCCGAGTAACAGATTATAGATAAAAAAAAATCATTGATAATAGTCGACTAGATGGAAAACTATGTTTTAATCTTCGTGTTTCCATAACCTGTTTTTAATGATCCTGTCTTTTATATAAAATCGATACAATTGAGCTATCCTGAGAAAGATGTCGCTTATGTGGGTATAGGTACATAATGCCAATGGCAGCGCTCAAAGAATCTACTTGCAGTACATTGTGCCTTGTACCAAAGCAATGCCATAGCCAATGATGGTTTACTGGGGCATGGTATTGCTAAGCACAGAGGCCTAGAATTCGTCTGGTGACCTCGAAAAATTTCTTGCCCAGTCTCGGGAGATCAGTAAGCCCCGGGGCACTAAAGGGTAAGGGTCGTCTCGCCTCAACGCCCTCGCAGTCGAAAATGCTGAGCTGGAGAAAGGACAACACTACATCTACCTAGGACAACAAATCTCCTTTGAATCCTCAGAAGAAGAAGAAACCAAATGGAGAATAGCTGTAGGAAGACAAGACTTCGGTAGAGCAAGCTCAACCTTCAAGAATAAGAAAATTATTCCTAAAAAGAAGTGTATATAGCCACTGCATCCACATGATAGTCACTTATGGAGCTGAAACATAGAACCTGACTAAGAGACTGACCCTCAAACTGAAAATCATGCAACGTGCAGATGAGAGAATCATGCACGACATCACATGGAGAGACCACAAGGCAGCACAGTGCATTGATGGAAAATAGGAGTTCAAGACATCATAGAAACCATTAGGAAACTCAACTGGCCACGGACTGGTCATACTGCAAAAATATCAGACAAACGATGTTCATCACGGCTCATAACATGGATCCCCAGAGTTAACTGTAGAATATGAGAAGGTGAGACGAACTAGACAGGTTCTGTTCCACGACGCCCACGATAGAGAGGTGTGGCGAATTCTGAGCAACGACGGACGATAAAAGACTGATGAGGATAATAGCCTACACATACGTAATCGACATCTTTCTGGTTTCGCCTCATTTGCATAAATTTCTTATAAGATAGCAGATTAATTGAATACAGTGTTCGGAAATACCAAGATAAAACTATGATCGCGAAATTTTCTCTGGCTGTTAATAAGGCCCGGGAAGATTTTCTGCGAGTCAGTTTTGAAAGTTTTCCCCTAATCAAATTTTTAGTTAGGGGTTATGTTCATAATAACCATCTTCTCTAAATTGATCCCTTAGTTTGTGTCCAGCAGCGTTAAAGCTTAAGTAATCTTACTATAATTCACCAAATCTCATAGGAAATCGGTGGCCATCGGTTAGCAGTGCGGAAAATAGACCCAGTGACTCGAAGTTGAAATTTGGCTGACACTCAGAGTAATGAAAATAAAGAGAGGTGATACCCCCACCCCAGATATTGGTAAAATAGCGTTCAGTGAAGTAAGTGATATAACTTCGGTTGTTCATCGCCTCAAAGTCTACTTCCTATATCGAAGTTCTATCCAAGACAGAGATACTTCTGACTTGTGAAGCCCAGGTGAAGTCTGCTGAGGACACAACCGATTTCCAGCTTTATATTTCATCATTTTTTTTTTTTGGACAGCAATTTACGAAGTTCGATTCGCCCAATATCTGTTTTAAACTATGACCACCAAATCCTCTGAGGTTTCTCATCGAACCCTTGTCGCGCTCTCCAGAATGATAATGACCCTATTCTAATCTATTTATCCATCTAAATATTACAAAAAAGTTTTATTCCATTTATGTGTATATGACCTCTAAATTGCCTGAATGGTGCATTGTAACCAGTGTTACAAAGTAAACCCGAATAAATAGTTTTCATCACTCATTAGGTCCAGATGCCTCATTTAGACCATCCGTTGGAACTAGCAGGAAATCTCAATCGTAAGCTTTTTGCTAGTTATTATTGATACACTTGTTTTCATACAAGTAGTAACTGGTGACTTTCATTGGAGATCAAGTAACAACAAGTCTCCTCAATACTCAAGCGCTGTCCTCAGTATTCGAACTGTTTTCACTAGAGCCGTTGTTTGGATGATCTGAGCTTTCCTAGGAATCCATGGAACTTTTTGTAAGGGTGTTTTGGGATTGTTCTCAACGCTCCAACTATGATTGAGATTATTTTGTTATCTGTAGACGTACGTATAGTTATGTAGCTTTTCGTTTTCTTGAAATTATACACTGTGATCTGCTAAAACATCGAAATCTACAATGCCTACGTAAAACAAACATTTTAGGATTTTCGAGTAATTTTTCCCATTTGGTTTCAGCTGCAATTGCCTTGACATTTTTTTAAAACGATTTTGAAAACTGAGGATACCATCCAATCAAATGATAAAATTATCCATTTTTGGCCTACTTTCAAGTCAAAGGATTTTTGTCACACAGTATATGCTTAGTAACAACATGCAGGTGATAGCTATCTAAAAGTTTTAAAGCATTTGAAAGTGTTCATATAGATCATGTTCAGTTTCTTTTGCTCGGAGGAATACCAAATACTCATCACCGACGAAAAAAAAAAAAAAAGATAGCGAAAAAGATTGTATACAATGACTGTTAGAAACATTAAATGAAACTTTTTTTGTTGTTATCTGCTAAGCAAATCAGACATTTGTGAGCCTCAAGCCCATGACTGGTTCAGGAGGCCATAACCTATACGACGTCACGTGGGTTTGTACAATGAATGCGTTATTGTGGCCACTGACTGCATAGTCAGGTACTGAGCAAAAGAATAATAGCTGACATTTGTCACGCCCTATGCACACTGAGGTCAAAAAAAATCCCGAAGACATATTATAAACGTTTGTCTTCGTTGAACATGACTTTATCGGAGTAAAATGTAAATTTACGGTACAGAAAAATCGAAATAAAATCCAATATACGACAATAAAAAAAGCATACCATAAGCACAATTAAAAGATAATTGGCCAAAATTTTCCGCTTCTCCCTTTTTGTCAAAAAAACAAAAACAAAAACCCAACTACTTTTCGAACTTTTTTTTAGCTAAAACTATTACATCGTTTAGGAATAATATCTTTAGTATAGTCTCTAAAAGAGAAACAAACCAGTGGCTCCGGAATTAATAGAAAGTGTGACAGTATGCAAACCAAACGTGGCAATGCAGTACAGGGGGTCTGTCTGTAAAACTGTAGAATGCTAAGTAGCAACATTAGATCGAGAGAGAGAGAGAGAGAGAGAGAGAGAGAGAGAGAGAGAGAGAAAGAGAAAGTGAAAAGCGTTTGTCATTGTCATCTAAAGTGGGCGACAGAGGTGTAGTAAGAGGAGGCAATCGAGGAGGGCAGTTGCAGGTGTGAAGGGGCGCAATTTTTCCTCTGGCCTATAATGCCTGTTTATTAATAATCATGCTCTCCCCTAGAATAAAGCACGACTGCCCCCCCTTCCCCCGCCGGATCCTGTCTTCGCTCACTGGTGCTGAGAACCCAGAGAGAGAGAGAGAGAGAGAGAGAGAGAGAGAGAGAGAGAGAGAGAGAGAGAGAGGGGGTGAGGATAGGCCAAAGACTGGAAAGTTGGGTTGAGGAAGATCCTTTCTCTTCGTTGTTGTTTATATTGTTCTCTTGGCCACTGGAATGTCAGGGAAACACTGATATGACACTAGCGATGGGCATGAAGCGTAGATGAAGGAGATTAAAAATGATTTCATTTGAACTTCGCCCGAGGGATCCAGATATTGTAAAATATAGAAGTAAGAGTCACCACAACTTTCCGTACTCTCTCCCCCTCTCCCTCTCTCTCTCTCAAAAGGAGACAAGGACAAAAAGAAAGCTTAAATAAAATACTAACTCCACACACGCAAGTATTCCTGAAAACAACGACAGTATTGTGACGAAAGAGTTATGAGTATAATTGGTGTCACTTATAATTGAAAGCAATGTTAATTGGCGTGAATAATAATCATTATAAAATGAATAATAATAAAAAAAATATATAAAAAATGAAAGTCTAAATGTCTCTTTTAAATCGGGCCATCCTTTTGTCCGTGTTCTCAATAGCCTTGGTCGAAATGGATGCAGATGAGGTTGTTCGGCGTGCTTCCAACACGTGAAAAATCATGACTTTTGTTGTGGCTCCAGCTGTCATAATTGACAACAACCAGACTGCTGCTCCTATAACATAATGGATTAGACTCTCTTTTTTTCTGTTTGTGAGTAGACATGATGTCAAAAACTGATTGTCGCTAGTTAAAAGTCAAATTAATTTATGCTTTTTTGGATTGGTTAAAAAGCCTAAGAGAGACGAGATTTTTCGTCAGACACTTGGTAAAATATGCTTACAATTGGTGAGAGGTTTCTTTTTTATCAACTCTAATGAAGAACATTGAACGGTGCGATTTTCTAGGTTCTCTTGTCGTCACGGTGAACTCTCCTACTGAGAGGATTATGCTGAAAAAAAAAAAATGCTTCCCGTTGGCCGTCGTTAATAGGCTCGATCTCCATCGGATATCCCAGTATAGGTGGTCTGATACCAATTTATGCTTTTACTAATTCAATGAACGGCGTGATTTTTTTTTGTTTCCTGTCTGTAACACTCCCCCACACGTGTAAAACATTTTAATGAAAGTACCTCTCCCCTACCTTATCAACTATGGACTCTTCCACTGAAACACATTTGCTATCATTTTTTCTTATAAGATAGCTCATAAAAATTCAAATGTACCAGTGTATTTTTTTCACGGGTAACAACCTGTTATCATAATTACCAGAAAAATTTTTCGCTAAAGAGGATTGTTAGTTAGATACTCTTGGAAGTCAATTCCATGTTTGAAAGCCATGCATGCCAGTAGTCATTATTTAATATGAATAGACGGAACAAAGAAAGGAATAAGTTTCTAAAAAAACATTTCGAAAAGAATTAAAACTTTTTACGAGTCAAGTGAGAACACAATGTGAGATTTAATAGAAATTTTTATGATTGTCAATGAATTTCAACCTGATATTAGAAATTGTCTGTATAAAAACGATTTTTCAAACAGAATAAATCATTTCAATATTTGTGATATTCAATTCTGTCTCGGTCCTGTTAAATCCACAATATATGCATGTTGTTTCTCTGTTTGCACGGGGTCAGTCTATTGCACCCATCTAATCATTTAATTTTGTGTTATACTATTCTTCGTGAATAACGGATTCTATTAGTAACAGATGGATAGCTTTTCAAAAGAGAATCCTTTCATATTGACATGAGATTAGGTTTCTTTCTCTTCGTAGTATTTATTTTTTTCCTTATTGAATTATCCGGGATACGGTCTAATCTTAAGACGAAGATTAAACAAAAAGATAAATAAGTAAGCAAAACTAATACAACGGTGTTGAACTGCTGGCATTCTATTGCTTTTTCCTGTGGCTAATACTTCATCTGAACGGTGGAATGTACTTTATAAAGGATTGATTGTTATACTCCGAAATGAAGCGGAGCTAAGGGTTTAAAAGAAGAGGTCAGCGACGAGGCCCCTAGGGCAGGATTAGACTCAAGTCAAGCCGTTAAGCGTCTAAAGAGGTCACAAATTGTAAAATGGTTTTAATATCATTAATATATCACAGAATATTCTGCCTTTACTTAAACTCCTGCAAGGTCTATTTTCCAGGTAAGTTGACTGAAAAGTATTTGAATATCACAAATATTGGAATGATTCATTCTGATCAAAGTTACGTTTTTACTTTGACAATTTAGGCCTTCAAAATTGACAGAATTTAAATCAAAGATCTCTTATTTTTTCTACATAACTTTTCAATGTCCGATTTTGTTTCAATATTTTCTCCAATTTTTAAAAAAATCTTTAGTACAAGTCCTGTCAATTTTGAAGATGTATGCAGGGTGTTGAAATGAAGTTTTTAAAATGTATCGCATGCTTTTTGCACTCATTGTAGCTGTGCTAAGACTGCTCATAACTGCTGATCCAAGAAAAAGTATTTTGCAACTGTTTGATTACTTCATCGATGTACCAAAGTCTCTCTAGAACTTTAAATGTCTACATACCTACTCGCACCACCGAAGCAGATAAACCGAAGTGGTTGAATTTTGGTTTTTACAGGATTTTCTCTTTAATAGTCTCAATTCAATTTCTTTCGGTCCCATTTACGATGATTAGAGTAATTTTTCACTTTAAGAATCTTTTTCGTCGGTGAGTTTATCCAAGAGCTAGAAAATTAAATTTCAAATCATAGAACAAAAGATTCTTGTCAAATAATCGATCAGAGGTCATCTCTTGAAGGTTGGAGATTGGATGATCGAAATGTTGCCTTTTGAAAATAAGATACAGCTCGTATAAACAAATCGTGCACAATATCCGCCTCCCCAGACTTTCTGCTTAGCGTGATCCATCTCCCCAGACTTTTTGGCTAGTGTGAGACTTAATAGCATTAAACACATAAAGATGCAACAATGTTAAAGGATTTAACGATGCATCGTCAACGACATCGTTATCCCATTCAATAAATTAAATTTTCTGCTGAATTTCTTGTTAAAGCAGCTACGGGGGAATCGACAAAATTACCGTATTAGTCTGATGGAAGCATTTTCTATTACAGATCGTTTTCTCTCTATTGAAAACTCATATTACGCTGTATTTAAAAGATTGCAATATCGTTCGGTTTCAAAAGTATAGGAGCCTAAATGAAAACACAGAAAGAATTAAGTTAAATAACTAACAGCATCTATTTAGAGTTTATTGAATTATTCATTGAGACATTTGTGATAAATGGGTTTGAAAATTATTTCAAGCTATCTGAAAACCGCTTAAAACGTCCCTCTACATTGTCTTGTTGTTTGTGGGGAAACTTTCCTAATTCGACAAATCTGGCTGCAATGTAATAGAAAATTGGATGCTGGTTTGTGCTGTGAGGCAACAAGTATTTTGATAGCTTGCTGTAAATAAGGGTCATAATTTCGAAAACTTCAAGATCTTGAAAATTTGAGAGAACATTCTTAGAAATCGTCAACCAAAACTATAAACACAGTCTTTAAGCTGGTTTGGCTTACTGGCTATGTTTTGCATCACGCGCACAGACTGCATCGAGTGAGATAGAGCAGTGGTCTCAACACTATAAAAACTGAAGGACACCATGGATAAAAAATATTCTGGTGGCCTCCTATATTTTTGCAGTTAGTTTTTAGATAGTATTCAATGACTTACCATAATAGATAGTTTTTTGACTATCTAAAAATCATACTTATTTAAAATGAATTACACTCATCCGAATTCTGATGTATGGAAAAGATTTGTGGGCAATGATTATATTTTTCGATAGCAGTACAATGGATGATGTTTCTCTCTCATAAGATTCACTATGTCAGGTTTAGAGGGAACGTTTCGGCCGATCCATTCTACAGCCTTTTTTCGGGTGTACTATCCGAATGTGATGGTGCTAAACATACTCTTCTCCACAGATAGCGATGCTATAAAGATGGATTTGGGTTCTATTTTTTTCCTTGTTAGGGCTAGATTTCCATACCTTGTCCCTTCAGAGTAGTAGAAGCCACATCGGGTTGAACTCTGAACTTGTCTGGCTTTACGTTACAGCACAGCTACCGATAGAAGTTTCACATTGGATAGAGCACTTGTAGAAGGTCTCCCCCAAACGAGATGTTCAGTCGTTCGGAAAAAAGGTGAATGTTAATGACCCTTCTCGAGACTACATATTTAGTTTGTATCCAAGCCAACGAAGATTCTTTTTAAAATGATAAGTATTTATGCCTAACATGGCAAAGAGGGGCGTACAAGAGTGAAATTTTGCTTTAAAAAATCCACATAGGAATTATTTTTCACCTATTTTGCTTTAATTCTGATTACTAAATGAAAATTCGGAGTGAAGACAGTCATTAAGGCCTTTGCATTACTGTCGGCTGTTTAGCTCAATGGTGAGAGCAACGCAACGTTGACGCAGCTACCATATCGGTCGCCGGTTCGATTCCTATTTCTGCCCCATTTTCTTTAATTGTTTATTCTATTTACGTTGTCTTGGGCAATTGATACATTCACTGTGTAATAACAGGAGACCATTCCAAATGAGAGTTTTGCTATTATTCAACGCAATTTAGAATCATTTCTGTCGGATCATACATGCATTTCTTCATAATACGTATATGTTCGATGAGAGGTAATCCGACAGAATAGTTGTGGTAATTTGACAATCGGAAAGTAAAAAGGACTTAAGAGGAAGACAAATGTTACATCTCAAAATTGTGTATTATTATGGAAACAGGCTTTGTGCATTTCGTTGGTTATACCAACTTTTTCAAAATGCACATGCTGTTTAGATGTTTGAGTGTGCAGAATAAAATAAGGGCAAGTTTAGTCTGTAGTGAATATCTGGTTGTTTAGTAGGAGATGAAGGAGGAGGAGGAGGAGGTGTCTGTATCAGTGTCAGTGAGAAGATAAGTAGGGTCAGTGAGAAGGAGAGAATCTAATGAGAATTTTTGAGACACATGTTTTTCTCTTAAATTCCTTTCTCTTTCCGATTGTCAAATTACCTCCCAATCTAAGTACGTACACACACACACATACACACACACACACACATATATATCTATATATATGTGTGTGTGTGTGTGTGTGTGCATGGAAGATTTAGTTCTTCGTAGAGACTTGAAGTTTCATACCGGCGGTGTGATCGCCAGACTGTCATCCACTCCTGAATAGGTGCTCCCTATTTAAGGGCATTGAGGTCAAGTCAGAACAGGGACTGACGAGGTACGTATAAACTTCTGCGTAAAAATTGCTTGGGTTTTCGGTTATTGATAGTTGAATTGTTTGTATTACTTTTAGCACAAAAAGCTTAAGATCGGAACTTATATGGAAATGCAGACTTGAAACAAAATTTCTTCCGCGATAAAGGTTAAAAATCTTTTTTTTCGATGATGACAATCAGTAACCTTACAATAATAATAATAATAATAATAATAATAATAATAATAATAATAATAATAATAATAATAATAATAATAACAAACAACACAGCAGCACTAATTGTTGACAGTGACCTAACAAAGGAAGGGAAATGAAAACGGGAATGTGAACCACAGCACTGGCATAATAGGCAAAGGAGAGAAGAGACGTTGGCTGAAGACCTGAGGAGACTTATTGTCACTCAGCCTTCAGTAATGACCACTGGGCAACCGGTGTGAAACTGTAAACTGCAGTATTACTGTGGCTTATGTGAACTAGGAGAGAAGGGCTGGAGACTTGAGGAGACTTGCTGTCACTCAAACTCCAGCGGTTACCACCAGGCAACTGGTGTGAGATTGCAAATAATAATAATGATAATGATAAACTACATAAAAGCAAAAATCGACAGAACACAGACAAACAGCAAATGCCGCATGTGCGGTGAAAGAGATGAGACAGTAAACCACATAACTAGGGAATGTAGTCAGCTCGCCCAGAAGGAGTATAAGCATAGACACGATAGAGTAGCAACGATGATACACTGGGAACTAAGTAAACAAATGGGATTCAACCATGGGGAAAAGTGGTATCAGCACAAGCCAGAGGCAGTTTTGGAGAATGACAACCACAAACTACTGTGGGACTTTGACATCCAGACTGACCACCTCATCCAGGCAAGAAGGCCGGACTTAGTAATAGTAGACAAAAAAAGGAAAGCCTGCCAAATAGTAGACGTTGCTGTGCCTGCAGACCATAGAGTAAAAAAGAAGGAGGGTGAAAAAAGGGAAAAATACCAGGACCTAGCAAGGGAGTTAAGGAAAATGTGGAACATGAAAACCAGGGTAGTACCGGTCATAGTGGGAGCACTAGGAACTGTCCCCCAAACGCTGAGGGAGAGACTGGAGGAGATCGGGATTAGGGGGAGGATAGAGACCGTACAGACCACAGCGCTACTTGGAACTGCACGGATACTGAGGAAGGTGCTAGAGATATAAGTACTGCAACGAATAGTAGCTCTGTCATGATATGCGAAAGAGGGAGGAGACGTTAGCTGAGGACCTGAGGAGACTTATTGTCACTCAGCCTTCAGCGATAACCACTGGGCAAACGGGTTGAAACTGTAAATCGTAGAATTACTGCGACCTATGAGTACTAGGAGAGGAGGGCTGGAGACTTGAGGAGACTTGCTGTCACTCAAACTCCAGCGGTTACCACCAGGCAACTGGTGTGAGATTCCGAAATAATAATAATAATAATAATAATAATAATAATAATAATAATAATAATAATAATAATGATAATAATAATAATAATAATAATAATAATAATAAACAACAACAATAACAACTCAAACCCCAAATATATAAACACCATAACCCTCCCTAAGTACAATTCATCTATCAAACATCCGCCCAAAATAACTCAGCTATCACTAGACCTAAACCTAAAACAAATAAATAAATGTTTCTTGATAAGACTTCTCTTTAAACTCAATTTTATAAACGAAAAAAAAAAAAACACAAGCAAAACATTTTTTACTGGACGGAAAACGATCATTTTTAATCGCGACAATTTTTTCTTGGAAGTTTCACGCATGCCATCAGCCCCTGCACCCACTTGACACCAAACACCCTTTTCAAGATTAGTAGACGGTCTGACAATTGGAACCACTGGTATGACGCTCAGAGTCACCACAAAGAACTGAATTTGCTATGTACACCTATTTGCATATGTTCTATTTCTGACATCAAGTACTCATCGTGCATAGATAACTCTATGATAGGGGAAAATGCAATGCTGTTCAGAATGTGGAAGGCTTTGTGAAAGAGAGAGAGAGAGAGAGAGACAGACAGACAGACAGACAGAGACAGATTGATTCAGAAAGAGATCGAGCGATTGACAGACTTCGACAAAAATAATTCTTTTGTTTTCGACGAAAATGAAATTTTTTGGACTAATCATAACAATATGTTAGAAAGACTTTACGTCTTGTAACAACACATTTATTGGATTGATTTATTATTTTTTGAACAGTTTGTGCTGCTCTGTGCTGGTTAGATAAAAAAAATCAAACCAGGACAGAGGTTCTCATCTGGCAGCAACTACTGAAAGTGATGTTTCTCGAAAGAAATTAACTTGTTTTAGAGGAAAACGTCAGTTGCGTACTGGACAACTACGTACCTGGACACGTACGTATCGGTATTTTACGTTCCAGTCATTTGCCTTCTACTTTATGTACATATTTACCTCATATTATTATTGTAGGCAAAAAGGGCTGCCTCGTTGGCGACTAATGAACATGTTGACTTTTGCCTCATTAGAATTCTTATAAATTCTTATTTTTGGTGTTCGCTGTAGTATTGCAATATTTAAACAATCATTATTATTAATTTTATTATAATACCATTCACTTTCATCTTGATTTTCCGGATGTTTTCTTATTATCACGACTTTAATCCCCTCCTCGCATTTACATTGCTATGGCTTTTTGCACTATCTGTCATCAAACAAATGATTATAAATTATTTTCTATTCTAATTTATTCATTTGATTATACAAAAATCTCTCAGAACGAATATCTTTTCCCGAAAGAGTTTTTTTTTAATGTTTCAAGGGGAAAAACATTTTCTTCGGAGAAAAATGGTCTACATATCTGTATAAATAATAAAAAAGCACTATCTTCGAAAAAAAAAAAAAAAATGAAAGAAATATGGTTAGGTTAAGATTCGTAAGTTCAGTCGAAGCCGAAAACTGTATCATGATTTTTTTTCAGAATTTTTTGTGCATTAGACCACCAAGGCCTTTGGAAAAATGTCTATAGGTTTCGGGGGGTGGGGGGGGGTTCTGTTTACCATATAACGATAAGAAACTGTCGGTTTCTCGGCTGCTAATAATATTAGTTGTAGTAGTAGCAGTAGTGGGGAAAACAACATCCGTGGCTATAGTGTCCCTCGTGGTGTCATTAATCCTAATAGTAAAACCAGTGATGATATAATAATACTATCTTTATTTGGAAGTAGTAGTAATTGTCTTAGTGGTGTAATCTCTTTCGAAACGGGCCTTTGAGTCCGAAAAATAGCTCGGCGTCACGTGGTCAAGTGTTGCAAAGACACTAGTATTTTTTTTTTTAATTAACGTAGCAGGTTTGATTTAGCCTGCGGTACCTCTGGAAGGCCTTTTCAAAATAACTCGTGAAAAATACTAAGTCTTCGACTGTCAAACATGATGGAAGAGATACTTTGGTATGGGGCGCTCTTTTAGCCAAGGAGGTGGTTTCACGGTTAGTGTACAACTAAATGAAATGCCAGAAATCGAGGGCTTGCTGAAAAGTTGTTGGTACAACCCACTTCTTAAAATCTGAACGTTATTTTGTCACTACAGTTGGAAAGAGTATTCTTTTATATTAAGAAGGTGCAAATTTGCAGAATCCTTGCGGTATCTTCGAATTTATTTCAGATTATTGACTGAATTATGCCAACGGAAAGTACAGAATCTTCAAGTGTTGATCTCCAGAGCCGTCATCCCTGTTGAGGAATCCTCCAAAGGAAATTCATGAATGTATGATACAACACTGGGTGGCAACTGTCCGTCGTACTCAACTGTGTGAAGGAAGAAGTGGTGTGCCAACTCCCAGCATGGAGATTTGAAACCCAAGATGTCGCACGGTCTGGGAGGCCTTCAACTGTGAAATTGTTGATCATGATCATGACCCAATTTTGGCAGATCGACGAATCTCGACCATGATAATTCGACACATATTAGAGATATCTTAGGAAGGAATTTGGTTTCTGATTCATAGGCGGTTGGGTATGCAGAAGCTGTCTTCCAAGTGGGTACCAAAATGTTTGAATACCGACCCGAAGCAATATCGAGTGGACACATCATAAGCATATATGAAAATAACAATTGGAAGATGAAGAGAAAAACTTTAGAGGTATTACATCTCAATTTTTGGATCAATTTGTGGGTGTATTTCGACAAGGGCCAGTTATCATTTTCAGAAAAAAATATTTTTCAGCGGTTCACAGAGAAATTTATATATATATATATATATATATATATATATATATATATATATATAGAGAGAGAGAGAGAGAGAGATGTATGGAATGCATTATATTACTTTGAAACTCTATTTGAAATGATCTCCCGTTTTTATACAGTGAATTCTTCATTTGGCCTAGATGGCATAAATAGAACAAACGATTAAAGAAAAATGAGACTGCAACAAGAATTGAACCTCCGACCAATCCGCTTTAATGTAGTGTTGCTCTAACCACAGAGCCAAACACCCGCCGTTTATGCAAATTTTTAATTGTTTATTCTATTTACGCTGCTAAATGATACATGGTACAGTTTCAAAGTAATATAATGCATTTAAAATTATCTGTCGGATTATATATCCATTCGCTAATATATATATATATATATATATATATATATATATATATATATATATATATATATATATATATATATATATATATATATATATATATATATATATATATATATATATATATATATATCATTAGGAAAAGAATATAATTCGACAGAATAGTTACCAGTGCATTATATTATTTGAGACTATATTTGTAATAACTTATACTGTTTTTAGGATATGTGCTTATCTTCAAAAAGGGTTCAATATTCCAAGTTTACCTAAATAGATGAATAGATATTTTCTATAGTGTAGTAACTGATCAGTCTCGCACAGCCATTGAGATCGATACGTCGATTGCAATGTTTGCCTTAAACTGATCGGTAATGAAACAATTCTTAATGCACACATGTCTACGTGCGTATGTGAGGGCGTGTGCGATAAATATTTATAAATAAAATACTTTTTATATCGTTGTAATATCCTAACAGCAATCACTAAGAAGAAAAAAAACCAATCAAATATTTGACCTATTTGAGACCATAACGATTTTTCTTCTCCCCGAATCCTCCTTCCCTTATTCTGCTCTTCGGCACCGTAGAACGCTTTACAGATTGATAGAATAACCTATCCCATCATTCTGGTTGATTTATATTAGCGGTCCATCAAGGCGAAAAAAAAAATCTTATCTCTACGCCTGTCAGCGACAATGTTGGCTGCAGTATACAAAAGGATGCCAGTATATTCTCCACCATTAATACGTGAGACCTAATGGCGAGGGGTCAGGGAAAATATTTTGAGGACAACATCAAACGTCTCCACTCGGGCCAGACTGCGAGTACTACCATTTGATTGCTAATCTGGGCGCATAAAACAACAAACAGCGGTCCTAATCCTATGTATCAAAGCAGCCTTTGGAAGCTTCGGGAACTAACAAGACTGATGAAAGTGGACAAAACTAATTTCGGCGTGCATATGTCACACTGGCGAACGTGTACGCACACATATTAGTGAAGTGAACACACCGACACACGCATGCACGCACACATAATGTAGGCAATGTTAAACCAAGCTATACATACGTACACATATACATTTGAGAGATTTTTCGATTCCACACACATATGTATAGACAAATCAGTCATGATATATATATCAGTCTATACATGGGTGAGAGTACGCACCCATCACGTGCTTGTGTCTATTTTAAAAGATTTGCATACACAAATTTATATATTTGTATATGCGTGTCTAAATTTGCGTATGAGTTCATACACTTGCATATCTATCTTCACACACACACACACACGCACACATACATACATATACAAATACCAGGATTTGAATACCGTGTAAATGAATTCATACATTCTTCTTGGCAACATACGCCCACACACTCATTTGTACACACATCCATGTTCACTGATAAGCATACAATAGATTGAACCCAATAACTTGCATACATGAACTTGCTCGAGGTTCTTGTAAAAGAAATAATCTCTTCCCTTGTATATTAACGACTGGAGTAGTTTATATCAAATTTAGGTGTAATGTTTAATTCTCTTTGTCTTTTTATGCATTATTAGAATTGTCTTGTGGCTGTACATTCGTACCAAAGAAAATGCTAGGCATCTCAACCATCATAATTACCAGTAAGTGATTTAACCATAAACGTATACTTTTTCTTCCAAGGATTTATAGACTGTCATGGAAGTATTTCTGCGCGAGCATTGACGTTTTCGCGCATATATAATGTGCGTATAATCTATAAGCTTGGCTATTCTGTTATGTTTACGCAGTAAAGCTTCCTTCCAAAATGATCAATCCTTCGAACTATATTCTCTCTCACCACCTATACGCTAGCGTACGCTTTTTTTTTCATTTGCTATGCTGGATCAATTCTCTACCCTGTGATCGAACTAGATTGAAAGTATACTTTAATGCATTGATAAAATACTCTTTACACTAATGAAGCGAAATATCTCAGCTGTTTTGAAAATCAACATCGCTTATCTTTTATGACTTATTTTAATTTAAGTATCACCTGCCTAGTTCATGTGTCTGTGCAGATTATCTTTTAACGTTTCTCCCTAATGAAAATCTTTGTTTGTAATGGATGAACAGTTTTAAAGATTTTTTTTCAAGTTTTCCCATTCTAATCTTGAGAAGATTAATGGTATGGTCGCTTCCCTTGAGCAACTTCTTCATATCTTTTTCATAAACAATCAAGTGGAAGATTAAAATTTATTTATTTATTTTGTATGATATTACATATATAATATTTCTCCCTTTGAAAGAGATTAGGTCGAGTTATATCCATTGCTCTGATTGGTGAGATTCATTACCACATTGTAAACGATATTTCACATCAGATCAATAAGACGCTTCTACGGAACGACCAGTCCCAACAATAGCGTTCATGATTTTTAAATGATACCAGTTGATTCAAATTCTTATTTTTTATAAAAGCTATTTTATGATTGTCGCCAACCAATGGAAGTTGAAACATTCAATGTATGTAGACTCTCCTCTACATATGAGTTAGGGCCACTTAGGAAACTTTCGCAAATCTTTAAAACATAGTAAGTAATTGTAATGAAGAGCCAAGTTGATTTGGCACCAAGATTAGAATTGCAAGAAACGTCCTTTTCGCTGCAGTTTTTGAACGAGTAATCACCACGTGTGATACACAAATACTTGCGAATGTCAATCCAGAGGCAAAATAGAAGATAATGAATCATAATGCTTTCAATCTATCTATTGCAATATTTATAACTGAATTTCCATGTTAGAGAAGGAAAATGCTTCTTTCAATTTTCAGCAAGAGAATTTAGGGTCACGATTATATTAAATCATCTCATTATGGATTCGTATGGCCTTTTCACTAATCTCTGACCACAATAGAGATAATGAGCGCCGAAGAGAAAGTTTTCGAAATTTAACCAATTTCAGGAAAGCTTTGAGACCATATTGTATGAGTACTTGGACATATATTGGCTGATCATTCTTACCAATTAAATTGCTCAAACAGACAAATTAACTATTTTAGCATATAGTAGGTGATGGAACGCTGTCCTCCCCTAAGTGAGGGAACACCGTAGCCATCCGTTCCCACAGCACTATACCACTGAATACAAGCATAATTTAATCGTTTTCAAACATCATTTGTAAAACTTACGATATTGCAAATATTCACTTAGGTATTCATGTCACAGTGGTACCCATAATTTTATCAGTTTTACCAGCAAAAGATTGAAATCTAAGAAGGAGAATACTTTCTTTTGATCGTGTGGAAGCCGGAGTTTAAACGATCTTCCTACAGGGGAAAATCTCAGACTTGGGCTCTCAATAATGCGCTGTATATTAGCTTGGGTATAATTATTTTTGTGACCTGATGTGGCCAAGTACAGACGCTTTGTACAAAAGTACTTGACCTTGCCAAACGCAATTTCTGTCCTCAATTGACGGTATGAGATCATATATTTGCATTTTTTAGCGTCAGGTCTACTTCCTGGTCCCATTCGAAAAGTCATTGCAGGCATTAATAATATTATGGTAGAGAAGAAAACACGAAAACAATAAAATATGAAATGAATAACCGAGTGTGTCATGCAGTAAACTGTCGTTTCTTTTTTGTTGTTTTCTTTGTTGTTTTTTGTTTGTCAATCATTATAGAGGAACGCAGAACTCATTGTTCAGTCAGCTTTCGTACAATCGAGGTCAAGTAATGTGTAATTAAAATCACTAACAGACAGTACAAGCCGGTCCCCTTCATTGCGTGGAGTCGTGACTATGTAAACTGAAAGGTTGCTGGCAATGCTACCTGCGAACTTAGAAATAATAAAATGATGATCTTTTGCTTTAAGGTTAGAGCTCCATTATCCCGCCGGTCATTCTTGACTAATTGATCTCATATTGTCCATATAAATTATCTGGTTAGATTTAGTTGCATTTACTTTACTCAGTATTGCATAAAGGTCCCTGAGAAACATTTTAAATCATGAGATATGGAGGGTTGAAGTATTGATAATTATTGAAACTATGAATATATTCTAATCTAGCATTCCAAGGGAAATCATGAATCGCTGCTACTCACGAATCCAACTTTTCACTTAGTATATCAAACTGTGGCGGTGCGGTGATAAAATCAAGTTATCTTGAAGAAATTAACGGTTATATATATATATATATATATATATATATATATATATATATATATATATATATATATATATATATATATAACCGTTAATTTCTTGAACATATATATATATATATATATATATATATATATATATATATATATATATATATATATATATATATATATGTGTGTGTGTGTGTGTGTATAACAGGTCTGGTTTGTCACTCAATGTGAAACGTCGAGTGACCCATGCCGTGTTGGGGGGCGATCGATCAAGAATTGGAGAAAGGGTAAATCAATAAATAAGTTACTCGCAGTTTGTTGGGCAATGATCACTAAAAAAGCAAGAATGCTGCCGAACAGAAACTAAGGGGACAATTTAGGATAAATTTAGATTGCAAATTGAACTCCCTAGGCTAAAAACCCATTCAAGGGGAGAGTTTTTCAAAATCAAAATAACGTTTTCCCACTCATTGAAGGGGGTCGGATGCATAGTTACATGTATGCACAGATACATACATACATACATAGAAATGTCAGGATACATGAATAACTTAAATCCAGTAACAGTGTTTAAATTCGTTCGTGGTGCGTAGCGGTGATTAATTAAGAGATTTAAAACAAGATTGTTTTTCATTTGCTTTTGGCTCACAAATCAAAACGCTGAGTTCAGTTATGAAGTTATATTGTAACGTAAATGAAAGCATTGTACACGTTGGAAGTGAGCTGAAGCAAATGGACAAGAAATGATTGAATAGATGTAATGATTTTTTTGAATGTATGGAAGTATTAGTTATTTCAGTGGCTTGTAAATAAAATCATTCGTTTCTTGTTCCGGGTCTGTTTTTCATTCAAGAAGCTAACGCACGGTATGATTAAACATACTTAAGACAATTTTAACATAAAACGTTTCAAATGATAAACTAATGCAAATATTTTCAACGTTTGATTTTATTGAGTGTTAAATTGCAAAAAAAAAAACAAAAAACGATTTCTGAGTTTAGTAAAAAATATCCAATTCTATTCAATTTTTAAAACTTTTCAAATTACATCCGTCATTTTTGAAAGTTTTCCTCCCCGTTCTCTCAAATTTCGTCTCCCATGTAAGAGTAGAAACTGTCCGCATTTTCGTTCTGCATAAGGTAAAATTAGAACATTCACCTCAAGTGTTTAGTCACCTTTTAAAGAAATGATTACTGTTTAGTCACCTTTTAAAGAAATGATTACTCTTGACTAGATGCGTGTAAGGTTTAAATATAGAACGTGAATACATTTACAGTAAATTTGATTATCTGTTTCGAAACAACTGTAAAATGTAAAAACAATAATCACGGGCGCTAAAATATCGTTAATTTCATTTATTCAACAAATATGAAATTTTCTTTGTTCTTTTATTTTGTAAGTCCATGTATATTTTGAATAAAAAATGTACTTCTTGCCTCAAAGTATGCAATAATGGGATTAAGGAAAAACATTGCTGAGCATTTAAAAAGTATGAGTAACACTTTAAATTCATTTAAGATAATCTGCCAAAATGTTCTGGCAATTCTAATGGATCAATCTGTTGCATGTCAAACTGTCTACTGTTTCGCCGCTCATTTCACATTTTTCTCGAAATCACTCCACTAGGAATTGAAAAAACATTGTATTCTATTGATAAGTGACACTTTGTATGTCTCATCTTCTTAGTAATCACTAATAAGTTTAAAAAAATATTCTTTTAAGTTATGAATATCGATTTTTCAATTAGTACTGTATACTATATTGGTACAGATTCTGTCAGTGGATGGTTTGATAAAATCTTCAGATTCTTTGTACAATCCCTTCAAATGGTTTTTGTTGAACTCAGGGCTGGATTTGGCTTTGTTTTTCTACCATACAACAAGAAGAACAATCCTCATCTAATTCAGGAGACTAAACACTACATTGTTTGTCTGTCCCGTCATGTTAAACCGAATCGATGTATATAATTACCATTCCCCTACCTTGATTCGAGATCATGACCAAGTGAACGGTTGGCAACTCTCTCACCAACTGAGCCAAACTGAGAAGTCTCACTTATTTGGGGAAATTTGTTACAAATATATACAAAGTTATACTAAAAAGAATTAGTCGGATTTGAATTAGAGGAGCTATTGATTATAGAGTATCTATCGTCGTGGGCATCCCCTACTTCGGAAAACAATGGAAGGATTAATCTATAATCGAGCTGTAGCATCTGCTGTGACTGTCCGATTCTCGAGTGACAAACTCTGTTGCAGCTTTTGCTGGGTTAGGCCGTGCCCGGATCTACAGGTGCTATATCTGTTCTTTGCGGCTTGTGCTCTCTCCATTCTTCACGTCGGCCTTTTCCCCTCCTCTAGCTCATCTGGATGCTTACCTTGATGGCAAGCCTTTATCTAATGCAATATGTGGCTACAGCCTCTCCACCTGTTAGGTTGATGTTCCCTACCGTCAGTTCTCGTTTACAAACGTCTTTGAAACGAAACGTCCATACGCAGGTCTGGAGTAACTATAGTCTGATGTAAACTTATAATGTTTATGCCCTGTATTTTCAGCAAATTGAAGTGTTGATTTGTACGTATTTATTCAGTGATACTTTTGTGCAATTACCAAACTAGCTTATTATCTTGTTTTGATGATCCCTGAAATTATTTTAGAAATCAAATTTGGCTTTGACATGTATTAAATGAGTCTTCAGATAAATCTGATATTCTTATTTCACTAATATATATAAACAAGAGACAATTTATACATAATACCATAACAACAAAGTGTTTTTAAAACATTAGAAAAAACGTAATTGCATAAACTATATTAACAGATTTTGGGAAATATGTGATTGGAGTACTCAATGAGAAAAATTTAGAATTTTTTTCATGTAGGCAGTGTCTGAAGCAGTAAAGCCTTCTTGATTATATATATATATATATATATATATATATATATATATATATATATTTCAGAGAAGTTTTACATGTATTATTGCAATTATCATTGATAATTATGTAATGGTAATTCTATGAAGATTGGGGACCATACATATTGAACACAAGATGATATTTGCACTGTTCAATGGCTTTGTGACGATAATCTCAGACAGCTTACAATGCATCTATATAAGTAACAATATATTGATGATCTTATGTCTGTTTCTCACATTCCGGTACTTTCCCGAGTAGGATGTCGGTGATTGCTGAGAAGATTCCTTCGTTCTTTTGAGATGTTTTATCATACGTAGAAAGTTTAAGATTGTGAATGGGACTTTGAATACGTTTATCATTTTATGAACGTGTTTACAAGTTCCAATCTATTATGACTACCACCAGAAGAGTATTTGAACAAAGGGATTTCAAAGTTGAATAATAGTGATGCTTTTACTTCCCGGTTTTGCGACGAGAATACTGACTGTGAGGGCTTTGAGATGTATCTAGAAAGCTTACTAACTCAATCACGATTCCGAAAAAACCAGGATCTTCATGAACCCACAATACATATAGCATTCATATTGATATGCATTGGTATAAGCATGATAGTAGATATGTGTTCTGCGAGGCAAAAAAGTTGAAATTACTCGATCCTCGTAAGCCTGCATGAATCCATAGTACAAAAAGAATAAAGAAATATAAACCCATAAAATTAACCTTAACGAGCTGTACGATCGATACAAATGAAGTCAATATGTGTCCATTGAACAGATCCATATAAACAGTAAAAGAAAAAGTTGATCGTAATTCATTTGTCTTCTTTCCTCACAGATTTTGTCAGGATTTCGCAATGCGATTATCCAATATCAGTGCCAAGCTCACAAAATGTCTATTAGAAATTATCACAAATCAACTACAATGCCGGTCTAGACTATTAGTAATGTTGTTCACATAAATTCTAGTGAATAACTTCCTTCTACTTAACCGATAAACTACCTCATATCTCGCTTCTGTCTTTATTTCTACTCTCATTTTCCAATGAAATATGCGTTGTAATCGTACGGTTTACAGGAATCGTGCTCTAGTGATTGTATTTAGTTGATTTAGTGTATGTGTCTTGGTATTATTTGATGTAGCCAGTGCAATAGGACGTTTTTCGTTGCTGCAGCAATTGCATTTGAACAAAGGATATAGTTGATCCGGGTATACGCAGATTTGCATGCTTTGTCCGTTAACGCTCATTGCCTATGTATACATATATACAGGTAATCCAAATGAACAAACCTACGACCGAATATGAGCACATGCAAAAACGAAGACTGAATTTGACAAAAGGAACATTTCTCTGATGATAGATTTTGTACTGGCAGACGATTTTTCTTAAAATATTCAACTAAAATATCATTAGATTCGAGGATAGTCTCAATTACAAAATATGAAGATAATGAGAGAGTAAATGATTCGAAAATGAATTTATATCCTACTTATATTTCCGAGCTGGCACATTTGTAGATTTTCCGTGTGTTGGTGTTTATAATTAAAAAAAAAGATGGCGATTTTTCTCTAAAATTTGAAATGCATACTGCTAAAGCCAGGTATTTTATGAGCATTAACATTCAAAGACACTTCAAGATTAGCTATAACAGCTACAATAAAAAGAGGCCAAAATTGCCTGAGCTTTCATAACAAATAGCCGTATAACACCCATAGTTATTTTTTTAGCTCACGAATACTCTTTATTACAGTTATAAGAGTGAAAGGATTGTGGGGGGAACAGACCCTCTTTAATGGTGGCAGTAACAAAACTAACAGGATATCAAATTATCTTTATAGTTACATAAATGTATCTATAATTTATTTTTGACGATCATAATTATAGCTATTCAAAGACAACATAATATAACTGAAGATAAAGACAGACATTTTTATGACATGTGTGTTTTGCAACATTAAAAACAGTTCATTTTGTCTTTGAAAAACAAACGCTTGTAAATAGACACACACGCACACAGCCTATCAATAGGTACGTGCAACTCTAAATTTAGGCATCGATACTTTGATAAATCGAGGCGTACCGTAGTATATACAATAGATAGATAGATAAATAGATAGATAGATAGATGCTTCGTTTATATCAATAACAGATAATGTTTTGTCGTCATGAACATAGGTTTATTTAACCGAACGAGTTTAACGAATTGTACAAAATGTCATAATTCCTTCCGGTGCACGTGTTTATTCCAGAACGTCTGGGCCACCTTCAGATCGATACTCCTTCACCCAGATTTACGGCGATTATCCGTGGATAGTCTGTACAGAGCCTTATTTTACCCGTGTCCTCACAGGATGTGACACAAGGTTGGCTTCATGTTGGAACCTTACACCCAAACGTGTGTGGCAACTTTACTCTGTTGTTGATAGTAAGATCAACTTTAGATATTCATTCCGAGACTAACTTAATCGAAAGAACATAGGCCGGATTATTTTTTTTTTTTCATTTCTCAAAAACGATATAATGCTAGAGCCTTCTCTCCCACCAACTCTTCAAGTTTAGATATTAAAGCTGTAAATGTCAAACCAAAAGAGAAAAAAGTACCATTTTAATGATACAGGCTGACGTAAACACATATTCTCGGATGTGAATTGATTTAAATCTCTTAAATAAACAACCCGAGAAAAAGTGTAAAAGATATACACAGTGTAGTAGCAGAGCTAGAAAAAGTCTATAACAATCTATTAAGTACTATGATAAACAGACGGAAAATGAAACCATTATCGTTTATGCTTTTATCGGCATATATGCATAAATAAGAAACGGATTAATCTGGAAGCGTTTATGTTTCATGCAGGCATTGCAAACATATGATTCCCGAGTTTCTGCAAGTAAGAAGTGCAAAATTGTCCACTCAAAAATGATTTTAATACAATTGCTTATTTGTTGTAAAAGAATATTCGAATATAAAAATAGTGTCTGGTAGTTTTATACTTTATAAGAGCTGTTTCTCTGGGAAGAAAATGGTCGAAAACTTATGAAGCATCCGAACTTGTAGAAATACCTATTGACACAAACATGGAAACTTTCACGGAACATAAATTCGATAAAGTAGCATACCTTATTCGTTCTGAATAATTCATCTTTTAAAGTCGATGGTTTGTGTCGCATAATAACTAGAGTATAATAACAGAAATGGATACGTCGTGAAAAGAAAAATGTAGCAGACGAGAACAAAGTTCCAATGTGAGACTACGTAATCAAGCTTGAGCGATTTCACGTAGGAGTAAAGATGGACATATAATTGGTTACGGCACACGCGGGAATAGTGTACAAGTGAAAACATATGAGACAGTTTTTTTTTTGTTTTTTTTTTGGTGTGTGCAGCCTCATGAAGGTGATAAGACCTCTGTTGTTTTGAGATGCACTGTGGAGATCACAATGTTATGCCCTGAGAGAGGATTATGCTATGAGTGATACGATTATATGAACGAGATAAAAAAAAAAAACAGAAAGAAAAAACAAACAAAAATGAAACGGAACAAAAGCAAGACGAGAGACGCGGGAGTGAGAGAAAAAGAAGAGATGCTCTTGGAATGTACTCTGATCAATCTTCTTTCGGTTCCAGTGATGAAGCATAGGGACAAAATCGTAACCAAAACAAGAGCTAATCTAAGAAAAAAGAGATGAGACTGGAAAAGCGAGAGGAGGCATAGTGAAAGAGAGAGAGAGAGGGGGAGGGAGAGAGTAAGAAAAAAAAAAGGTTGGCTTTGTCCTTATTGGATTTGTAATATTTTTACGTGTTCTTCTGTCAAGGTCACAGTGTAGATAATGGGTGTGATAGCTTTCAGTTGAAGGACTATAGGCAGATTTGAGTTCCTCTCCAAGAATACACTGATCATTTCGAATACACTATCGCGATCTACCAGCAGAGGCATATGACACTCCATACGTTGTTATCCTTATCAAATAATGCATTAAAAGATTGAAGACATCAATAATACTCACAGCTTGATAGCACCTAATTGAAAATACACTGTCGTTTGCAAAGCAAATACTGCTTCTCAGAAATACGAAGATTCAGTTTTGAAACTGACCAAATTAACTTATTGGCACTTTTCCCAATGCAATAGTATTTGTGAGCGGAAGATCAGTCATGCAGCATTTTCTGATTATAAACACAGCCACACATTGGACGAAACAAAATAGTCTACATTTTTTAAAATAACTGAAGTTGATATACATAACATTTCATGAAAAGTTGATTTACATAATGTTTCACGAGTTTCTTATAAACACATCTCCAATAACTAATTTCTGCCAGAGTAGTTGTAACTGTAAAGAGATGTCACACTCATTGCAAACCTTGATATTAGTCAGTGATTGCGTTTGATTCAAATCTGTGCTTAGCCAGGGCTCATGCACTGAATATACTTCACGGTAAATAATTCGTACTACTGAATGAAGCTAAACAATAGAAACAGTTGGATATTATTCACTTAACTTCAAACAAGTCTGGTTACTTACTCGACAGAACCTGGGTGACTAATTCAGCATAAAATTAAATTGTAAAGTGAACCCTCATCCAAAGAAACAACCACTTATTTTGTGGGGATTTCCAACAAACAAAAATGCTTTTCTAGTCATTGTGATTAGATGTTTAAATTTTCAGTTCACAAGTTCCATTGCCGTGGCCTGTAGATGTGGTACAAACATACATAGCTAGCCAACCATCTAGGAAGAATCACCTAAAAACAGAAGAAACCTACGTTGACTATGTTGACTGCTTTGGCTGACGGTTTCTTCAACTGGAAGACTTACGTTCAGATTAGATACATCAGCGAACCTATGCTAACACTTACAATGAAACAGTCATAGCACACAAACAATGTCCTTGCGTTAGGATTTTAGTTCGTTCACTAAAATAATTAATTGTTTCTAATGGGCTTTTTTTTATATTTATGCGAAGACGTGGCGATGAAATAACAGAAAAACATGAACGCAATTTGATTCAAGAAACCACTTTGAAATGTTCTGCTGATGAGTGGAAAGCTAATCAATGTAATACTTATCTTACTTACCTGGCATTGATCTTGCTTACACAGGTTTTAAGATCATCATTAAAAAAAAATGACATAGTTAATTTCGCATGATTCATGTTTAACATGAGAGTAAGTTTGACATATGCGAGAGAGGATCTGCAAATTTAATTTCCCAAGCAGAGGATAGGGACCGTGAAATTGAGTTACCTTTAAATACAGCGCGAAATGACTATCATAAGCAATTCATTAGCATTCTATATCTATTTTTCTTTTTTTAGTAGACAAGGAACCCGTATCTGCTTCAGATTAATGCCAGCCAAACAAAGATTCATGTGAGATGACTTTAAGAGTGTAACTTCCAAGCTTTTATACTGCGCTGAAACGAGCGACAAAATATGATATTGCTTGTAAAATATAATTTCAGTTGATAGTCATAATAATATCTTAAAGAGACACTCTACCAGTTCCTTATCATCTTTCGATATTTTTGGAAAATAAACGAATCATGCAATGATGTTATTACCATTGAGGTATCCATGTCATTAGAAGTAGCCTATGGTTTACAGTAAAGAGAGCAAAAGTAGAATTTCATGTGAATTGTCTAGTGAATTATTTCAATATCCTGATCATTGTTGTCTGTGTGTTCGTTTGTTTTTAACAAAATTTTGACTCGACTAATTGTTCGTCGAGCGATTCTTGTCAAGTGCTTATAGTCTGTCGGTTACCCGTTTGTCGTATTCTCATGATTTATCGCAGTCGGGTCGCATAGTCTGATTTTTTTTTGTTCATACCAAATTGTGGTTGGATATTTCGAAGCGACAAAATATAATTCAAGGTAGGAGAACAGGTTAATTGAAGCGGAGTGTTGATCGAATTCTTGATTACAAATATTGGAGTCGGAGGTTGTTTGAACGGAGATCCGTTGTTAGATTAATAAAACCCAAAAAAATGAGGTGAAAATAAAATGGCGTTTCACCGACGGATCGAGTATTTTGGCTATGTTTCATCATTTTTAGTACAGTCAATTTTTATTAGTTATGTAGTAGATTACTGGAAGCTCTTCACTCTCGAAGAATGTTTTGCCAAATATATCACGAATTCGGAAACCTGCCCATGAATACGCTCAACCAAAGTTGCTATTCAAGAAAACTATAGCCACCCTCATCGATCAACGTTGCTCAGTGGTAGAATGCTCACCCTAGGTTCAGTAGGCCATGGTTCAATTAACTGACGTCGTATCAAAGTCTTCAAAAACGATAGTCAATGCCTCTCGGCTTATCAATCTTCACGTGGTCAAATATCAAGGAACTTCTATCCTTGGCTAAAATCGTAAGATCACCGAATTTTGATCAACGTCCAGCCTGGTCAGTACCAGGTGGGTGACCTTTGGGGAATACCATAAGCCATAAGTGGAACAAAGCTTCGTCGGGCCTGACAAACTGTGTGTCATGTTAACTATTGCCTGTTTGTACCTAATGCTGCGACACACTCGATGCGGGTAAATCCAGAGAACAATGGCATACACATGTTCATACAGAACCACCCACTCAGTAGTAGACGTCTGTAATAATAGGCACACGTATTTGTATACATACTTACGCAAAGAGCGAGCGAGTGAGCGAGAGAGAGAGAGAAGTGAAATAGAGTATAAATGTTCATGCCTCCATAACTATGCGATATATGTATTCGTGCATTAAACGAATATGCTGATAGTTTCAAACTTTTTAATTCGCCTGCTATCTTTAAATAAGTGTTCAAAGACAATATTCTATAACAAGAACTAACGTTTTTCGAATGGAGCACATACACATTTCACAACTATATGTTAGCGTGCATTCATATTTGTACCCTCTCTCTTTCTCTCTCTCTCTATATATATATATGTATTAAGAATATACAGTTGAAACAAGAAAATGTGACTGCTGCGGGAATCGAACCTGCGATCGATAGGGTATTCGCTTCAAAGTAGTGTTGCTCTTACCATTGAGCTGAACAACCCACAGTAATGCAAAGGCCTAAATAACCGTCTCCACTCCAAACTTTCGTCTCGTTTATTCTCGGTGTATATTTTCTTTAATTGTTTATTCTATTTACGTTGTCTAGGTCAAGTGATATATTAACCGTGTAATGACAGAAGATCTTTTCAAACAGACGTTTCGATATCATATAGCGCAATTTATAATCATTCTGTCGGGTCATAAATCCATTTCTTAATACATAACTGTCGCGTTGAAAGGAACTAGAGCTGATATAGACCGAGAATAAACGAGATAACATTTTTGTACAAAGAGAATATAAGTTATAGTGTGAAAAGCTAGTAAATTGGTCGTTGAAATCATAAAGAGTGTGGGCAGAATATTAATTCAATAAAATACATGTTTATTCTGCAAAGGAGTCTTCTTATATTTAGTGGAGGTTATTTGGACAAAATAGTACCCTCTTTGTGGAGAATAGAGCTTCATACAATGAAGCAAGACAAAAAAAAAAAAGAAAGCCTAACGAATCGACGGCCGAAAGGTGATAACAGACCTTTGTGATCAATCTGTAGATATGAATTTTGTTGAACATACCTGGATAAGTAAAGAAAAATGTCGAGGTCTGGTTAGTCACTTAATAAAAACCGTTTTGTGACCAATATTTTTCAGTAGTATGTCATGTGATGGGGGAAAAAAATGGGAAAATTGGGTCATGAATGAATAAGTTACTTTTCTTGCCTTTTGTTGGGCAGTGATCACTAAAAAATAAGTCTGAATCGTCCGAACAAAAAAAACAAAACAAAAACATAAAAGCGGCTGGACACAAACACTTAGATCAATCTAGCATAAACTTGTATTCAAAATTGAACCTCCCCACTAAAAACCTTTTAGGGGGATTTTCAATAAACTGAATAGAATGTTTTTTTCTGGACACACTAAGGAGTAAATATTTAGATTTTCTGCACTATAGCTCCATTGGTGTGGCCTGTACTCGTGACACATACATACGAAGACAGAATGCCATCTAGACTAATAAAAAAACTGAAGAAAACAATTTTGACAGTTTTGGTGACAGTTTTTGATTGACGGTTTCTACTTTATGTGTGTATGTGTTTTTTTTTTACGTAGTCTGAAGGGATATCCCCCGAGAGACGATAGCAGATCTTATAAATTTGAGGTGAGAGTAAAAACTTAAAAATCTGCTGACAGCAAGTCCACCAAATTATAACGAGTATGGAAAAATATTCTCAAACTGTTTAGATAATTGCAGAAATCTCGGGTGAAAATACTGTTGTCTATCAACTTTTGTCATACCTCAATGTATTGAATGAAGGGAGAGAGAATGACGGTTAGATAAGTAATGAGAATGATATGAGTAACGAATATATATATATATATATATATATATATATATATATATATATATATATATATATATATATATATATATATATAGATATATAGATATATATATATAGATATGTGCATGTCTATGTGCCTGTATATGTATATGCACAATTGCATGTGCATAGTTAAATTGAAAAGTGTGCATGGTAGTCTTTATGCTTTATTTTCCTTCTTCGGAAATAGTTGTGCATTTTCTGTAAATTATTTATTGACATGAATCGTTTATAATCACAGCTAAGCATAAACTCTCTTAGGCAATTGTCTATGAAGCTGAATACACGAATATCCTTCATCGTTTTAGCCTCTAATGTGATGTCTAGTTCAGCCGAGTGGAAAAATGCCAACTTACTTGTGAACAACTTTCGATTTATCTAATTCAATGTTATACGCATAAAGAAAGATTTCTATTACTTGTTTGACATATCACAGCTATGAATCAAATGCCTCTTTACAAATCTCATGAGCTTTGCACTAAATTTAGACTCATATTAATCTAGATATCTCTTGCACATTGTAAACTCATGCTCAAACCTAGTTCCACGAGCACTCAATCATTCACGATTGCAAACATATTTGTTAAACTTTTATTTTGTTCTTGCCAGGAATTTCCTCAATAAATCGAAAGCCTTAAAAAGCATTAATACAGGATTGGTAGGTCTATACCAGACTGCTGTTTTTAAGCAATAAAATAAGTAAATAAATAGTATGAAGTCAACAGATATTACTCTCAACTAGCTAGAAAATATGTTTTAACTGATAAATCCGGGCACTAATAATTGCGAGCATTTATCTTCCTTGTTCTCTTTTGTATTTGGGATTGGCGCCCTTCTCGTTCTTTTTTGCAATGAAACATTTATTTCATTGCGCTCAATTTGAAGGTGGCAACTATGCATTTTGAGGCTTTGATCACTGAGTTTGCAATAGTCAGCTAATGCAAGTACAAGTTTTGTTCAACGGTTAGAGTTGCTAGGCTATCCGCTATAGTATCTAAAATTTCCCCATTAATAATTAAATCGTCTGGGAAATGGAAAATATTCAAAAGTCCGCCGAATATTCTAGTATTTAAAGCCTACAATAGCAACGTGCAGTGAATATATGTTCATCATACCGCTAATCTACAGTGATGAAGCCGGAAATTCTTAGTAAATGTTGCATGTATTAAAAATTGAAATATATTTATACCTTATTTCCCGATAGTAACAACCCAATTTGCAATATGTTTTTATGAATATTAGCCGAAGCATATGTCTTCTAAGGGGGGCTTCTAGTAATACTGGCTGCTCAGAGTCAACCTAGGGAGGCAGCTCAAGTTCCCAGAAAAGATTGCAACCACTCTGCTCCGTCCAGATATGATGCTTACATCAGAGTCAATAAAATAAATGGTATTCCTGGAACTGACAATCACCTAGGAGCACAGAATCGAGAAGGCGAACAAGGGGGCAAAATGCACTGTGCTCATATTAGAGAGCAAGAGTAATGGCTGAAAAGTCCGATGTGAGGTGACTGACATTTGGTGTCGGGGCTTCGTTGGTAATTCCTTTCGAGACACTCAAACTCCTTGGAGTGAGTGGTGAGCAGTGAAAAAGAGATTCCCCAATATCCTGGGGGCTGCAGAAAGTGCCTTGCGGTGGCTGGGGGTCTGTGGATGAGTACTTCACTTGGATACGAGTCGGGGGCTGATCACCCCCGACTGGGTCACCCGGGCGACGGTCTTCAATGATCAAAGATCCGAAACACTCTACGAGCCCGGGAGTCATTGCTGAAGATATCTCCAAGTAGCACCAGAAGGTGAATTGAAGGGAAAAAAAACTAAAAAGGAAAACATCAAGTCGCTTACATGACGAAACGAAAATTACAAAGGGGTATCGTTTGCATTGGCCTAAACTTCGCATCAGTCTTTAGAAGCTATTATCCTTATTAATGGGATAGTTTTACTATATATAAATTTTAGAATTATATGTTCAGCATCAATGAATATTAATCTATGGATTTGTGATATTTGTATAGAAGAGTAACGTATAGCGGACCTCTGATGGGAAATAACAGTATTTTGTTGAACAAGTGTTGATATTGCTTCATTCAATCAATTGTTCAATATTTTAATCATTCAGCCACTTCACCAGCTGCAGATATGATTGTATATGATAGAACACATTGTATTGCATTCATTAATTGGATTTACTTTATTTACATAAACTGTGAATTCAAATGTTTTGAATAACTCAAAAATTGCTGAATACACTTGAAATAACATATTACGATTTTCACCGTCGTTAGCAGAAGAGTAAATGTTCAGATCTAGACTTAACTCAGATTAGAAGTAAAAACTCGCACTATTGGTACAAGTAAGAAGCAAGATGAAAAAGTCGACGGATGAGGAGAAATGTGGCTTAAGTATTGACAAATACCAAACTACATTTGGTCGCTTGTCTAAATTAATTCGTCATTGCAATCGGCAATGAGTAATATTTTTTTAATGCAGACAAAACCACGCCCATTATCAGTGCACACAGCCATGCACGAACTAATACAAAAGCACACAAACATACGCGCACGCTTGAACACATAGACACCCCCATGTATATATATATATATATAATATATATATATATATATATATATATATATATATATATATATATATATATATATATGTATATGTATATATATATATATATATATCTGTATATATATATATATATATATATCTGTATATATATATATATATATCTGTGTATATATATATATATATATATATATATATATATATATATATATATATATGTGTGTGTGTGTACACTTGTAATTTAACTAAAAACGTATGATATATTTAAGGTTCTTTGTGCGATTCTTGTTGTACACAGAAATAACAACGAGGAGTTAATCTCTAATCCAAAGACTTTAAAAAATCTTGATCGAAAAGATTAACATTCACAACATTATAATCGGATCAACTTGATGGGAAAAAATGACTGAAAACAAAAATTGAAACGTTTAAATAAAATAAGCCTAGTTTCCGATAGCGAAAAAGTAGCCACTTGATAAGAATTATGGAGTCATTAGATACTTATACTGTTGGGGAAGAGACAGATCTTTCAGTTTTCTTTACTGTTCAATTTTGAATTGAAATAAGTTCATTTTTCTCGTAGTTTGGGAGTAGGGTTAATCGTAAAGGAATTTTTCAAACAAATACTTTTCTTTTTTGATGTTTGTTACATTTTCACTGAGTGGCTGCATAGTTATCTTGATATCGTGTACAGTGTAGGGGATAAGGAACTCCCTGTTAGAAATTTTAGAGTTGATCCAGGGATTTATATATAAAATAGAGCAATATTTACTAAAGTTATACATAATTTCCAATAGACAATTAATTCTCATACACCATATAGAATGATTCCATTAATATCAATCTGGTCTCAAACCAGCAATCTCATCCGTTGAGCCATCTGGCAAAAGCTCCTTTCTACCAACATAAATCATTAGAAAATGATTGAAGCAATTGAAAATCCCAGCTTGGTCAAAGACGTGAAATACTTTGTAAGATTGAACGTTGTTAAATCACCCAGTCTATTTCGTCCAGTTTCTATAATTCTTTCTTTCAAAGTAAGGTTGTTTGTTTTTATTCTAGAATATATCAAACAGAATTGTCTCTCTTCGTTTGATCTGTCATAAATGTTGATAAAATCGTACATCATTACAGACCGTGCAATTTCTATTTTAGTGAATGCAACTAGTAGTAGAAGTAGTAGCAAGTGACAAACACAAACATATGAATGGGAAAGGGCATACTATGCTCAAATAGCTCAAATACGGAACGTACACACGACTATTACTTGAATAGCTTTGAATGAGTCAGTTCGACTTCCGCTCCGTATTATTTCGTTTCGTTTCCGTGCATTGGTTGAAGGGAACGATCTAGTGAAGCCATTTCTTTTCTTATCGATCAATCAAGGAAATAGAGGAATGATAATGTGAATTTTCAAGTTACTCTGGATCATTTGAATGACGACAGTTCTCAGCCCAGTGATAGGTTAGTATCTTATTATAATTCACCAAAACTCCGCCTGCCAGTATGTACATCTATCTTTATATCCTCACCTACCGCTAAAACTACTGAACATAAGCCCATTAAATTTTTATGTTGGTACGGATGTGACCCCGGTAATGTTTTTAGTAAACTAGCTTTGGAAAACCTCACTGCAAAATATATTTTTTGGTAGGGTTCAATTTGGGTGGGTCGATTTACTTGATAATTCATCACGTAAAAATGATTATTTGTTAATTACGCGATAACAGGACATTTTTATTCTATTTTTTTCAAATCAATTCTCGAAATCAAAATGAGATGAAAGGTTGCGTTCTTCATTTAAGAAAAAGCTTATACATTTTTTAATGTTTATCATATCTCGATGTTTATTGGTTGTACAGTAATATCTTGATTAAGGCTTAAAAACAGCGCTGTTTACGATGTAATTATTCTTTACATCATTGATGAATAATTTTTCTTTAAATAAAAAAAATGTGGAAATAAGGTTATGCAAATTATGTGGAGGTTTATTTTCAATTTCAAGGGTTAAAACAAGTGGATTTTTTTTTTCGCTTTTTGGGGTTGAAATCCAGGAGAAATGCTTTTTTAGCAGTCACAATCGAATCAGAGAATTCTTTTTTGATTTTAAGGCACAGAATCGAGCAAAGCTTTCATTTTCCACTTTCAGGTGTTCAAATGGAAGAGGAACTTTTTTTCCTAACTTTTAAGAGTCAAAATATAGTGATATTTTTATTCTTATTTTCAGTGGTCAAAATCAAGAGGGAATGTTTATTTTCATTTTCAGAGTTTTAAATAAAGAGGTCATTATTTTTTTTTTTTACTTTTATGGGTAAAAATTGAAGGGGAAAATTATTTTAACTTTTAGGAGTCAAAATCAAAGGGAACTTTTATTCCCCAGTGTCAAAATCCAAGAGGAATTTTTTTCAGTTTTAAGGGTCAAAATTGAGGGGAATTTTCCAGGCGTGAAAACTGAGTGATAATTGTTTTTTTATAACTTTTAGGTGTCCGAATCGAAGGGGGAATTTTTTCACTTTCTGGGGTCAAATCGAGGGGAACAATTATTTTTAACTTTCAAGTATCAAAATCGAAGGAGAGCTTTTTTCATTTTTAAGTCCCAAAATCGTGGGGAAATTTCTACTTTTATTTTTAGGGACTAAAATGGAGAGGGAACGTTTATTTTCATTTTTCAGGGTACATATAAAGTGGGAACGTCTTCTTAACTTTCAGGGGTCAAAATTCAAAATTTATTTTTCACTTTTAGAGCTGACAACAAAATGAAACTTTTAACTTTTGAGGTCAAAATCGATAGTGAATTTGTTTTTTTTTCCAATTCAGGTGATCAAAATTGAAGGGGGTTTTTCCCCACTTTTAGGGGCCAAAATTGAGAGGATGTTTTCATTTATTTCTCAGAGGTCAAAATAGAAAAGGTGAACTTTATTTTTAATTGTTCAAAATTGAGGGAGAACTTTTCACCTTTTTAACATTAACCTCCCTTATTTTGGACATTCTTTTTTTTATTCACTGTTTTCCTTTTTTGGACATTAGCCCCTGTTTTTTTTAAACATTGTCTCCCTTTCTTGGACATCATTAACCCCACTTTTTTTTTAACAATGTCTTTCCTTTTGGGACATTCGCCCAACTTTTTTTAACATTGTCTTCCAATTTTTGATATTAGCCCTCTTTTTTTATAACTGTCTTCTTTTTTGGACATTAACCCCACTTTTTTAAATAATATTTTCTTCCTTTTTGGAACATATCTTCACTTCTTTTCAATGTTGTCTTTTCTTGGATATAAGCCCCATTTTTCTTATCATTGTCTTTTTTTTTTACATTCGTCCACTTTTCTTTACATTACCCCACCTAACATTAAAGCCCTTCATTTACCTTCATCACCGTTTCACCCCTTTAAAAGAAAAAAAAACTTTCTTTGCATTTGCCCCCTTTTTTCACATTAATCCATCCATTTTTAACAGTGTAAATCGATTTTGAAACAAATCAAATTAAATGCTATTTGATTTTCATTCATCATTCTATTTATTTTTTGGACAGCAATTTATGACGGCTGGGTATAAGTCAAGTATAGATAATTGTCCAGTTGCATCGTAAAAATTAGATATTGTATTTGGTTGTCCCACGTGAAATGACCGTTTATGAAACAAACAAAAAAAACAACTTTACTAATATAAGCAAGCTTAATTCATTGATCAAAATAAGCTCTATCTCTTTCAATAACTTAAATCCATTGGGCTTCATGTGTAAAGATCCCTTCTTTAGAAAAAATAGTGTCCTTTGAAGCTAAAACCGGTTCAAACGCTGCCATTATCATTTCTATCTTGGCTTACTTTTTATTGCGAAGAAAAAACTCAATAGGGCTGGAACGGGTGGTTCTTGGGGATAAGTCTGGTGAATGTGGATGATGATACAAGATTTCATGATTAAGTTGCAGCAACTTTGTCTTGGTCGGATTGCCAATGAGAGCCCTGGCATTGTCGTACAACGAAATGAGTCCATGCTTGTTTTTCTAATACCAGATATTTTCTGGCTGATTTTGAATGCACTTCATCAATTTGTTAGCAGTATGGCTGAGCTTCCAAATGCGAAATTAATGCTCTTGAGAGTTTGAACAGCATTTTTATTGAGTTTGAACGCATACAAAAATAATAGTTTGATTTCCTTGGAGTACAGCATCTCGAGGATTGGGGGATAATCTCATAAAAGCTGATATGATGAATCATCAGTTGAAAATTCGAAAGAAAACTAAAGTCGTGTAATCAGTTAAATATGTATAACTACATTTTCTGCTTCGGAATTCGTCGACTTTGTGACCATAATGACAAATGCCACAAAAAGCCCGGCAATGTCACGTGAGATAACCTAATATAAAAGAAATGAAATAAAGAAGGGTTGGAATATCAGAAGCAAAACTGCATGGACCGTAATGGTGACGCTTGGAATATAGACTGTCGGAGAAAAGAGATCTAAATTTTATGTAAATGAGAAATGTAAGGATATATACATTGAAGCCGAAGAACGAGCAGAATTTCTGATTTTATATATTTCAGTTTTCATGTTTGTTTGGATACTTTTATAGAATCTCCATGTATATAGCAAACATTTTTCAAAAAAAAATAAGCCTTTCTTTCTTGGAGATAAAAGATTGAATCAAATCAAAGTATAATTTTTCAGATACAACACTGGCCAAATAATGTTCTGTTGATGTCAATTTTGTGAGAGTCGTTTTGACGTATTTACTTTAGAAGAGGAACGTCTATATTCCATTGAGGAAAATCACATTAGTGTTTAATTTCTATTCGTGAAATGTTCTTAATTTTTCCTGTCTTTAAAATATGTTTTGTCTATCGAATATTCTTTCATACTGTTTTATCCTCATTTCTCAGTACGAGACGCCTTTTATTTTCCATCCATCAAAACAGCTCTATTCATTTCGATTCTTAGTGCTTACGGTCAAGTCTCTCTGTTAGCAGCAGTTCCCCACTGTATCAACCAAGCAGGGCGGCGATGAGCCTACTCAGTACTTGAATGAATGACCACTTAGAAACATCAGGTACTGTAAGCAACCCAAGGCCCGTGTTCCAGACAAAGCACGGCTTTGTAAATAGATACTTATTTCTACTAGCATTCTTCATTTATTACCCGTTTTTTTCCTCCCAAACATTTCAGTCTTCTATTCATATCAGGAATATCTTTCTCAACTTATATCGTTTTGAAGTTTTCCCGCTTTACAATATTTCAAATATAGCCCTCTTATTCTCAGCCCTACAACCATATCTATTTTCACTCTCTTTTCTTCTTTTTTATTTCCGAGGAATTAATGTCAACGAGTCCTCAAATAGATTTTCATTTCTCGTCTCCTTGCCCTTGTCTCATTTCACTTCTTACAACCAGCAGCAACCCATTCCAGCCAGCAGTCACTTTGCAAAAAGCGCTAGAGAGTTCATAAAAGAAAGCGGTGACAGCGCAGCGGAAGTGGTCGCGTTAACGACACGTCGTCAGCGTTCTGCAAACCTCTCACGGCGGCCAGTGCGGTTACGGTTAATAACGTTTCTTTTGACGTCGGTAGTTGGACGGGGGGGAAGAGAAAGAGCGACGTTTTGCGGTGGAAGGCTTCGACAGCGGCGTTTGTGTAAGCCTCACCGCTGCGGTCGCTGCATCTGTCGGTGATCTTATCTTCTTTCCCGTCATCTGCCGTTGTCAGATTGTAATGGCGTCGATCTGTTGTTGCAGCGTGACGTTATCCCTTGTGGTCTGGCGTTGATGGTTCTTCGAAAGAGTGTTGTGGTAAATGGGAAGATCTTTGAATGACAGGGTTGCGGTTTTCTGGTAAAAGGACGAAGATGGCGGCAATGCGTTAAAGTGACCGGGAGAAAATGAAAGCAGAAGAATTAAGACGTTTGTGTGATGAATGAAAAAAGGGGGCCTCACAAGGAAGACGAATACAACATAAAGAGATATCTGGCTTTATATATAAGGCGATTGAAAAAAAAATGATAGGTGAAATAATGATTGAAAAATTATAAAGCTGATTTTACTAGTTATGGTCGTACGTAAAATACTTATCACATAGGGAAACACTTTAACGTAATTGAAAATTCAGTCAATAAATTTCAAGTCTAAACGTTTATACATACAGCTTTTAGCAAAAGATTTTTTTCGTAGATTTCCTTATACTGAGTTTTAGCAAAATGGACGATAGTAAATTGCTACTTAATTGATCAGTAGTATTTTTTAAGATGTCAAGAGTGTAATTTTGAAAGCAATGGATTAAAAAGAACATTTTTGTGTGAGCATTTGTAGTCAAGTCTGGCAAAATCCCAATGAATATGCCTTTTTCTTCTATTGCGTTAATCAATATATTTTTCACTTTTATGGTATCAGACCTTTCATAAGCACACGCACATACTGACTGCGATTGGGGTAAGAGGTAAAATATTTCCTTCAGAGGTACATAAAACATGGATATTCCATGTTTATCCGGACATGACTTTTTTTTTCCAGAAAATTCAAGTTATCCATCCATTCTCGTTGACAGTAATTGTTCCCGGGATAAGTGTTCGGAAAAATAAATGGGATCTAGAAAGAGGGAAGGTAGGTTGTAATAACATGCATTGCTGATATTTTAAAGGTATCAAATATCTTGCGTCTCGTCAAGATTTTCTCGGAATGGTAAGAAAGCTAACAAGGTTCCCTTACCAGTCTTTACTATACCATATCTGATAGCCAAACGCTCACGTACAGTGAAAATTGAAATTACACAACTTAATGCTTTTTGCTTGTTATATGTAACACACTTTAACACACTTGTCTTAATGTCCTTTTTCCCATAATTCTCGGATATGACGTAAACTTTGCTCTCTATAGAAATGAACAGAAGTGGCAAGGTTCTTCTGAACACACCATTAACTCTGTAGCTTTGTATTTGTCGTTCACAGATAGAAGTTACACAAATTACGAATCGTCCAAGCGTTTCTCTTTTCTTTATTTTGATTATCTGATTTCTTAAAAAATATGCCTAATTAACTCCTGTGTTGAATATGGATGAAATTAATTAGCAGAACCATCAATTTACCAAAACATATTTTATATTTGATAATTCTATAAACCTCGTTAATGTTAGCGAAAGAAAAGGATGTTTCAAGTGCATACTGAACGTCATGACCAAAGTGAGAGGCCTGGAACACATCTCACAATGCACTTTAGTGGCATAGCTCATTCTTGCCGAAACATTGACTCTTTAATCAGTCACATTGCCATAATCATAAGTATCCTACTATTTTGAAAATATCATTTGAATCATATTTCTGAATTTTAGCTTTGAATATTCGAAAATATAATTGCTGTGTTTTTCTAGAGCCAATCCAATTTGTAATATGAAGATTCAACAAATTCGCCAAAAGGAAAAGTTTGGGAAATAAGTTTTGACATCTATGTTTCTTTTCCTTTCCTTTTTTTTCTTTTCTTTTTTTTTGGGGGGGGGGCGTTGTTATTATTATCTGATTATTCATAATTTACTCACAATTCAATGGATTTATCGTTACTTTTGCGATTACTCAATTCAGTAACTTATGTCTGTTTTTTTTCCTCTCATGTGATAGTTGTGGTTACGGGAGCCAGTAGATTACACTAAATCCTGATTATTAGTCTTATCAGTCTTCACTCGAAAGCTCTATCATATATTTTGATTGCACAAATGCCTTAATGGACTTCTTTATCATTGATTATGCTTATTATGTATAAGGAAGACGAATTTCTGGAAATAATTTTGTTGTTTCTAAACTTGCAACTGAGTATATAGTATGGCATACAACGGTGGCATTCATTTTCCCGAATCTCTTTTGACCGCTGGCTATTCGCTGCATTTGGCTGACGTATCATTTCCATTAGTCACCAGATTCCCTTGTGGAGGATTACCCGAAAACTAAGGAGTCAATTTTAGGAATTTCTTTGATATTCCATTACATTTGAAAAACACAAACAAACAAACAAAAATACAACCTCCCCCAACACAAATAAACACTGGTTGACTTTTAATTTTCTGATTAGTACGATGGGTTACTTTTACGGCACCCTATTTTATATTTTATGAAAAATAAACATCTTTTGTAAAATTTCTGCTTTATGTCCTATGTACGCACGATAAGATTTAGTATTTAAAACGTCGTGCATAGCATTAAAGAAGGAAAGAAATACATGTTCGCTCGTTTGCTAAAAGTAAGCGAAAATGTAACAAAATTTTCAATAAAAAAATGTTGGTGCTTCCTTCATTAAGGTTACTAACAATGAAAAAAGTAGAAATAAGAGAATTTGTCAAAGACAAGCAAGTAAATTGTATTGTTACTGCTTCAGTTACATTTTCGCCTACTTTTAACAAATACGCAAACGTATTTTCCTTCATTAATTATAACCCGTTGCATTCTCCCGATAGTCTCTCATGGAGCTGAAACATGGAACCTAACTAAAAGACAGACCTACAAACTGAGAAGTATGCAAATGCGCATGAGAGAATCATGTTCAACCTTACACGCAGAGATCAGAAGACGGCACAGTATATCAGGAAGAAAACGGGTGACCATGACATCATAGAAACTATTAAAAAACTCAAATGGCAATGGGCAGGCCATGTTGCAAGAATGAAAGACAACCGATGGACATCACGTCTCCCGACATGGATCTCTAGTAATCATACAAGAAACTGAGGCCGACAGAACACAAGATGTAGAGATGAACTCGACAGATTCAGCAAATACTGGCTCCGCGACGCCCATGATAAAGAATTGTTGCGAATCCTGGGGAAGGTCTATGTCCAACGACGGACGTTAAAAGACTAATGATGATGGTGATGATGATGTTAATGATGATGATGATTTCAAACAGTGGCGTACCGACGTGGAGAGGGTGGTGCACCCCATGTAACATCATCTGAGGGGTGACACCATGATGACTGCTTGATAACTTTTTAAAATTTATATATTTGATAAATTAAAATTGACTTGGCCTTGTTAATTCCAAAGTGATGTACTGAAATTTGCTTTTCATAATAAAATGAAATCTCTGAATTATTTGGGTTCTCTTTTTTATACGTAAAAACATACAAAAAAAAACAACTAAATTTATCAAACCTGTAGACCAGCAAATTAATTAGTTTTGTCAAACTTATTTCTGCTGACTATGTGAAACAAACAAGCTGTAATCACGTCCTTTGATCTTTCTCGCATGAACTCGATCGAAAAGTCACCTGTTCTGTTGAGGACAGTAGGGTGTTGCCAGATTTACCATTTTTCGGTTATATCTAAGTTAATGTTTCTTTTATTTATCCGATTAAGATATACGATTGTCAAAAATCTGGCCTATTTTGAAAACAATTAGTAAATTAAACAAAAGTCAACGTTTTATTCTCATTTGTTCTGGAGTCTTAGTTATCTTATTTGATATATGGACTTCAAATGAGTACATGAATATAAATCTATACATATCAGCAATAGAATTAGTTGGAAAATAAAAACTGTAGCCGAATTTTTGGTGGGCGATAAGACAACTATTTTTCACGTAACCGCTCCTAAAATCTGTGGCCATGGATTTGAATTCGCAAGTTTATTATTTCATAAGAGATGAATATCTCATCCTTGTAACTTTAAACTCAGAATCTACAAGGAACCCGATAATTCAGAGTAATTCAATGGTGAACAGGTACCAAAAAGTGCTATCTTTGTATTTTTTAAAGTACGCAGAAAACTTGTATCTATGAGATTATATCTCTCAATACCCTGTATCAACTAAAAGCCTAGTGTTTAACATATTTAGTATTAGTGACACAATTTACGCAGTGTAATGAGAAGTATGAAAAATAACGCTCTGGTAGTAGTAAAAGTTTTTCAAAGTTCAGAGATGAATGTATACATGTTTTTTTTTTAGTAACATATTGAAAAAAATAAACAAACAGCTATTATTGAAAGTAGGATCTCTTGTCTTGTAACATTTAAATCCCCCGGGAGGAAATTTAACAAGGTAGAGACATACATGAAATAAAAATTTCCCTCAGATTTCATACAAAATGGTTACTGAGAATGTGTACCTGTTGTACAAAAAGATCGCCAAAATTTTAGATATCCTTGAAGAGGTCAAGTTCAGGAAGGAGGGATGACTAGTGTGGTCATTTTTGTGCTTTTTGCGCTAGATTCCGCGTTTCTCATTTTGGAATCACGAAAATAATATTTTGAGCGCTTTTAGGCAATTTTCAGCTTTTTTCTGGTCAGATTAACCAAATATGGCCATTTACAACTATCAAAAATGGCCTTAAAAAAAGCTAATATTGTATAATTCAGAGCGTTTTTGAGGCTTTTTTTTTTGGTTGGTTCAATGCAAAATATGTTTTTTTAATTGGTAGCTGACCCTGAGTTATCACCCCGAGTGATACCAACCCTAGGAACACCACTGATTCCAGATTCTAAATATCATCGTAGATGATATAGAACATTAAGTACATATTTTACAATGGACGCTTTTTTTTTTTCATGAATTGTAAAAATAGCATCCGTAATAATAACCCAATAACCCACATGGTAACGTGATGACTAATGGAAATGATCCGTCAGCCAATGAAAACGTGGCGAATAAGCCAGCTGTCAAAAGAGATTAGGGAAAATGATATAACATAGAAATAGAGTTTACATTCAGTTGGAAAACTCTTCAACTCGATAAAAAAATGATATCTGCATCGACTTATGTAAATCATTTGTCGTTTATATTCACAGCTTTTCCACAAATTATGAGAGTTTATCCTTCACTTGTGAGTATGTGTATATTTAAAAAAAAACTATATACATCTAACCCCCTCAAAAACGTACTAAAAAGGCATCCAGGCACGACTTGCGTATTATGGCACCATACACTGAATAACTGTCATGGGGTCGGTTTGTTTATAAACATACACGAGCAGAAAAAGTCCCCAGAAAGACACAAAAGCAACAACTTGAATAAATCCATAAAAATACAGAAATGTTATTTATAGTACATATATATATATATATATATATATATATATATATATATATATATATGTATATATATATATATATATATATATATATATATATATATATGTATATATATATATATATACATATATATATATATATATATATATATATATATATATATATATATATATATATATATATATATATATATATATATATATATATATTCATTTTATGATTGATTGTCGTACGATCGTATGAGTATATTTTGCGTATGTAGATGATTTTCCGTTCATCAATTTTCGTAAATGAATGATTCTCTGGCCAATCATAGGAAAACCCATAATATATAAAAAAAAAAAAAAGCAATGGTTGTATACAATGTATTATCATTCGGACATATTAAGACATTTTTTCATTAAAAAATGGTGGAAATTGAAAAAATGAAAACACGAATTTCCTTGGCCTAACTCAGTTAAATAAAAAAAATGTCCGGATTTTTACAATATGGAGACTGAATAGGGGCCTGTTAATTTATAGGGTCCTAATGTCTGAAGTATACGAAAGTCGAATGGACAAATCTGGAAAACTATCCGTATTCCATTCCCATGGGAAATACAGTGAATACCAAAAGTATCCAATAATTTGCTACCTGTTCATTTTAACTTACTTATAGAGTTTCAAAATAGACAGAATACAGACCAAAGATTAAATAATACAAAAATAAAAATTAATATTGAACACCTAATATATATATATATATATATATATATATATATATATATATATATATATATGTGTGTGTGTGTGTGTGTGTGTGTGTGTGTGTGTGTGTGTATGTTCGCAAATCGACAGTTTTATCAATTTAGAATGTGTGTGTATATATATATATATATATATATATATATATATAAGAATGTTAAAATAAACTCTTTGAAAGGTATTGGATACTTATTTACTCACTGTATATTCGTTATCTACTCATATTTCCTCTATTCTTCTCGTTATTTCTTTATGGCTGATGTTCATGAATCGAATCGACAATTTCCTCCAACCGTTAACTCAATATTTTTTTAATTTACTAAACGGATGTCAATGTCAGAACGCTTAACGTTTAACGTAATCCCAGCTGGAAAAGTAAAACAATTTTTCTTGATCTTCATCTTTATGACGATGATTAGAACCTTTTAGTTATAGTAGCTTCCTGGATGTTTTCTTATTTCACTTAATCCAGATTCACCGGTGTGGTAATCGAAATTTTATTGGCAGTTTCTCAAAATCATTTGATATCTTTGGCAAGAGCCTGCCACAAACGATTTTGCCCCAGAGTAGCAATATAGTAGTATATATATGTATGATATGACCGAGAGTATCATCGTAAAAACCTGACCAGTTTTTTTTTAATTATTCCCGAAAGGGGTGTAAATATGGTGAAATAGCTGACAAATTCCATGATATAGAAGAAAATTAAAAATAAAACTAAATTACATGCAACAATAGCATAGAAAATATATAAAAACATTTGTAAGAGATGTTAAAATGACACAGATCTGATCAAAAGTTGCTTACGAGACACATGGTCCGTGGATACTTACAATATAAAAATTTTACATATGTACATATATATATGTGTATGTATATATGTTAATCTTTTGAATGTTTTTATTTTTCAATTATCTTAAATATTCACCATTCCGACCCACTAACCCTCTAGAATGTCCAGATCAACTCATGATAACGTTTTAGACAAAGTTGAATTAACAAGGTCAAAAGGAAAGCTCTATCTTCGGCAACCAAACTTGTTCAGAATTATCTCCCTCGTTCTTGATTTGGGGATGACACTACAATACTACGTTATGCATCCGTCGGGTCAGAGACTGGAATTGATATACACGTCCAACACCTCATGTATATTCTCTACATATCTGCTTACTACCGAATAGAGTACTCTGGTGGATGAGGAATTGATATATATATATATATATATATATATATATATATATATATATATATATATATATATATATATATATATATATATATATGTGTGTGTGTGTGTGTGTGTGTGTGTGTGTGTGTGTGTGTGTGAATTGATATATAGCTTGAATTCAGCTTTACTGCCTCGTGTTACTAGATTGGATGATGGAAAGTCTATAGTCACACTGAAGAGATGTAATACATCGAAACAGCTATCTGTAGTTGACGCAATAATATATATATATATATATATATATATATATATATATATATATATATATATATATATGTATTGTAAAAAGCTTTACAGCTTTAAACGCTCAACATTTATTTTTTCAGTCAATAATTTCCCAGTACCCGTTTATGTAACGTATATAGTTTTTCTGTGGGTTTTATGTCTTACACAAAATTTGATGCGTGAGAAAGGTGTCTATTTGTGTGTTCATCTGTCATGCCAGAAAATACCTAAACATGGGTGCAAACGAAGCACATTTGGCATGCCTATTAAGTTGTCCTGGGGGAGATTTTAAGACAAAATGTTTTGAGAGAAATATTTTTCAAGTGTTTGAGAGGGGGGTTCTATTTACAATGTCACTATAATACAAAAGTAAAACCTATTCCACCGTATAAATATCTTTTTCTTTCATATGTTCCACCCATACACATATCTTCTTAATTCATACGTTCATACATTAAGGGGTGTAAATTGAAGATAAACCTCCTCTTTAAGGGATTAAAAGTGGAGGGAGACTTTTTTCTCTCTGTAAGGGGTCAAAATTGAGGCAAGACCTTTTCTTGTTTTAAAGTGTCACAATTGAAGTGGGACTTTTTACCATCCCAAGGAGTCAACAATGAAGACAGATTACCCCCTGTAAACTTTCGAAAGTGAAAGGAAACATTTACATCCAAATGGATCAAATTTAAGTGATACTTACCCACCGTGTAATGGGTCAAAAGTGACAGTAGAATTTTCCTTTTTACGCTTTTAAACGTGAACAAGAGACTTTTCCCAGTCTTGAATGAATGTTTGGATGATAAATACCTTTCGCACACCGAGATTTACTGGTTTGAAAACGAACACATTTTGCTTCGTCAATGCATGACGCCATTGAAACGTCAGCAGTCTAACCAACAGAAACGAATCACACGTGTTTTCGTAAGTTAATTACCCCCAGAACAAGTAATTTCTAGAATAAAAAAAGTACTTTTTGTGCATGCAATCAAAAAAAAGTCGAAAAGTTTCGAAAGTTACTCACCACCACTTGCTTGTTTTTTGGGTAGGGCGGGGGAGTAACTTTCGGAAATGAATAATTAAAAAAAAAATACTTTCGTTGGAAAATATAACATTTTCTTTTGCTTTTTCTGGTAGTAAGTAACTTTTGAAACGTTTTTTTCTAATTTTTTTTTGGGGGGGGGGGGTGAAAATACAAGCAATTGATTCTTTAGTAAAAAATATTTCTGAGGGTAAGATTGTCGACCTTTTAATGATGTCATGTGATGTCAATGGGTAATGCGTTCGTTTTCAAACTGGTCAATCTCGGGGTGTGAAAAGTATATTTCATCCGAGACGTGGTCCTGAATCAAAATTAAATTAGCAAGTTCTGAGGAACATTTTTGAAATCTTAAGGGGAGAACTATTTATAATGTAATTATTATGCAAAACTGAACCCTTACTTTTTATTCATTCATTATATAAATATGGAAAAATGTATGAAGCAACTACAACAGTTGTTTTCGTTTTGGATTCATTCTTTGTATCTTATACATTACTTTATCAAAATCCACTCCAGTAGCCAACTGTTTTTCAAAGGAGAGCAAAGCTAACCCAGGCAATCTATCCTCACCCATTTTAGAAGAAGGGTATGATTATGTGCTTCAGTTGACTAAAAGGTCGTTCTGCAACAGCGCTGGTTACTGGTAGGGTCAATATAATGTTGTACAACGTGGACAGATTAGGATACATAGATCACATATCTTTGGCAATCATGAATTTCAGAAAATTATTGATAGTCAGTTACTTGACACTTGAATTTGTCATTACTGCATCAGCTCATTATCTCTTTGTATATGTCTTTGGATGAGAGAAACTCCTGTACAAGTTCGGTTTGTGATGTTATCTGAGTACACGTCCGCTTAAATTTTAAATTTGTGTAACAAAATCTGCGTTGTCAAAATGATTTTGATCTGAAGCATTAAAATTGGAAGCCATGTTTTAAAAATGCTCAAATCTTTTCATAATAGAATCTAAAGACACTTGGTTGGATCAAGTATGAATTTCTTTCGAGAATCGAATATCGCCTCTTGTTTTGCAATTTCATCATAGAATCTCTTTATGTTAAGTTCTCTGTGCCGCTTGTATCCCGTACAAATATCATATTTTCGGGCCAACTCGGTCTTTTCATTCTCTGTTTCTTCGAAATGGGATTCATACCCATTTCGCAGATTTTTCAAATCTTTTTTCCAAAGCGCTAAATCCATTGAGAAGCCGTTTCCACATCTTGACCACTTTTCCGTAAAGATGAATTGAAAGCCTTGTTCAGAATATAAGAACAACTAAGAATTCGTAAGTACTGAGTGTTTCCAGTATACTCTTTGCCCCGGCAATTTGTTTAGGAGTACTGTTCTTTTATCTAGCCGTCCCGAATTCTTTGAAGAGATATTACTAGTGCTGGTAAATTCTGCGCGGCTGCTTCCACCGCTGACTTGGTCGACGCCCATCTATTATCACAATGTTACTATAGAGTCAGTGTGAAAGATATGACACGATTGCGTTGTTCTGGGAGACTAGGTAAACGGCCAGAGAAAAGGCATAGCTATTTTGTAGAGTTCAAAAACTCGGTTTGAATATTTGAGCTTACTGCATCAATTACGACCAAATTCAAATTAGGTGCACAATAGAGCGTAAAGAGTGCATTTAGAGCAATATCCCTGATCTTTGTCTGGAGACTAAATATTTCACCTGAGATGGTGCTTGCTTCATCGTAAGTCTTATCGTAACCGATAGTTAATACCAGAAGAAGCGTGTTGAAAAAAACAAAACTTTAGCTTTTGCTGCAAGCTATTCACTGGATTGTATAAGTCGTTCGCCTGGATCTCAGTTTACTGTTACATATCGCAAGGATGAAAAAATCTATCAGTTCCACTGATACCAATAGAAGAGTCAACCATCAAGTTAATCAGTCACCTTCATCTCTGCTATTACCAGTGATACAACCTATTTCAGATATCTTGTGCGTCAGGGCTCAGATGTGTTGTATTTCGATCACTCGTAAGTAATTGATGCCCCAGCAGTGTATAATTTTTGGCAAACATCTTAATTCAAGTTTTTAAAAAAAACCGTCTTCATTTTTACTTGAGAATCTAAAGCTTGATTTCCGTGATCACTAGGTAATGCCAATCCCTGCTTTCCAAGAAAAAGAACTGTCCGGGGTTAGAATCTGCCTATTTTCCTATATTTTCTTTCAGCTATTACAAGGCCAGTCAAAAATGTTTTTGTTCCATTATTTTCTACAATCTTTCTTCTTAATAATAACACAAAGTTTATAACTAAACTATCAAAATATTACAAGTCTCGGGGGGTTTTATGGACACATATCGCTTTGTCGTCAAAAGTGTGAGGAGGTACCTATATAACTCTTTAATAGTAAAACAAACTAGCGGATACAGAAATCACTTCATTTTTCTCGTTTTGCAGTGTACTGGGTAATGCTTCATCTAAATAGATTTTTTTCTTTTTGTTAGTGGGCGGGACAAATCTTCGGTAATTCAGGCTAATAACTAACTTTCCTGCCATTTCAAAGGTCAAGCCAAATTGGCGCCGGCTCTTTTTTATCAGTCACTTCTTCGGTGACATGATCAGCTCAGATTCGGAGATTTTCCAATGCATCCTAATCTCAAAAGTCAGGCAATGGTGTTATCTCTTATCTTTTATCGCAAATATGACCTGGTCACTAAACACGTCCCTACTTTTGGGAATTCGGTGGAATATAGTAATGTGTCCAGGAAGTTCTTCGGGAGCCATGTGAAAGTGAAAAAAAAAAACACAAATAAAAGACGATGAGATTCGAGTTATATCTGAACAAGATTTCAAGTTCCCATAATTGTTGCATGGCTTCCTCGTGTTCAGGTTACTTATTGGAACAATCAATTATCCGAACTAAATATCCAGACCGACTACACTTTTTATAATTTAATAACTCAGATATGGAGATTGAAAATGTGATTTTCACCAATGAAAGCCCATATATTTGTTATCACGAATGCTGCAAGTTTGGTGTTTTTTCAGTTGTTGGGAAGTTATATTTTTTTCTTGTCAGGCTAAGATTATTAATCGGGATGTAGAATACAGTTGCTAAGCATAGAATACAAACAACGTTACTTTACATCCGTATAAGCAAGAGTTGCCTCATTTTCAGAATATTGTTGGAACTGATACAGTTCTTCTGAAATTGATTTCGTCACACACTGTAGTATCGATAAAATAAGTAGAGGTGATCCTAGTGGTTATTTACAAAGATCTGAAATCTGAAAGTAATGGAGAAGAATCTCTTTCGCCATCACTATGTATGTGAGGGAGCATTATATCCTCACTTTTAGTGAGGATTTCTAACTAGTTTCTCCTATCGTTTACGAGATAGAAACACTTATCTTTTTAATTCCATGGCACACCCCCGATTATTGGATTATTAAACATGGGGATTGTAAAGTTCCACATCAGAATATTCTATGCATCAAATCGAAACATGTATTGGTATTCTAAAAAGAAAAAAATAATGTTTTAAAACGCATTCATCATCTTCAACTTCATTGTTATGGCAGAGCTCTTCGTCATCGCCACACTTACACAGTTCAGTACATCTCAATGACTGAGCTCAACATTTGCAATCCACAAAAAATCAACTTTGATAAAGGGACCTTTTATTTACTTAATAGCTAATACTAGTGCACAAGGAAGGATACACATAATTTGAGAGTAATTGTGCCCTGCCATCTCCCATAAAAAACGAAATGGTTCTGGCGAGTTTTGGGTGCGGATGATCGGCACGTTTCCACTTCATCACCTGGTAATGAGCTCATGATATGTATGGTGTTAGAGTTGATCTAGCTGGGGGAAGATTTTCCGACTTCGTGTGTCTTTCTTGGTGAATTGGTACCAACGGGTCTGACCAGAGACGCAGACTTAACGAATGGACCTCTCTGTCAAATATTCATCACCCTTCGTAAATTCTTCTAGGTACCAAAGTCTTCCAAAATAAATCCAGGATTTCTCTATCTGAAGTCTTGAAGGCTCTCCAAAGAGACGATTATTTTTTTTCTCAGCCAAACAACAGGTAGCTGCCTGGGAGAGCACAGAGACCCAATCATGCCCTCGCAATTTCTGAACTTGGACAGGAACACACACGATCGAGATCTATCATTCTTCTATTTAGTTCAAGACCTCTCACAAACACAGTATCAGATGAAGGCAACGTTAGTCACCAGAGTAAAAGTACAAAAACGTCCGTATTAGTTGAAAAAAAAAATTAAATGGTCATATTGTCATGACATGATGTGTAAAGTGCTATTTTTGTATATGCATCCTCACGTGTAATGGTGTTGGTCTTTCACGTCCTTCACTTTCGCAGACTTTACTTCATTTCTCCAAATTGCCACAAGACTTCTTTTTATCATCTTTGAAGAAATTATGGCGTTATCTGAGGAACATGCTGCTAATGAGATAGAAGGGTTCTCTTGCTAATGTTTGCACCATTAATACTGTCAGTGATTTTGAACACAACAGACGTTGTTTTTTCAGCTTTTTACCTTTGGAGTTTTGAATAAATTTCCAAAATAGGTATCAAAGACTGAATGGGTTCCCTTTCATTGCAATAAAGTGGGTTCTAGTTTGTTGCTGAATTCAATTGCAACCTCATGGCATGTTTTCGTGTATTATATTCTCGGTAGTTTTTGTATCTCTGTCATTCAATCAAGGACAGCGATCGTAAACAGTTAGGAACCTGTTATCTCCGGCAAACATGATTTATCCACAGCACCAACCGAAGGCCCGTTACATCTTTATTGTGCATAGATTCTTGCTCTTCCAACATTGTCCTAACTTTGCTTTTGTTTACATGAAAAAAACATCATCCCATCTAGGTTGAATATTAAAAGAGATTCTGGACATTAATTTAGATTTAAGACATGCATACAGATCTATTTAGCTTTTGATAAAGGTATTGAAAAGGACCCATAAAAAGATGACAAAAAAGTGATTAAGAAAATGTGAGCGCATTATTTAGCCTTTATTTTCTGAATTTGCCCAGTTCGTCACACCTTCTTGTTTTCTATCGGCCACAGTTTTGCATATGATCTCTGAGGATCTGCATTATGAATCTTGGTGTCCACGATAAGTGATTCTTTCTTGTAAACGATAAGAGATACTCGTAATAAATTGCATGGATATAGTTCTCCCTCGTTTACACAAAGATTGTGAACAAGAATATTTCACTGTTACGTACACAATGTCAGATTTTATTATGCGAGTCGAATTCTTTACAACATAATTGTTATCAATCGACCGAAGTTGCTAACAATTTCAGGATATACTTGTTTTGTGGGTGTCAGGTTTTATTTTATGTAAACAACCCAATTGCTACATAAATCTTTGCTCAGAAACAAATTCAAAATATATAAGCCATAGAAACATATATGTCATTAACACAATATCCCATATACACGAATAAATTATAATTCTATAATTTTACAAGTTAATATGGGAGCCTTGACATTCTAAAATCTATATCAGTCTTTCAGCTATTGATTTTGTTAACGTTTCAATTGTTTCGGTTTTTACGTTACCTGCAGCAGTTTTTATTGCCCCTGGGATCTTCTTTACTTGAGTATTGTTTCCCATCCCCAAATACATCTTTTTTGATGACGGACCTCAAGTTTTCTATTGGATTATTATCTGGAGGGGCAGGGGGCATTCCATTAATTTATTGTTTTTGGGTCCCCCCCTTTTTTTAGCAATATTCCGCTTCTGTAAAGGGCACTGTTTGCATGATGAATATACGCTTTAGCTTTGTTTTTTTTTTTTGGTTCCGATCTGTACCATTCAAAAACCGTCCATAAACTTAAAAAGATTCCCTGCATTAATCTTGATAGTATCATCGATTTTAAAGGGACTTATAATTTTACTGCCTACGATTCTAGCCAAAAACTTTGCTCCACCTCGCCCTATTGTCTTTTACGTCGTGTTGGTAGACTATCTCAATTAAGGACCGAACCTCTAACCAAGCCATCAGGTCCATCCAATGTAGCTCTAAAGTCATCATTAAAAATTACTTTGGACAAATCATATACTTCTTTGTCCAACTTTCACATTTCGCCTTGTGATTATTTCCTTAAAGGTGGTAGTTCGGTTACTTTCATGTATTTTAGCCATTATTCTTGATATTCTGCATCTTCCTTTCTGTTTACATGCGCAACACCAACTTCTTCGAATACGTTCCTGCTGTTCAATCCACTTTCATAACTTATTGCTCCATTCATTATTCTCAAATCTCCTTTTTGTGACATTATTAAAGCCTGTTTTATTTTACTTGTTCTCATCTTGTCAATTTTTTCTATTCCTCTTTCAATTGTTGTGTGATCTCTTTTTAACCTTCTGGCGTTTTCCAATGATGTATACCCATCACTCAATAAATTCACGATATCTTGTTTGTCTTTTGGGGTTACATCTTTCTTATGACCAATGGCACACTTTATTTATCTGAAATTAAAAAAAAAAAGATCAATAACTACGCTGTTATATATATCTATTGGAAATATAATGAACTGCGCTTGAGTTGGATAATAAAATATCACACCACCGAATAAGTTGATGTGAATATTTCTAAAAAAAAAAAAAAATATATATTTTGAGCTGAAATTCATGTGGTGTATTTATCATATGAATATAAATATATCACGAAAATGTTACCAACTTTGTTCAGTTAATACTAATTGTATTGTGAAAACACCGACTTGTATAAGAAAATCTGAATGTAGTCAAGTTTCAGTCCTCGGTAAATACTTGCAAAAATCGTTTTTACTTCTAATGTTTACCAAAACATGTTAAAAACATCTTTATCCGTTCCTAATATAAAAATGAGGTAATCTTTGCTTATACGGATGTAAAATAACGATGTTTGTATGCTGCGTTTATCGACTTTATTTTTTCATCCCAATAACCAAAGATTACTTTTTAAAAAAACCCCAAAAAAACTTCAACTTCCGAACTGCTGGAAAACCACCACATTTGCCACAAGTATGATAATTCTCAAAATATTGGACTATCGATTGGTGCGAACCTCATGTTTTTATCTTCGTTATTTTCTCAGTTATTAAGCTTCGAAAAGTGTGACACATGGACGGGCCGGATCAGGTCGTTTCTCAAATTTGAATGAATCTTCAATACACTTGTTATTGAAGGGTGAAAATTGTATGCTTCCATCTTTGATTGTTTAGGTGATGCGGGGAATATTTTTGACGAATTCTACTACTCAGAGTGACCTCGCCTACGGCTCAAACTCAATGAACAAATATATGAATAAATCACCACTACATACAACACTCAAATAAGCTTTGATACTGTTTAGATTATTCATGTGTTCTGATTTTTATACGTAACTATCTATGTGTCTTTCTTTCCCAACTTTGCCCAGCTCTAATCGGTCAGAGCAGAAACTTAAAATCTCTTCAAACACTCCCCTAAATGAGTAAGGAAAGGTTTTTTTTTAAATCCCCCACCACTAAAGAGTTTGTAAAGGAGGGTTCGATTTTGGTGAATTGGTCCCTTATTTCATGTTCAGTGGCATTCATGCTTGTTTTGTGTGGTGTGGATGGGTGTGATTGGGACTTTTTAGTGCCCCCCCCAAATGAGAGATGTAACTTATTCATTGATCACCTCTAACGCACGCTAGCAAAAAAACTGGAAGTTGAGAAAAATACCTTTTCATCAATACCATGCACGCAAATGTATATCATCGCGACCCACGATACTGGTTTAAATATTGTTGTAGAGTTTGAGTTATTCATGTTATGACATTTATACAAGTTGGTTTATATTTTTTGTTCTTTGTTTTTGCTTCTCCCCACAAGGTTGAAAGGGGTTCAATTTTCAATGTAAAATCATGCTAAATGACTCCCTTAGCCTGAGCCCACACTTGATCTATCGTACTTTTTGCTCAGATTGATTGCCCTCTGGCAGTAAGCAAATTAAAAACAGACGTCTCAGTGGCCTAATTGGTAAAGCAGGCCGGGCTAAACGGTGTTTCCCTTAGCTGGAGGATATGGGTTCGAATCTTATCTACTCTTTATTTTCCGATTAACACTATTTGCTCACTGACGGACAGTAATGGGCCAGAGCAAAAAGTTGCTATACAAAGCAACTAATTAAAGTAAGATGAAGGTAAAATGCAGTAATAAAAACAATAATTACTATTTTTTCTATTGACCCAATTTTAGAAGATATTAGTGTAAATTTATTCATGAAAACTCATATCATTTGCGATTTGCAGTCCTTACTATGTATGTGGAAATTCCGAAACTTTTTTGAGCAATACTTTTGCCAGTGTAGTAGGTTGAGTACGCTCGCTCATTGACGATAATCACCACACACTACTGAAAGAGAATATAGGTATTATAGAAGTATAATAACTGATGTATTCATCTGATTATTTCACCTTTATAATATTGCTAATATTAGTACGACACAAATCTTAAATACTAGTAGTAATATTTGTAATATAAATCTTTTATCACTTCATTAGATTTGTTGTACGATAATGTTTATTCTTTATTGTAGAACTTTATTCAATAGTAAAATCGAGTTGACATTTGCTTATTTATTTAATATAAATTTTAATCTAATTTGGAATAAAAAATTTAACACATCATAATATCAACTTATCTTATACAAGTAATAAAATTTAATCCTGAGAATTTGTGAATTATGTCATGAGAATAACAAAATAGCATTTCTTTCAAACTGAATTGAAACTGTTGAATAACTTAAGAATAATTTTGTCATTCTCGAGACAATATCGTTTCGTCATTCTTTCCATAAGCGAAATCCAAGTAATAAAATATATTTAGGTTAATTTTTAAAAATACGTTCTAAAAGTAACTTTAAAAGTAATTAGATTAAAACTAAATTTATTCCACCATTCTTGACAATTGGGTAAACCAAGAAACACGATTTGGGTAATATCTCTCCCAGATTGTTTGCGTTTCACTCTATATTATAGGATCAATATATTGAGCATTGTTTATTTTAATTTCATGAGAATAATTCAATTCGAAAGTTCAATTGCTCTACTTTGTTTGTCAAAATCTTTTTCAAAATCATTTTGAAAGGAAATAGTATGTTTGATAATAAATATCATAAATATAAGTGGGTGGCTGGCTGTGTACATAAGCAAACACACTCTTACACCCATATATATGCGTTGACACAGACGCATGCACGCAAACACACACACACACATATTAAACAAAATATCGTATATATAAAAGATACTGCTCATAGGTATTTGATCAATTACTTAGTCTGCTCTCATTTGCCTAAGATAGCAGGGGCTATTAAGGACTTTAACAGAGGTAGGTAAATTAACTTGCTAGTATGGCAATTCTACGAAATTGCAATGCGAGCTCGTCTTTCCAGTGTCTTTGATCAATTCTGAACAGGATTTCAGAGGGACAACTACAAAATCATTCTTTCCCTTTACCAATTTAAATATATCAATCATTTTTTCCTGGTATTAAGTATTCAGAACTACAAAACATGACTAAACGCCTGTCTTGTTGTTTACGTTAAATATCATTCTTCTTGCATAATGATCACCTTTTTTTTCAACTATCAGAACCAAGCAATTGGAGGCAGATTGTCTGCTCGTTCAAATACTTATGACGAGTACAGTATAAGTATTTATGAGAAGGAGAAATACACACAAAACGCTTTATGCGCTAGGACACGTTTTCATTCACTCTACTGAATGTATTTGCTGATTGTAGATCGTAGACCATTCTAGTTGTTATATTCTGGTTTCTACGCAACTCAATACTTTCGTTTCTTGTTATTCACTTCTCTATTGACCCTCAAGAAAGAAATGAAAATATTATTTAGCATATAACAGAAGAACACATACTTGCTATCTAACTAACCGACATTTACTTTGCTCGTTAATCAAAGGGCATGTGACCTATGCCAACCGCCAGAAATACACCAGTGTCATAATTGCTTATGGCACTACATCTAGAACAATAGTGCTTGGTTTGCTTAAAGGTGAATAAAGTAAAGCGTTTATCTCTTAAGAGACAACCCCCTTTGGGAGTATACGACCGGTGACGAGGTCCCAGTTTCCATAGCATACGTCATCTGTGTGAAGCTGTCGAGTTTCAAGACTGGTCAGGACCAGGATCTTATTCTCACAAGTTTTTGTGTCCACTCTTTTGGTAGGCTGGAAGTCCACCAAAGGTATACCTCCGACCTATTCACAAAGTTTACTGTTCTAAATTAGCTGCTGGGTGCACAGAAGAATGAAAAATTCCTGCACTCTTCGCTTATCCTGGGAATTGAACCTTAGATCTTCTACACGTGAAGCAAATACGCGATTCATAACACAATCCAAGTTGACTGGTTTGGTGAACAGGATACGAAATCAATCCGTTTGCTACCTCATCACCGCTCGGAAACAACCGAAGAAAAATGTGCAAGTAATCTGAAAGAATTCGCGCATAAGATATAACAAAAGTTATCACAACAACCATTGCATTGAATGTTACACTTCTAAAATGTGACATAAAAAAATACAATAAAGGTAAAAAGTAGGGTTTGTGAATAGCTTATTAAAATCATTGCCAATACTGCAGTGATGTTTTATTCTGTATGTGTTTATACGAACACCAAAGCATCTTCGGAGAGGGCTGGGGTTTCAGAGCTATTAAAAACGCTCTCAGTTCAGGAAGAACGCAGATAATCAATGTGCTCGAAAAAAAAAAAAATGAAGACCTAACAACAGACAGGGACCAAATCGTTGAACGAGCCAAAGAATTCTACAAAAGCCTTTACTCCTCCAAACAAACGACACAAAAACAACGAACAGGATATACAAGTCACGAATAATCAGTTTGATGATTTCCCAGAAGATACTCCATGGGAGGTGAAGCAAGTCATTAAACAAACAATAAAAAAAAAAAGAAAGGCACCTGGACCACCATCACTATTGGCCTGCTTAAAGATGGTAAAGTCATTACTAGGGAAGTAGTCATTCTTTTCAACTTATGCCTAAAGCAGAGCAATGTCTTAGAAGATCATTATGCTATCATATTAGAAGGGGAACCCGAAAGATCAGAACAACTACAGGCCAATCAGCATCGACAAACTTTTCACCAAAGTGGTCACCAACTGAATCAGCAGAACATTAGATGAAAACCAACCAAGGGAGCAGACTGACTTCAGATGAAGCAATTCTATAATAAACCATCTCCGTTTGGTAAATCAACTAAAAGAGAAAGCAGACGAATATAAAATGCACTCACTGCAGCATTTTATTGACCACAAGAAGTCCTTCGACAAGGTAAAAAAAACCCAAAGGTCATTGGTTATATCATGCAAGGCGTAGATCACGTATATGTTAAAGTCTTGCAACACATGTTTCAGCTCAAAAAAGGTGGTAAGACAAGGTGATACCAGCTCACCAAAGCTTTTCTCAGACTTCCTTGAGATGATCATCCGAAACCTAGACTGGGGAATCAAAGGAATCAAAATAGACAGCTGATTCTTAACCTCAGATTTACTGACGACATCGTCCTTTTTACTGAGAACCTTCATGATCTCCAAAGAATGCTGGACGATCTGAACGTAGAAAGTGAGAAATCAGGCCTTCACATGAACTTCAGTAAAACAAATATCATTTACAACAAACAAGTAGAGGATTAAGACGTAAAAATTAGAATATGAAATGTGGAGCTGTAGAAAGTAGGCGACTATATCTACTTACGAATCACTCTACGTTGGTAACCTTCAAGAACAAGAAAATACCATTAACCCTAAAGTATCGTATAACAGCGCAGTATATGTGAGAGATATGGAAACTGTTAGAAAACTTAAACGGCAATGGGCTGACCATGTTACGAGAATGGTAGGCAACCGCTGGACATGACGATTCACGGAGTGGATCCCCAGAGATCATAAGCGAAAACGCAGTTGGCAAAACATGAGATGGCGTGACGAACGAGTCAAGTATTGGCTCCACAGTTCCCAGGACATAGAAATCTGACTAATCTTTAGGAATGTTCAATGTCAAATGATGGTCGCTAAAAGGCTGTTGCTGTTGCTGCTGTTGATGATGGATTGTTAGATACTTTGATCAATATATATATATATATATATATATATATATATATATATATATATATATATATATATATATATGTTATGTCATGACATGCCAAATGAGCAATATATATGTGCGTGTCATTTGGGCTATGATTTGAATTTTGAGAAGATATAAGATTTAAGTATTTAAACGAGATCACCCACATCCACATATTAGGTTGAATCAAAAGAAATAACCATTTTTGCGTTACATTAGTGCGATCGTTTTGTTTTTTTTTTGCCTCGTTCCCTTCTGTTCATGCGTGCATCTACGTATCATAATAAAGCTCGGCATTTCCTTTCAGAATATTTTTTGTATCATATCATTTTTGTTATTATTTTTCATACGATATCGTAGAAAGGTTTCATGGCACGATATTGCATGAGCTCAAACTTGGCCATTTAGCAGCCGATGCCAACTGCAAAACTATCAGTGCTGAGGGACTGAAGTCAGCTTCAAACAGATTGTGCATCATAGGTTCCCAAGATTCCTCTCTGGTGATTTGGATCTCCAAGATGAACCTTGCTGTGATCGTAAGTCGACTCAACAGTTGTGGGCATCAATGGGAGCTCATCTAAAAAAAAAACTCTGGCCTTGGGAGCAAATCTGGGGGAGAGTTAGCCCATACGGCCATCAGAAGACATCTGACACAGGTGAAGAAAAATGCAGAAGTTGGTACCCCATGATTTGACTGATGTGATGATCAGCAATTAGCACGGTCTGACACTTCCTTCAATTTGCTTGTTTGTGTCAATCTGAAACGTTTATTTCTTTGGGTTAATTTGTCTCCCTTTCAACATTCCCCAAAACAAATCCTCCCCAATTATTCCGAATTTTTTGGTGCTCTAATGGAGCAATCCGTAACATCCTGTTACAACCTGGTAACGTCCAAAAGGTACCTCTCTTGCTACAGGATTACGCAAGACCTCATATTCCATAGATCACCCGACTAAAACCAATTCAGATAGCCATCAAGATCTTGCCCATCCTCCTTATTCAGTGGACATACCTGTCTCTAATTACCACATTTTTCCATGCGTTAGATGCAAGCAGGTATACATCGAATGCCTTCCGGTGGTTGGCCGACTCCTCTGGCCACAGATGTAATCTTAATGAAATAGATTCATTGTCGGATCATTGGGAGTTATAGCGTTTTAAACTTTGTGCGTCAAAATGGCCATTCTCTTCTAATCTGATGCCTACCGTATATCCAGGCGTGTAGTTCGATCCCCAAACTTGGGTGTTAACAGACTAAATGTTACATGTTTTCGGGAATATTTTTGTTGAAGCTTTTGACTATATTACTAGTTTTGCCCCATCCCCTCTTAGCATTAGTAGTTATTATTATTGTCTCACACTAGGATTGGAACCTAGAACCATCAGATTACTATTGCAGTAATTTTGTCTGATGCTGTAACCACTACGCTATGTGTCCATGTTTTTAGACACTATAAAATCAAGCTTCATGTAATTCTAAAATTTATTCATCTACAAGTCATTTAGCTGTAAGTTTAACAGTTCCAATAAATACGAGAAAAGTAGATTAATGAATGCAGGAAAAACTAAATCATGAATAGGGAATCCTAATTCATCTTGTTGCATGATAAAATGTATCAAGTTAAATAGTAAATTCATTTCCAGATATTTTAAATATGTATATATATATATATATATATATATATATATATATATATATATATATATATATATATATATATATATATATATATATATGCGTGCGTGTGTGTGTGTGTGTGTGTGTAGCTTTGAAAATGAATTATCATAACGAAAAGGAGCCATGATATACGTATATATTTTTTCGCTCACTCATCTTGGCAAAATCCACTCTAAGCTAAACGTTTATCAGAAGCGAGGTTTACTTGAACCCGATTTGTTTCCCCATCCAGCTCAATCAGCGCGTTTATTTCAGTGCTCCTCACAGTGATACCAAAAAGTCTCCTTAGACCTACCGCAAGATCGTCCGAGACCCGAATCCGCCACCGCGCCCAGTGGACGCCCCATTAACTGACATATAGAGTCTCAAAGCTCATTTCTTCTCTTGTTCCTCATTAGATCTCTTATCCATAAATCCCTGTTGGCAATGAATACAGGCGAAATCCGACTAACGGTGTTGGGCTCTTGGGAATTATCGATGTGACCTACAATGCGGTAGGGCAAGCATACTTGTCGAGTATATCAATTATCCCGGAAAAAAAATTGCAGAATATAAAGTAACAATGAATTGATAACTGACTTGAAATCATTACGAAAGAATGGTTGTTGATATTCCGCTTTTTGTTTTATATCACAAGATTCTTGTCCAGCTTCAGTGCTCATGACCTCGGCCAGAGTTCAGTCTAGCTCGGAATAATAGATCGTTTTTTCGCAATATTTAGGATAAAATTGGTGAAACAGAAGTTAATATGATGAGTTCCTAAAGTTTTCAAGCTTAGTTAAATTCCTAAATCTAACAGAATATTAATAATTCTGCACGTACAGTTGTATGTGCTAACTTCATTTTATAGCTAAATGGAAATGTTATTTATAAAGTAATAGAAATTATAAGATTTTGTCCTTAAAGCTTTCAATCCACAAGTGGTCTTATCCAACTTATTTACTCGCACGTTCTAGTTTCTAAAGACTGAAAAAAAAGAAGAGAACCCAAACAAAACAAAAACAAAAAAGCATTAAAAGGAGGTTTCATTTCAAAATGCCTCGTTTAATCCAGTGTGTTCTTGAATAATAATGTAATAATAATAATAAAAAGTGTCATAGGCTAGCAACTTTTTTCCTTGGTCCCATAACCTAGTAAAAGGTTTTCTATCCCCTGTAACGTGTCGTTGGGGCACCCGTCAAGGGTATATATTGATCGAAATAGTCTGACAGATCCCATTGCTCTTCAGGCTTCCTCCTATCCTACTCTTTAGGCTGAATACCCAGGAGAGAGGCATTGGTACCATTGGTAAAACTGGCTCATGGATTGATTGAACCCACGAATCAGAGGTGAGCACTTTACTTCAGGGCCACGGTAATCGGTAGGCAAACAATAACAAAAAAATCGTAAGAAATATTGGTTGAACACATGTTTAGCAAGTAATATAGAGGTTGATGTTCAATATGCTGATCTCTTTTGTTATTCATCCGATCTTAATTTTGTTTTGTTGATCTTATCCATGTTACCAACTATCAGTCTACTTACAAGCATTCATTGCTTCAGCTCTCTGGCTCTGTGATATTATAAATACCTAAAACTCATCAAATTCAATATTTTATAATCTTATATCTGAATTAAAAGTCCTTTCGCCCCCCAGACCCCTTGAATCAGTGGTCCCCAAACTTTCCAAGGTCATTCCTTGCTTTTGTCAATGAGATTAATAGATCTCCATCCCATCACTTGCAGTCGTTCATGAAAATTAAAAAAAATGTTTGAGTTAATAAAACCAATCAAACACATCGACAAAAAGCTAAATAGCCTTATTCCTCTCTTGGACTACCTATATTCACTCCTTTGGGGGGATTTCCCCCGGTTAGGAACCACTGCTTCAAGTAAATGTAAAAAAAAGTACCTTTAATATTAAGTTAGTTCACCGTATGTGTATGTTTCTGTGTGAGCATATATCTTATTGATGTAGATAACAGGAGCAATATTCTCGGGGTTTTTTCTGCAGGTGTGTATGCTTCTTAATTCTAGGAAGACTTTCTTAGTGAGCTTTCGCTGTGTTGCGCCAATGTCTGGTCCAGGGAGAATAGGGATATGAACTTCGGTTTTACCCAGCTCCCTACCGCTACGGTATTGGGAGATGCATACACAAGACGAATCTAGATGCGATGATCGGCTGTAAGCCAGCTGTGGACAAAACAGCTGCAAGAAAGTGATGCTTTATCGTATCATGTTACTTACACTAATCTAAATTGATCATCGCGACCCTTGCTTCGTCTATTATACCCTCTATGATTGAGAGAGCTAAATAGAGGTTTTCTTGGATATTCCATCTCATATCTGCGTAACTTTGCCAGGGCACGACTAAACCATACGGTAGAATCTGCTGCCGGTTCTACAGGAGCTTAAAACAATCCTCAGCAAAGCAAATAGCCTTTACATTCTAATACCGCCCTTACCATATTTCTTATTTGGTAGAAATGTTACCAACTTCAAGTGAAGCGTCGAGAAATACTTTCTTGGTTCAACCAGTTACTAACAGAGGAACGGACTTGTGTGATAGTCGCAAGGGTGTGAAGAGCCGACGATAGGCCCGAGCCAGATGAGAAAACTACCCTATCCTATTTCAAACTGTTCATTGAGTATTTTTGTAATCAGTGTTAAATGCATGTGATCTATGTATGGGTTGGGTGTATACATGTACGAATAGTGTATATAATGAGCTGTATCTAAGAATATGTTATGATGACATAAATGCTTTTTGGGGCGTTGAGTCAGTAATTTGATGAGAATGCGAGTTGTCCTTGATGGTTTCTTTAGAAGATGAATTTCTTGGAGAAATATTTCTTTGCAGAAATTGAAGAGGCTGGGATCGCCATTGTGATGAATAGAAATTTGCCTGAAGAGAAATTAAATGATCTGACTATAAAAATAATGTGATATTCGTAATGTCTTTTGTGTTGTTAACATGTTTATACTTAGACACTGTTTTGATATAGCTTAGGTCAAATATAACAGTAGAAAGATGAATAAAAGCAAGACAGAAATAAAAAAAATATATATACACATTCAATTACATGCAAAAGAGATGTAAATAAGAAGATACATGCGTGTTAGTTGCAGAACAAAAATGATATAACTTATTTTTTCTTGAATTTATATGAAACGCGTGGACGTAGTACGGAGCAGAGACGGTCAAATATATTCTGACCAAAATAAATGCATGGTTCATTCTAAATTGTATTTTGCTTGGTGTGATGGTAATTTTGAAGCTAGCTATTCATAACTTAGTGAGAAAATGTACCTTAACGTACCTGTAAGTTTCACATTTCGAAACTTACAAATGTAAATTATATAAAATCCTAATTTTGTTGAATTCGAACACGGAAAAAATTGTTTACAAGCTATTTCTGGCAGTTACAAATATTCTTCTCACCAGAACTTTCGGTGTCAGAAAATTTGGCGAATGAATGGAAATGGAGATTGAAGAAATATCCAAAGTTTGAGAAGCTGCACAATATACTTGAAAAATAGAGTAATCGAAAAAATGCAAAAAAATCCATTCACAAAAAAGCAAAAATAACATGGCGTTCATTGATACAACGTTTGACACAGGAAAAGTGTTAGTAAAGATTCGTCGATTAGTCGCCGTTACATATGTGTTCATCAGAATTCCTGTGTGTGTAACGGCAGAAGTAGCAAACGGAGCTGAGCGAAACATTGTTGCAGGCTACAGACAGTTGAGTAACGAAGTTCAAACCGACGAAAATTGGCCACTTGATATAATGATATTTGAAATTTTTCTCTAAAACATTTGTTTCAGAATGTAATTTTATTTTGCATGAGTGAATAAGTAAATCGGTTTATTTGACGTTCTTCGTTTTCGTTAAGAAAACTTACCAATTATTGATTTTTTTCCAATAAAAGTTTTGTCTCCTTTTGAAGCAAAATTGACCAAGATGTGTTGGATGTTGGAGAATGTCTTCTTTTTTTAAAATTAAAAAGGTTGCATTTAATGAGTCCACTTATTCTTTCAAAACAAAATAAAATGACTGTGATAATCACTTTAAAGCCTTATAGATTTTCATTAAATTAGATCCATTAATTCATACGAGCAAAACTTACCGATCTTGACTTTATATCAGTTATTAGAGACCATCAACCAAATCTGTCACCGAAATTGTCAACATTTACTCCTTATATATGAAGGCGTAATTACTGACTCATCATCATCAGTCTTTTAACGCTCGTCACAGGATTCGTCACAATTCTCTATCGTGGGCGTCACGGACCTTCCCCAAGATTCGTCACAATTCTCTATCGTAGGCGTCGCAGAGCCAGTACAGCCAAATTTCTGTCAGTCACCTGTTTTGTTTATACAAAGTACATCTTTAACCCTTCATTGTTGGCAAAATCCTTTTTTTTTTTGTCTCTGTCTTGTCTTTTTCGACTTAAACAATAGATATACTTTTCATTTTTGAAAATTCCCACTAACTTCATTACACAAATATAAATCTTGTAAAACTGTGTAATTATTATAATCATTATTCATGATTTTCACACCAGTTACCTGGTGGTCACTGCTAGAAGTTGAGTGACAGCAAGTCTCCTCGGGTCTTCAGTCCACTTCACATCTCATCTCATCTCTCCTTCATTTATCACAGCAGTGCTATGGTTCGTACCCCCACCATCATTTGAGTGCGTGTGTTTTTTCCTCCTCTGTTAGGCCGCTGCTAACAGCTGAGGTCCTATATTTCATATATCTAACACTTTCCCCGGTATTCGTGCATTTCCTAGTAGTGCTGTGGTCTGCAGTCTGAATCCATCCTTTTACCCCTAGTTCCTTCAATCTCACATTCAGTGTCTTTGGTACGGTTCTGAATGTACCGATTATTACTGGTACTACCCTGACTTTCATGTTTTCCACTTTCTTTAGTTCTCTTGCCAGATTCTAGCATTTTCCAGTTTTTTTCATTTTCATTCCTGTTCACTCTGTAGTCTGCATGTACGGCCATGTCTATTATTTGGCAGATTTTTCTCTTCTTGTCCATTATTACTAGGCCCAGTCTTCTTGCTTGGATGAGGTGGTCCGTTTGGATGTCAAAGTCCCTAAGTAATTTGCGGTTTACATTCTCCAGGGCTGGTACCACCTTTCCACATGGTTAAATCCCATTCGTTTACTCAGTTCCTAGTGCATCACTGTTGCCACCCTGTCATGTCTGTGTTTATACTCCTTCTGGAATAGTTGACTACATTCACTAGTTATGTGGTTTACTGTCTCACCCCTTTCCCTACATAGGTGGCACTGGCTGTTTGTCTGTGTTCTGTTGATTTCTGCCATGATATAGTTGGTTCTGGTGCATTTGTTTTGGGCTGTCATGCTGAGTGATTCTGTTTCTCTCTTCAGGTTTCCTTTTCGTAGTCATGTCAATGATCTCTCGTCTGCCACATCATGTATCTGTCTTTTGAATTATCCGTATAGTTTCTTCTGTTCCCACCTTTCTTTCTTTGTTTGCTGAGCTGCTCCATTGTTTTCTACTCTTTTTGTTGTTCGTGCCGCTGCTTCGGGCACTCTTTATAATGTCTTCAATGTTTGCTTGCACATACATTTCTAGACCTGCTTCAGCCCTCTCGACCCAGTCCTCTATGCTGATGAGCCATCTACCGCCTTATTATTATTATTATTATTATTATTATTATTATTATTATTATTATTATTATTTACAATTAACTTATTTTGGATAAGAAAGAGAGAGAGAAAGTGAGGAAGAGAGTTAAAAAGTGTGCGAGAGAGAGAGAGAGTAAATATACGAATTAATTTTTTCATTTAAAATGTGCAACATTTTTTCAACATCAGTCCCGTTTGAAATGGACAATACAAGTCCACCGTGTGCCAACCTTCATGATCACTGTCCGGGGAGTCGGGTTGGGTAAGTGTGACACATATCAGTAAGATACACTGTGAGACAAATATAGCAACTATGGCGGTGATTCATTTCTAGGCAGAGGGGCCAATATCGTTTTATAATTCAAAATTCATGTATCTATCTACAAGTCCCTTGTCCTCTTTGAGTACATCAATGAAAAAGATGTATAAAAAAGGTGTTTGGTGCGTGGGAAGTCGATGGGCATCAGTACAAAGGGCATCGGTCAATAAACAAGCTGTGTAGTACGTTCTACTACAATTTACAGCCAAGACCGATCTCAAGGCATCTGTCGAGAGTGTCAACTCTGTTAGCTGAATATTCAACTGAATTCATAACAAGTGATGGGATTCAGTGTTTTTGATAATGTTTTATTGTGAACCATACGTCACAGTAAGAATAAAATTATTGATTAAATGTTTGCCAAAAAGCTAAAAGATAGCATGCTTTTCTTCTCCTTCTTTAATACCAACTACACAGATTCCTAGTGCGATTTTGAATTCAAAAGAGGAGATTTTAACCTCTTTTTGAAATTTTAAAAACACTTCTCGAAACCATATCGTCTTAGTTTTCATTAATTGTATTTTAGGCAAAAATTATCCAACACAGGCTCTTTATAAGAAGCCGGGTTCGTAAGGCAAAAAATAATCTTTATTTATATAATTATAGTTGAGCTGACAGAAACTTATTGATTCAGTTTATCGATTTGAAAAAAAAATACGCTGCTGAGGTATTCGTTGAGTATGAAAACAAAAATTAATGTTTGGGGCAGTTCAGCATAAAATACACTTAATGAAAACTGAGATAATATTGTAGGACGAGTGTTTGAAGAAAAATCCAATTAAAGGTTAAAATCTTTGTTTTAAATCCGAAGTCCCATCAAAAGTCTTCGTAGTTGACATAAAGAGATAAGCATAGTATCTTTAGGACGTTAGTTTATTTTATTACAATAAAAAAATGAATTATTACCATTCCTATTATCCCTGGCATATAATTCACAATAAAACCTTTATTCATCCAAATTTATTTTAAAAAAATACACTAAATAGAATAACTCAATTTAGTTCAAATTCATCCTAAATATTCATACTGCAGTGTTGACATTCTTAAACTGATGTATTCTGATCAAACGCAATTGTAACATGCCGCAGTCTGTCCTACATTGCTTGCTTTTTGACTGTTCCTATTTGTCCTCATGCCATTTGACCAAGATTCTTCTAGAATAAACCTCCACAATATCGTAGCCAAAAATCCCATCCACTCTGCAAGGCTCTTGATAGTTTCAAATACAATCATTTGGGAGACTACCGATTCCACAAAGCTTATAGTACCTTCGAAATGGTTGGCCGACTATTGAGCGGTGACAACTGAGTGGGGACAATTATTTGGCGACAATTGAGCGTCTATACTTTATGCTCATAGAGGTATGTTTATTTCAACCAGTCACAAAGTAGTAACCCTCACTGCTTAGCAGTGACACTAGTTCCTTGAAACTGAGCGAGAAAAAAGTAAGGAGTGTTTGTCTATCAATAATTGAATTTGAAAAAAAAAACACCATTCTATCCAGCTTTCATTTTTTACTTTATCATGATGTGATTGAAAATGCTCTACGCTAAATTGTCTCTCGCTCAATTGTTCCATGCCTAATCAAATCACGCTTGGAGGTCGCCACGCCCAAATGTTTCACGCACAATTGTCGCCATGCTGATTTGTCCCTGCTCAGGTGTCGCCACTTGATAGTCGTCCAGCGCTTCTAACTCTCCTCCTACACGTAAGCATCTACCTGCTTTGGTTGTCGTTAGGCGATGAAAAATCGGCTAAAAATGCTTCGAAATCAGCTTAATTTAGACTGGGCTTCTAATGATACTTACGAGGTTGTCTTGAAATGGATGCAAAATCATCTTTTATTTCATTTCTAAACCTGCATGTTTTTTTTAATATGATTTAATCTTGTCAAGATTTTACACACATTTTACACATTGCGATTGACTGTAATGTCATAGTTTTTAAATTCACCAATTTGGCGTAACTTGATTGCTGACCACGAAATATCGGCAAAAAGTCATCCAATGTTGAATATTCGTTTTCCTCTGCTTATGTTACATATTTCTGAATTCATAGTACTTCAGTGGCGATACTTGTATCAATATTGACGATTTTGTTTTTTTGACTAAATAGCTGAAAATGACTGAAAATACTAAAAATACTACAGTTTTGAATATAATGTGTAGGTTTTTCCCCAAACAGTCAAGTCATGCATTTTCTAGCAAAAATCGCTAATGGTGTATTCTACTCCAGGTCCAACCCTAAATTTACTGGACTAATTAGCAGTCCAAAGGAAGAAAACAGCGATCCTTAGATCCCAGAGGAAAAGATTGGATTAAAAATGAGCGCTGGGGGTGACGACCAAAGAGACGAAACAGATCTGAGAGATATTATGGAAGATGACACCAAAAGCACATTGCTTTTCAAGAAAGAAAAAAGGAAGATATTCGGGCATTTCGACATCCAGATCATCCTCCCTTTTCAAACAAAAAGACCGACGAATCTGATAGTAGTAAAAAGAAGAAAAGTAATTTGCCAGATAGAGGACGTAACTGTACCAGCGGCCCACAGGGTGGAGAGAAAGGAAAGCGAAACAATGAAAAAATACCAGGACCTAGCTAGTGAACCGAAAAGAATGTAGAACGTGAAGGTTTGGGTCGTACCCATGATTGTTGACGCATTGGGAACCATGCAAAAAATATTAACATCGATATGAATACAGACTACGCAGACCGGGTCTGCGGGAATATGAGGAAAAGCGCCGGAGATCCGAGGTTACTTGCTTTCACTAAATTTCCAGCAATATCCACCAGACTTCTGATGCGAGCATGTAAACCATGAAATAATAATAATAATAATAATAATAATAATAATAATAATAATAATAATAATAATAATAATAATCCATACGACTTATTTTTTAAGATCAGCAAGAATACTGACGAGAATGCAGGAATTCGGAGAAGATTCGTCGTCACTTGACCTGTAGTCGAAGCCACCAGTTACCACTTGTATGAAAACCTAGGAGGGGAAAATGTTTCCATCTTTTCAGCCTTTTAGCGTCTGTCGTTGGACATAGATAGTCCATCTGCAGCTATGGCAGACAGTTTCAGTAAATCAACTCTGCTTAAAAAGAATTATTCATCAGCATAGGAGCCCTACATCCAAAAATGATGATTTATTTTATTCAGTAGATGTTCGTTTTGTAGACAGAAGGAAAAAAAAACCTGATGATTATGATGATAATCATTTGATGAATCACTATTTAGAATGTACATTTTGATTCATTACCAGTTATTGTGGTGTTTAAACTCGGTGAGAAAAAAAAAGTAAGTAAAATATTTTCCCATAAGTATCATAGCATCTCAAATTAAAGAGCACCAACAAATTATATATATATATATATATATATATATATATATATATATATATATATATATATATATTGCTTTTCTCTCCGCGCATCCGAACTAACTTCCACCATCCTCCTCGGAATTTTCCTGACATTTCCTTCGCTCCATCATTTTTGTTGGCTTTTCGACAAGAAATTGATTAGATCGGAAACCGTTTTCTGAATGAGCTTAGTAGCTTTGGGTACCTGAACACACAACGATCGTGGCCTATCCATTCAACTTCCCACTCCTGCAAGAATTTCGTCTACCGACAGCCCTAACGTATCCACCAAACCCTGATCATGCTTACGTTCACTTGAGGCGTTTGGAATCAATCAAAATGCCGGAAATTAATGAAACGAAGCATTTCTTCAAAAAGTGCAAGATTGAAAAATCTCTCTCATCAAGTAGTTCCCTTTCCTTTAAAATTGATAGCTGGACGGTTATTCAGGCATACAAAAACGCACTGATTGACAACGAAATACGCACACACGCACACAGACGCACACAGACACAGACACACACACACACACACACATATATATATATGAGATGGAAGGAATAGAATAGACTGATACAGATTGATGAAGGGTTATATTCGCAACATTGATAACCTATATGATTATAAAACTATGTTTCTATTCAAGTCTCTTTTCTATCCAACAGGGAAGTGGAACGTTAGGAGTAGCAACAGATCGATGTTTAAAATGATCTCTTGTTTTTATCATGTAAATTGTCCTGGAACCAGAGGCCCAACTGAACTTTAATCATCAGGAAAACGATCAGTTGTCTTGTTAAAATGGACGGATGAATAAAAAAAAAACCTTTTAAAAATAGACGTTATCTTTTTAATTCTAAACTCAGAAACATTGAATGTTCATGACCAAATCGTTCGTTCCAAAAACCTAAAAAAAAAAAAACAAACTTCCGGAACAAATCACCGATTTGATACACTTCCTAACTTCGAACCATCTCGTTGGCGAACGGCCAATATGTTTGGAAATGTCGATGGTAAGAAAAGTGTGCGAATGATGAATGTATGCTTTAGTTGGAAAGTTCTTTCAACCAACTATGCCTAAAAAGTTCGAATAAATTTTTATGCGTAATCACAAACCCCAGTTGAATGAATGCCATAATGTTTTGATATCACAACTAAAGTGTATTTAACTAATTATCAAGTAATTTGAATAATGAAATAAGTGCATAAACAATATGATATACATAGTAAAGAATCGGAATTACTGTTATTCAAAATTTGAAGACTTTTACAACATTCAATATCTATTCATACAATGAAAAATTAATAGATATAATAAAACATAGTAAAAGATACTAGAAATTATGTAGTAAATAACTTATTTGACAACTGTCATATCCATACACGGGAAACAAGCGCACATAATACCTTTGCCTAGATAAACTAATTAAGAGGTACTAATTCAAACTTTCTGCTATGTACACCTGGTCTCTGTATCACATGAATGTTGAACAAATCATCGTTGCTAATTGTTGACAGTGCTCACTGCTGATCACCTCATACTCTTGACAAAAAAACTATCACTGAGCCAGTATCACAAGTGATACAATTCTGGGTCCGATGTGACATAGCCAAACCGCCCACGATAATGATAAACAATGATATACCAGATAAACGTGAGGCTCATATGACAGATTTGAGCGTTATGATTCGTGGCTTTCCCCCCTAGATAGGATATAGGAGGGATCTGGTCGACCCCCTGTGACTGCTGGTCTCTTTTCTAGCTGCTGTCTACTTTTTTTATGGCCCTATTATAATGCGATTGATGGCTAAACAAAAATGTGGAATAGAGATGACAAATTTGGTGTTATCTCAAAAGTAAATCTCCTCAATGGGCTACAGGAAGAGAATGATAGGAAAGTGCAAAAAGACAACGTCCAGTGTAATGAGCAAAATATTTGCAGGTTGAGCAAAACAGACCTTGAAGAGAAGATTGTTTTCTGATCTAAAACTGATAAATGGACATAAAGAGAGCAATTAGCAGTGAAGGAGTGTATTCACAAAGCGAAGAACCACTACATTCAACTGAATGAATATATATATATATATATATATATATATATATATATATATATATATATATAAAGAAACAGAAAATAAGTATGATAAAAGCAACAGAACCACGCAACAACCACTCTCTGTCTATCAACTAGGTACAGAATAATTAGCCGAGGAAAAAATAAATGAAATTAACGAATGGAGGAAATAATTTCAGGTGACATAATCTCTGAGAAACACGGACTGTTGAAGCATCAAAACTACAACAGGGTAAGTTAATGATATATTAGAACAACTAATGAACCGGACAACATAACTTGTCCACTTGGCAATTAGTCATTGAAAGATTTGTCGCTTGTAAACAAAAAGACACAAACTAGAATGGAAGATGGGACAAAAACAATATGTAGGAGTTACTTAGTTAAGTTAATCAAATTATTTGTTGGTGACTCCTATCAAATACCTTACTATTTAAGCAACTACTATTGCATTGTAATCTTATTATTTGATATGACGTGTGCATTCAGTTGTAGTATCTATCATGGTGAAGTTAATTCTTTAAGGCTGGCTGTTCATGGTGCTAATCGTCCGTTCAGGGAAATGAAGAAAGTTATAACTTTATTGGCGAAAGACAATAGAGAGAATAGAGCCTTCCTTTCCCTACTAGCAGTAGGCACAAAAATAGGAAGGCAGCTGGCCGGTTTGTGGAGTTTATCAAAATTGTGAATGCAAGTTGTAATGCATTCAGAAAGATGCAGATAAAATGTGCATGCAATGAAATAAGATAAAGAACAAATATTCAAATTAACAAAAAATGTATTAATCAAAATGTGTATAAGACATAAAGATTCAATTATAATTTTCAGTAGAAGAAGCAAGAAGAGGATGCGCTTTTATAGTTGTTTTATTACTTGTTAGAATAATATCATTAATAGTTTAATGTAGATATAAGTGTATATTATTCATATGTTGTCAATGATCATATGCACATGCAATAAGTAAATAAACTATGAAAAAAAAAAAGATGATAAGTGTCGGTTTGTATGTTAATGTACATAAGACTACGTACGTACGTAAGTGAAATGATTGCTACATAGAGTTGATGGAGCAGCCCACATTCTACCAAGCGCAGAACGAGGATTGGACGAAGATCGATCCGTGTGCGCTTCTCTTATATAAGTTGGTAAATGTGGGGGCATGTGATATAAAATTCAATGTCCCCTTGGATGGTCCGTATCTAAATCTTAACACTAATCATCTTTGAAAAGAAAGTAGGACTTTTCTAGAATTTGTTTCTCGGATGAGGCTATCTTTATAAAAAATATCTAGGTGTACTTGTAGGTGTAGATGAATGGTTTAGGAATATCCAACTCGCGTATTCCAGTCAAATGTATTATTTCCTAATTAAACATTTTCTCACCTGAGTGAATTTCTTTCCGATCATTTATTAATGTATGTGTTTTTAACTGATTAGGAAAGGAAATGTGTCATTGTTTTAAATGACCGAATACATCAATCCGTTACAAATGAAACAAACCTCACAAAAGCGTATTGACTAATAATTCCGAGAAAAATTTAAGTATCTTGGTGAAAATGTGAAGACAAAGACACAAAATGAGAACTAGTTAATGAAGTAAAAGAAAAGAAAATTTTCAATTTGAAGTTGGAATCAAGGGTGGCCATAACATGGAAATAAATATATATACTTTTTGTAATGTTAGGCCACTGTTGGAAATGGTTAATAGAGTTTTAAACAATCTAAAATGTACATAAACCTTGAAACGTAATGAACTGTCCAGCCTGATATGAACTAATCAGCACTGTACCTTCAAAGTAACTGTGCATGAATACTTATATTTTCTGACATTCAGTATGAGAGGTCACGTATTAGAAAGTCAAAATGCAATTCTCGAAAGTTTTCCTTCGTTTTTTTTCATAAGTGTATTCAGTATCGCGTTGAAATTTTGACAGTATGTCCAGTCTAGGGGGTTATTTATCCTTGGGGAAGTTCGAGATTGGACATCTCGCATCTGTAAGTTTTTGTGTATAAATGATACAGTAAAGTATACATTTTGCGTAATAGTCGAAAAAAACTGATAAGCTGATTCAGTGATTTTAATTCAACGAGTGTGTTGAAGATCGTTAGAACTTCGTATTTTTTAGTGTCTGATTGAAGACGATCATTATCGACGTTGTGATTAGTAAGAGCTGATATTTTTCCTTCATTGAATTGCATCACAAAGTTTTGTGCAACTTTCAAAAATTTAAGTAAATTTTCATTGTGTTCACTTTGAGTGCTTCCACAAGTAATAAGCATAGGTTTTCCTGCTGATTGTTATCAGAAATAAATTAGTCCATTACTCTCTGAAAAATTGGATGTTAATGCATCTAAAGCGGGAGGGGCTTTATGAACTCGTAAAGTTTACCCTGAGCTGCGAAGGTCGTTAAATGGTATTCAGAGGGGAAGCGTGACACGTAAAGCGTTGTGCAGGGGCATAGTAGAAAAAAATGTATTTTGCTGAGTGACCTTTACGAGAACGTTTTCTATCTTGTGCAAAGTATGAGCGCCAAGTTGTGCATATCTGTTAATTGTTCTGTAGAAGTATATTATTGACATCTTATATATTATTAAAACGTTCAGTGTTAGTGACGAACCATTGAGCTCTCTACGGTCTTTGACTCTTATGAACTATATTTTCTTTTAGTGAACGCTTGATTTAATTCTTTTAATAAAATCTGTGTGCCTGAGTGAAATATGAGATTTTGATATTAATGATTTAATATCATTGATATGTGCTCCGGGCAGTTGATGCAAAGGCTTAATATTCATTGCGGTCTGTGTGAGACACAATGATACTGACGATAGATTTCCGCTTAGTATGAGATTATTTTCATAACAAAACTGTAAAATCTATTAACTTATAATTAGGAGGGTGATGACTTGCTCAGTGAGTACTACATTGAAAATAATGTTTCTTGATTGTGTTCTGGAACTTTTGCCTTTTTAATGTATATTCTACTTTTTCCTGTAGGAAGATTTTCGTGGGAGGGTATTCGTGAATATCTTAGTGTCACTGTATGGATTGTTGTATCTTCTAAATAGTACATAATTTTCCTCCTGTGTCAGGTTTAGTAGGATTGAATAAAATTGTAATGAAAAAACATTGTTGATAAGAGGGTTTTGTTCAATCCAATTAGTACATTAATGGTGGAATATACTGTCTAGTCCATCCTCCACGAACCAGCTTTTTACCCACGGAGGATCCATGAGTGAGTAGTTTTTGATACTTTGACAGAGAAGAAGCGGATATCAAAAAATCGGGATATAATTCTCGACAATTAGAGGAAAACCTTTGGAAAATATTGTGACTTTGAAAGCAGCAGTAGAATCCATGGTTCATAGTTGAAATGTTTTATGCCAGAAGAAAGAATACTAGCCTATAAATTGCATTAATGCCCATTGGAAGCGAGCATCATGGAGTGAATGTCCAGTGGCAAGACGACCCTGATTTAAAGGAAAAACATTCAACAAAAGGAAAGATTTAGATTGATTATAGGCCCACAACGTGCTTGCCTCTGATGCAATAGATCTTGTTTGGGAAATACTTGTAAGAACGCAAAAGGTTTCTTCTTGATGAGAGAAATAGATGCAGAAAGGGAACTATAGAAAAAATAAGTTATTTATTGAATGCAAATCCTAAACAATTGAAATCAAGGAAAAAAATCTTGCAATGGCAAGAATAAACTACAAAACAGCTTGATATTCTAACATTAGACATTGGAATTCTTAAATATGCCCAGAGTTGCATAACAGAATGCCCTGTCCAATTGAAAAACAAAATAACTGTAGAGTTACCCACTGCTGGAGAATCTCTACGAGTAGTCATCATAAAAAAGAAGCATTTTCAAGGTTCTCCTTTATTTCCGTTTCGTAAGAGCATTGGACAAGACTCATTTGCGTCTTGAGGGTTTTTAAAAGGATAAACATTCAGGATTTCATCGATGTTCATCAAATGGTCGATAGAAATGAATTACCTGGAATCATTCAGCAAATACAACTGAGTTGGAAAATTAGTCCACAGAGTCATAATTTTTGATCAACGCAATTCTATGGAAATCGAAATCAAGAAATGCGTAATAGCGATGATGGTCAATGGGAAAGTGAAATCAGAATTTCGGCCACGTAGCATTCGCATAATCAGGACATTAGACGACGAAGAAAACTACATAAAAGATGGAATTGGAATCATGTACGATTAAATATCATGGAATGTAAGAAAACGAGGGCAAACATGTTCCTGAATAACATGGAAAGTTTTAGAATGAGTGTCATACTGTTATAAACTGTCATGTACGTATGTATTACGCGCTAGGCCACACCGATTGAGCTAGAGGGCTGAAGAACATTTACTCATTATCAAGTCTAGATATAACGAATTTTTAGTGTGTGGGAGGGTATCCCGAAATAAGTTTTTTTAGTGGATTCATTTTTTAAATATATGTTTCTGCTAAATTGACACCTTAATTTGTGTCTGGTAAACATACTCATTCGTTTTTTTTTCTTTTCGAAAATGTGGGCTTCTTTTCGTGATAACTACCCAATAAATGGAGAAAGAAGCAATCCGTTCATTAATCAGCTCCCCTTCAAAAAAAAAAAAAATTTTTAAATTGATCATCCCCAACAGGGCATGTCGCCAAAAGACGTTGATCATGTGACGATTTCTATTGAATGAGTAGCCAGATGTGTTTGTATGTAATCTAATATTAAAATACATAGAATCTACATGTGTTTAACCTTTTCATGGACTCAGATGTGTCACAACTAAATTGAGAAGTATGATTGCCGCCCGTGATGGAAATGGGTTTTGAGAACTACGAATGTGGTAAGGCTTGGTTTGGGGTGATGTCTCCATTTGTAGACATTAAACATACAACAAACCAGAAATTGAGGAGTGTGTACACGCTACATCCCCACCTACGCCAAATTTTCATGCCTGATCCTAACTATCACTGCGCTCAATGTGTATCAAAGATTTATAAACCGAGATTTTCTTATATTTTCCTAAATTTCTAACACTGTTTTCTGTTGTTTTTCAAATGCCTATTTTTTTAACGTCTTTGTTTCCTACGACTCTTTTTCAATTCTTCAAATGGACTATCTGGAATACCATGGTTTGAAGAAAAAAGTCTGACCGACAATATGATGTAGGAATAAAGATATACACAGCGACAGCACAATAAAGAAACGGTAGCTTTTTCCGAGTACAAAACTTCCTTTTTTTTTTTCAATTAAGGTAAGAGATCAGTTTCTCAAGTAGGATGCTTATTTCGACAAATAGTCATGAGAGTAGGTAAAAATGTTTTACTTTGAAGAAGAAAGAAAGGAAAGAAGAAAGGGCTAGACCGTTCCTCAACTTCTTTCTCTTGTCTTCTGTATACTGCGCAGAAAACGCTCTGAGTGGATTCACTGTTTGCTATGATAGAAACTAGAGATTGCCGGCTAGTGCCTTCAACAAACCTGTGCTCTCGGAAGATGCTGAGTCTATAGCTGTCGGCTAAATTGTTTTCATTAGCAAACGAACCCCTTCTTCGGTGACCTCTAAGTACTGAGTAACCTTTCTTCTCACTTTTTTTTCCTAATTCTTATTTCCAAACCGTGACTCTTCAATGAACTTTCAGCTGAAGAAAAAAGATAAAGAGAGATGCATACGCGACTGTAAATAAGATGATCTGAAAGAAGAGGGTGTGGAACTTGTGGAAAACAAAAATAAAGAAAAAAGAGAGGCCGTAAAACATACGATAAAATTTCAGCAAGTCAGGCCAACAGAAAGAGAGAAACAAAGAAAGTGATTCTGTAAGTGTTAGACGAGTCCAAGTCAGATTCTAGGTTCGGTAGAAGAGGCGGTCGGAGAATAACCATTGATGTTGGAGAGAAGAAGACTTGGTAAAGAGAAAAGGATTAATGATACTGGGAGAGAGTTAGTGGAAGCTGAACGGGAAGATGTCTAAAGTAGGACGTTCCACAGACTTTTTACAAAGATTTCAGAACGTTTTGCAATAATTTGAACATTTCCTTTGAAGTTTTGATATTGGTTCTAACTGCAGAAAAATTAGTCAAAGTTAGTCGCAGAAAGGGAAAATAAATACTTTTGTGTGTTAGAAGCACGTCTTTGATCTGGTATTTGTTCCATAAAAATTAACTCAGTTCCGCCGTATTGACAAATATTGGCAGCTAAAATTTGAATATCTAATTGAAAATCTTCCAAAAATAAAATAATCATCATTGGGATGATTTTATACCAAAATTAGTTACATTATCGATTACTCAACCGAATTTTGAAAAAAAAAAAAATTACATACTTTTTATTCACAATATTCTTTAAAAAAAAACTTATTCAATCATTCAATACACGGCATTAGATCCTTCAAGGGGATGTATTCGTTGATATTATCGGATGAAATGCCCATCCTACACGATGCAAAGAGTTTGTAAAAATCTTTAATTAAATTCGTTGCATAAAAAGTTATTAATATGGCACCCTTACTGCATTGATATCATAGTTCAATCTGATTAGCTGTATTATTTTTTTCTTAGATAAATACATTAATGGATTTGAAATAAAAGAATTTACAAGATGACAGAAATTGAACTATTTGGAATCAACTTTGTTGAATAACAACTCGTTATATAGAAACTGATTTCAATAATACTAGAAATTGTCGACCAGAACTATCAAGATAGGTTTCTTTAGATTTTAAGTTCGTCTGGCTGACTGGCAAGCTGGCTGGGTGGCTATGTATGAATCACAGGCACAGGCAGCGCCAGTGGATCATGAAGGCTGAAAATGTAAAGATTTACTCCTTATTACGTCCACAAAAAAACATTTCCTTTGTTTGTTTTTTTTTCCATCTGTCCTGATGCATTCTGGGGTAGGGTGGGGGAGCTCTTCAATTTTCAAAGTGTTTGATAAATTCGTTCGAGCGTTTGACAGCATTCACCATTTAAAAAAAAAATTCAGACTTTTCCACTGATCACAACCCAACAAAGGGCAAGAGAAATTGATCACCACTTCTCCCATGTTTCAATCGATTACCCCCAACACGGTATGCTGCCAAAAAACGTTGATCACTTGACAGTTTCTATTGTTATTTATATGGCACACTTAGCGCATTGATATTATAGTTCAATCTGATTAGCTGTATTATTTTTTAAAACGTTTTTTTTTACTGTTCTTTAAGCTTTCTTTAAACAACAAAACAAGTATTGCAAGTAATTTTCCTTTATACGTTTATTTCGTTTAAAACATCAGTGAAATAGATGTAAACATGTAAATAAGACAGACTTTGTCACAATAGTTCTGTATTCGGAGAAATCTGGTGATGGGTGTACTTGAAAAACGAATTATGCATCCCAAATTTATGCTCAAACCTGATCAACTTGAATGTTTTCAATCTCTCCAATTTCATAAAGTACATTTTTTCGATGAATTCTTTTGCTCAAATATTGTTGCAATTGTTGCAAAGTAACGTTCAAAACAACACAGGACATTATGTGTTTTGAAATAAGTTTTTTTTTTTCCAATTCAATTTGATGAGAAGTAATAAACTCTTGTAAACAACCTTCGGTGCCCAGGATTGATCAACTTTTTATCAGTTCAGCCTCCATCCATGTGCATACGTGTATAATGTATTGTTACTGTCATGCGATCAACTTACACAGTAAATCTTAGGATAAAACGAATATCTTAATTCGTTGTAGTATCAAAATGATTATTGGAAGTTCAGCAAAGAAAGTGAAAAAAAAAAAACAGCAAAAAAATGAATAAACGAAGCATTTCAGATGAAACGAGGAAAAGAATGAATATTCATATTTAGTTCTATGTCTCATTAATCGCACATTATGAAAGTGAGCCAGCGAGTGGTCTTGCAAATAGTGATTCAAGTACTGATACCAGAACATGTAATAGAATATGTACGACGTACTGGAGCAAGATACAAGAAAGGTGTGTTATTTTTTTGTTTTTAAACAATAAAGAAACACTTTCTACCGTCAATAATTAAACGTTACAATGTCCCAAACACACTTCCTTCATTTCAAGGAACAATGATTTCATTGGATAGTCATCCTTTGTATTGCTAAACCAAGATTTCGCGTTTCGAAGTTAGAAGCGTTCCATCAAAGCTGAAACCTCCTTTCTCTTTACTTTCATAATCAAATCTTACGTAGACACCGTGTGTTATACACAGGTCACATTTATACCCTATCGACGCACGTACGTGTGTGCACGCACAAAATAACACTGTTCATGTAACGAACTGTTTAAAAAAGGATTTCTTGTAATATGACATCAGCAAATCATTGATTTCACTTTATTTTTAAAGCACAATATTGTATTTTATTTTAAACTGATGGCCTGGACATCCTGTTCTCGAATAACAAACACAAACACTAACAAAATACGTAGACATGCTCACCCAAACATATATTATATGTGAGAATCAAAAGCCTCATTGTTTTAGTAACCTAGGCACGGTGTATTAGCTGATATCAGAGTTCGCAGTAATGAAAAAAAAAAAAAAAAAAAAAAGGAGAGAGAGCGCCGTGCTGGTGATGAGGAAGTGCCGAGCTCTAAGATTCGGAAAAGGGCTAGACACAGGGTGGGCAATTCTTAACACCCCCCCCCCCCCTTTACAAGCCCCAGCCACCAAGACTATCGGATCTTGGATAGATGACGTAGATGCACAGGCGGTGTTGTTGTTGATACGAACTGGTGTCACTCTCTTTTCTTAGCCCTTATGTTGGAAGACTTCTTTATTTCTTCCTTTTTTTTTTCATTTAAGGGAGCAGGATAGATTTAGCTATGGGTATTAATAGACGAGGAAAGGAGTGTACGAACCGGAAAAAAAGGGGGGGTAGAGAGAGAGACAAAGAATTTGAGATGATGAAGTACAGCAGGGCCAAGACGAGAAAGAGTAAGAAAGAGTTCACGTACCGAATTCGTTAGGGTCAATGGGTGATGTCAGAGTTACATGGAACGGGATCAAGGGGGGTGAAACATGGGCATGGGGGTAGGGGAGGCACAAGTGAAGTAGCGGATGTGAGAATGGAAAAGAGGTCGGGCAAAAATGAACATAAGAGTCTCGGAGAGAGAGAGAGAGAGAGAGAAAGAGATATAGACAGAGGGGTGGGGAGACACACCACACAGTGAAAACATAGATGGAGAAAGAAACGAATTCTACACTACTAGGGACGAACAAGGTTGTCTTATAGTTAATTCAATACTCGGTCGTAATTGAGGAAAAATATGAACGTTTAGATAACGTTAATTGATGGACATCCGTTTTCGCTTTTGCATTTTTAGCATTTCGTAGAATTCAAAGATCTCCATCTCCCTCTTGCAATTCGCACACATATATACACACACACACACACATATATATACACACACACACATATATATATATATATATATATATATATATATATATATATATATATATATATATATATATTGTTATTATTATTATTGTTATTAAGAAATAGATGTATAATCTGACAGAAATAATTATAAGTGTGTTATGTTACTCGAATTGAAGTGACCCCTCCTCCCGTTGATACACGGTCAAAGTATTATTTGGCCTAGACAGAGTGAATGGAATAAACTATTGAAGAGAATGGGCTGCTGCAGGAATCGAACCTGCAACCGATAGGTAGCCACTTTAATGTAACGTTGCTCTTAACCGTTGAGCTCTTAACCATTGTGTGTTAGCTGAAAGGCTAAGAGCGAATAATGATGATAATAATAATGATAATAATAGTAATGATTATATATATATATATATATATATATTATATATTATATATATATATATTATATATATATATATATATATGTGTGTGTGTGTGTGTGCGCGCGCGCATATAAAGTGATATAGCTATTTATTAATTTTTAGTTCCACCAATCTCACAATCCTTTCTGTCTTGAATGTATGTATGTATCTATCTATCTCTCTATCTGCTATTTATTTATCTTTTATTCCTGTTATAATTACTTAAGAAGAGTAACCGACTTTCGATGGGGATGAATATCGTAGAAATATCTATTTCTAGTATCATGTATAAATCTGGCTTGGAAACTTTGCCAGTGTCTAAATTAATTGTCACGGTTCGAAACCTCAGCAGACACGATAGAATATACCTGGTTCATGAGGCAAGGTCTACTGAATCCCATCCCGATGATGCAATCAGGAATCGGTACGAATTAGTTGTTTGTAATATGTTCACTTTACTCACATTACATCCTTACAGGCTTTGCTGCGAGTTCTAGAATATTCTGGAAATACTCGAAGGACATTTTACTTCCACTACACGTACATGTTGCCGAATGTTTTTTCACGTTGTCAGACATGCAGGCATTTAGAAGCACCAACTGTCCAAATCTCTGTTGTACAAAGAGACAAAGTGATAGAATTACGCGAGATTCAGATGCTTGAACGTTGCAGTGTATTTCTGGCTGTTATAAGCAAACTGCTGCAGCATAGATACAAGCTCCCTAACCGTCTCGTGGAGAGGAATTGGGAGTTTAACATTTATGGTAGATATCAGTGGGATGCAGTTTCTGAGTTGACTACACTGGTTATCGTCCAGAATTATTACAAAACGGGCTCTTTTAAATCTGTTTCATACCTGCTCATTAGACTAGATTCCTATGGAAAAAAAAAAACGAAAACAAAAGTGAAAACAAAAAAGCAACAGATAATTGTAAAGAAAACAAAAACATATTAGGACAATTAGGTACTTTTTTTTTGGTGTAAGTGAAATGAAGTTAACCCCATTCGCTAGATGTTTACTAGATTCAGATAGCTGATAATGCGTAGAGAGCGCGGTCTATAAGAGAAGGGAAAGCGAGCAGTTATTTATAGAAAACCTGTTTGGTAATGTGTTATAACAGGGATCAATAGAATTACCTTAGTGCCAAGAAAGATCTAAAACCATGACCAGATATCTCAGTATCTTCTAAATGATGAATTTCACAATATGAATGTAGGTAATTGAGCTTTTTGATGCCTCGTAATCAATCTTCTCGAAGAAAAAAAAAAGGAATAAAAACGGATAATTTCTGGCATGGAAACAAATAAGCCTCACAACAGTAAACTTGATAGAAAACAAAACATTTGGCAACATTCAGACCGTTCCGTTCTTGAGTTGATCTAATCACGAAGACAAAACCTTTTGTACTGTGTTTGCTTGCTGTTGCGAGGATATCACAAAGGAAAAAGATGATTTAGAGAAAAAAAAAAAAAAAAAAAGATGAAACCCATGAACATTCCAGATTCGACAATTGAACACAATATGGAAAATTCTGTTAAAATGGTGCGTATATGAAAGCAGATCAAAGCAGTTCTATTATTGTTTTGCAAAAGATCATAACATCTTGAATGGGCGTTTCAGACCCTGTCATTCTGACGATGTCAAAATGACTGTATTTTTCGTCTACTTTATAAAATAAAAAAGTTATTATTGCATAATTCCAGTGACTCGCAAGTTCTTTGTCTCGTTCAATCTTTAATATGTACGAAAAGAAAAGAAAACAAACAAATGTGTAAGCAGAAGAGGACCGGAAACACAATGAACCTTTTTTTTTTTTTTTTTTTTTTTTTACCTCGATCCGTTAAAAGGTTAAGTGTCTGGGAGGAAACCAATTTCAGTTGGGTGTAGAACCGAACTGTACGTTATGATACGTATTCTGTAGTAACAAGAGGAAATCGTGTCGTATAATTTGCTGAGATTTCACAGCGAAAGTTCCCAACAGTACTTATAGAGTACAGAAACTCTAACCCGGGGTTGGCTAAACTACCTTAATACAAGAGTTTAATTCGATAAAGTTCAGATGTTTTTTGAGCTGCAAGACATAAACAGTATTTACACATTTTTATGATTACACGTGCCCCTCGATGCAAAAACCTTATATAAATATTAACAAATACATGTGCAAATAATATTTTTCGTGTTTGTAGTCTTCCAAACAGATAATTTGTATTAGTGTCGTTAATTACTAAGTACACATTTATTCCTCTACCCATAACCCCCGCTCTCTGGCATTCCTCTCTAACACTTGACCTGAAATGTCTTTAATCCCTCTGCCTCCCGCCATTTCTTATCCCGATGCTTCACTCGGATATCGTTTTTGAATTGGGTTTTAAATAGTCGAATATTATTTTTTACAAACCATAAACAATAACCTCATGTCGTAGTTCAATAAGGTTGCAGTTCATACCAGGTAAATAATCATAAGACTTGAAATGTTTTCCTGTCAAACTTTCAAAACTCTGCTGAGGAAAGGAGCTTAACCAACGCTTCTCCTACAACCGAACATTATATGTCATAGAGTCGTATGCGACTCGCGAACCATGGTTTCGCCGCCCCAGTTATAGATAAATTTCGATTAAACGAACTGTATATCACAACTGTATTCGTTATAGTACATGGTATTGTTAATATTGCTACGTGCAATTTGAGATCAGAGATTGAAGAGGAACAGTTTAATCTATTTTATCAATTTGACGGGGCGAAAATACGTACGAATTTACTCACGATTGTGAAAATTGCGGAAGTGTATTAAAAATTTAAACAAGAATTAACATGACTCAGCTAAGTCGCAAAAAGGCACTACATTTGTAGCGATGGCGTAAATGCTGCCTCATGAAACGCCAACCTTAAGAAAGAGCTTACACGACGGCGGATGCAGCGTGGTAGAAGGGTTTTTTTTTTCTTTTGAAAAAAAAAAAAAGGAAAAAAAGCGAGAATAAATAGGCTACGTAGGCTAGTGGAATATGTGGGCGTACTAGACGCCATTCCAAATTGAACCGGCCCTAGCTAGGGCATGCCGTAAAGCCAGAGGCTGTCTTACACATCGGTAGGATCTTATCAGGGAGGGTAGTAAGGTGAAGTTACGACACATAACGTAACAGAACACTTCTCCTCTACTTCTTTCGATTGCACCCCTTTTCATACCACAACTATCCTATACCCTAGCCATTCATATCTCTGTATAGTCTAATCTCACCTCCGTACCCCAATCTCAGCGACTAAACCTTTACCATTCTCCCACCCCTCGCAGTCTTCTTTGTTCTTCCACATCTACTTGTAAATTATTTACGTTTGTCTTTTTTTTTCTTCCCCTCTCACTGTTTTTCTCTCTTTTCCTTGTTTCTTTCCTTCTGTCGCCTTTTTTTTTTTTTTATCTATTTCAATAATACCTCATTTACCAAGGCACGCACATCCTCAACCGCCTACATGGATGTATACATACGAATCCATATCCAAATTTTTCGCGATTCTCGAATTCACGTCGACACATATCTCTGCACCGACACAAACATACAACTGAATTCGCTCCAACGGATACAGGTCTGCACTTATACTCGGACGCACGCATACGAACACCACAGTGGCGTAAACAAAGATACGAGAAGACATTCATGGCACTGGGGATCGAGGATTTTACAAGTATAGAAATAACCCGAATGCTTACTCTCAGAGACATTTACTTGGAAGAAAATGAAACGTACGAAAACACACGACAAAGTATTCATTCAAGAACCTAGTGTCATACACAAATATACCCGTACACTGATCTGCTTATATATATATATATATATATATATATATATATATATATATATATATATATATATATATATATATATATATATATATATATATCGTTCAGGGCATCTTGAATACCAGACAAACACAAAAGAAAGGAAGTATTCACAAACACATGCTCATGTTCAAAATTTAACCTTTTGTCCTCGCCAACGCAGAAATATTTTTGAACCCATTGGTAAAGCGACAACACATCAAACGCATTTGTAAACCATTATACACAATCATTTACGCACTTAGAGAAGAACCTACACATAGAGGTATGTGGTCACATACGCGCCTGAGAGTTTCACTTCAGACTTACAGTGTTACCCTTTCCGACAATATCTATGATCAGTTTTGGCATGGTACTTCTTTACTCGTATAACTGACAACTGTGAACAAGATTCGCAGGGCATCACAATCTCTTGATATCTTTTCTGTATTATCAAAGAATACAAGTGAGTTGAACAGAACCAACATCATTTATGATTTAGAAGGATCGAAAATTGTGAGTTCAAGCCTTATGCACAAAATAACAAGATCCTAACAAGTGACCCAAACCCATGGGGAACCCTTTTTTAACTGAAATGACAACTGCTTGAGCAATCTCTTTGCCACTTTCTTGCTTATTGAGTGAGACAAGCATATCGTCTTATATACACATACATGTACAGATGCACGCACGCTTCTATTCCTCTGAATAAATCCCAGTAGTTCACACCCACGCATACTGATTTGCGGATATAAGGCTTGTATACACACGCTCGTGTATGTGTATGTGTGTGTGTGTGTGTGTGTGAGAGAGAGAGAGAGAGAAAAGAAAGAGAGAGAGAGAGAGAGAGAGAGAGAGAAAGAGGGCTTGAAATAAATACATATTAGTACACAGAGCCAAACATACGTCGTACAATCACACACACGTATAAACACTGTACTTGAATTACATCGACACCTCTGCATTTTTTCAAAATTTATTTTATATATATATATATATATATATATATATATATATATATATATATATATATATATATATATATATTTAGGTGTCCTACCTTCTCTCCCTACCGAGCATAGCCCACAGTGTGAATAGAAGTCTAGAGTCATCTTGGCTCCAGTCTGAACTCAACGACTGTCTGCCCAATTTGACATTAGAGCTTAGCAGAAGCAGGGCAAATAGAGGAATGAAGCAAGCAGTGGCTGAGCTAAGCTGAGAATGTCTAGGAGGGGTGAAATGAGATAAGAATAGGGGTGAGGAGTCAGAAATCGGGAAGAGGCTGTGTTGGGAGGTGGGCTCCTTTGTGAGGCTGCAGCAGCACCCAGAGGAAACAGGAAAGGAGCCGAAGATGTAGAATGAGATCTTGGGATTAGATACGCACAGGAGCTGGGGGCAAGGTTAGAGGACATGCGGCAGAGAATGACTATATGCTTCGCATATAACCATGGATGGGGTAGATATCCCTAAACCAGCTGTATCGTTCATATAGCTTTTTCTTTATAGTCAGATGATCTCTCTGTCTCTTTCTCTGTCTGTCTGTCTGTCTCTTCATCTCTCTTTAGCACACATACACGCACGCTGTCTCTCTCTCTCTCTCTAAGTTCTTCATCATTTCATTAATCGTCTTACATCATAGGACAGCTAACTTCTGTCTACTCACGCATTCCCTAGATTTTACTTCACCTTACACCTTTATTTATGTGGGGTAATATAAAACGATACATACAAATCGTTTGGTATTGTCAAAGAGAGCAGTTACCTCTGCCAACATCATTGTTAGGATAAATAATTGTACATGGATCCGCCCCAAAAGTCAGTCATGTCTTCTAAAGTATATTGCCTACCCTGGAACATAACTTAGAACTTTTGGAGTAATCATGCGGACTGACATGAAATTTTGGCAATATCATGTGATGTGGACATATAACTACATTATAGAAGAAATAATTATGCATGGATCCACCCAAAAATTTCATTGCTTTCTCCATGGAGTATTGTTGTTCATCCTTCCACAAGATTTACCTGAAATTCAGTGGAAAATCACGGCTGAAGACTTGTGGGAGATATCTGTTTACACGATATTCCCTTAAGTTCTCCATGAATTTCAAAGGTGGACGATAGGCTTCAGCGAAAGTGATTATATTCGGGGGCAGATCCATGCGCAATTACTTCCCTTACATTGTAGTTCATGTTTCTCCATACAATATCTCCAAATGTTCTCTACGAATTTCAATGAAATATTTTTGGGAGAGTGCATCATAAGTTCTAGAAGAAGCAATCAAAATTTGCAGCGGATCCATGCTCAATTATCCCCCCTACGCTGGAGTTATATGTCCACACTGTATAATATCACAAAAATGTTCATGTCTGTATACACGATATCTCCAAAAGTTCTCCATGGATTTCGATGGAATTTCATGAAAGGTTGCTCAATAGGCAACCGGAGGTCAATGCACAATTACCTTGACGTATATCTAAATGAATGGAAACAAATTCCTGGATCCGAACCAGAAATCAATCAGTCCCTTCTGACCCACCTTCTACTAAGAAAAATTGAAGATATCATGTGGTCAATGTTCTTTTGGCGACGTTACGTGTCGTGGTAATTGACCAAAGATTTAACCACTTCTTCCGTAACCCATTGTCTGCTCTTCCAGAAAAAATGCATTGAAATCCATTGAGAAATTTAGGTAATATCCCATGGAAGTTTTGAGCACATAAAAAAAGAACCGGAAAATAACTCTCAATCCAAAAGATGAAGAATATAATCATAATCGAAACTCAATTTACGATAGCAAAATATTTCTCCATTTTGTTATGCGTGAACAGAGACAATAGAATTACTACTCTCTATACTCGGTGGGAATCGAGTTAGCTTGACCGTCTCTGCTATTGTCTTTATGCACGGAGTCAGATATGGAATAGAATTGTCAGTTCGGAAAATCTGTATATAATTAATCAAAGACCAAGCTCGGGTATTTGGTCTCAATTCGAGTTAGTACATTGAAATCGACCATCAAAAAGAAAACTTTCTGCACCATTTTATCAGAATGAAAAACAACAACAACAACAACAACAAAAAAGGAACAATACCCATGTATGTACCCTGATGACAGCTACAAGATGACTGCCGAACTTTGGGACTTGGTTACCTTCGAAATCTCAATACTTATTCCTTCAGTTTAACAAGTTCTTATCTCTAAGCCGTATCTGTCAGAATACTTAGCCTACGACACATTTATTGAAATTGAAATTGATTGAACAATGCGTTTATTTTTCGGTGTCACTGTCTCGTGGATTGAAACTCCAATGCGATATCAATACTTTGCTTTTAACTGTTCATTCATTATTCTTTGGGTTTTTTTTCTTCAAGGTACTATAAACGACGTATGAATGCACAAAATGGTAACGAAAATTGAAAAACAAACAAACAAACCAACTAATTTGATGATCTAAATAGTGGCACCAGATAACAACCGAATATGTTAGAGGGATGACATAAGTCTTGTGTTAAGAAAATAGTGTTGCGTATTTTCTAAAGGGTACCTAGCGTAGAATCTAGCTAAACAAAATATTGATATGAGCATTTAGAATAACGACACAGAGAAATTTTGTATCGATCCAATTTTTACACTCTCGCTGTCTGTCTGTCTAACTCTCTCCCTCTCTCTCTCTCTCTCTATATATATATATATATATATATATGAATTGTGTCGTATTATATTGAAACTCTTATTTAAATGATCTCACGTTTACACAGTGCATTCACTGTGTAAACAGATCATCACTTGGTGAAGACATTTTCTTTCATTGTTTATTCTTTTTATGTTGTCCAGGCCAAGTGATACATTTTCCGCATTAAAACAGAAGATCTTTTCAAATAAGTTTCAATGTAATATGACGCAATTCACAATCATTCTGCCAGATCATAAATCCATTTCTTGATAACACACACGCATACACACACACACATATACATATATATATATATATATATATATATATATATATATATATATATATATATATATATATATCGTATATTGGTTTGAACCATCAAAATCAAGAACGATACTGCGTTATTCGGAAGATTATGTTATATCTACTTCACAGATGCACAACCAAGTGAAAATCTGAAAACTGTGTCTAAATCTAAAAGCTGACAACGGGACCACAATTTAAACTCATCACTCAAAGGCCCAGTTGAATACGCCATCGTTTCTACCTTTTTATTCTTCTGTCTATCCAAATACAACCCGCTGATATCGTATGCAAACTTTCTTTTATTTGATTTTATTTAATACAGACGAATTTGACAGTAAACTATTTCGGTACTCATTTACGTAAAATTAGATTATTTATGCTAATTGAGGTGATGTCAGGCATGCTAAAATGCTTTCATTATTTCATAAATAATTTTTACTGCTGTTTGTAATAGAGAGACAAAGCGAGCAGAGGCATGTCGGTGAGGGTTTATTAAATGATTGATGTAAATTGAAAATATTACACCACCTACAGAAATAAGCATTGAAAGAGTTATACTGCACCATATTATCGTGGATATTACAACCAAACTTTAAACCAGTAGATGCAGAATGAAACATAAAATTATTTATTTGAAAAAAGAAATCCACCGAATCGGTACATTGAAGTTTTCGACGATTTAGATGCCCAAGGACTTGTATATGAACTTTTTGAGTTTGCTATACGAAGGTAAATCAATGACGATAACCTAACGATGAAAAAACATTTATTTTAGCCCCAAAATATTCATTTTCCCACGTTATCTCCTTTGTTTTCAGTGCACTTAGTTCTACGCTGAATATTAATCACGGAGATCGAACATCATACAGTAAAAATATCAGATAAAAATTAAATAGCAGTGGGTCAAGGTATGGACTTATTGATCTTTGTGCAACCCACGACATTGATCATCACGATATGAAGACATCAAAGATTTTAATGATTTCAATCCTAAGGCAGGTAAAAATTAAAGTTTACCTGAAAAGGTATTAGTTGCTTTGCCTAGCTAGAGAGTCTGATCTCACCCGCTTCTTTAGATTATAGACATTAACAAAAGTACATCATTTTACTCATACTTCATATTATTAAATTATACTAACTGGAACGATATCATTTCTAATGACACTTTGCAATAAAATCACTCACTTATACCTGACTGTTAGAAAGACATGTATTCTTGGAAAAATCGCACATTCATACTGAATTTGTATACTTTCAAAAAAGTTATCAAGAATTTCTCTCTTGTCCAACACCTTCCATTTTTGCGTTTTGCAAACATTTTATGTCACGTGTTCTATTAATCTATATTTTTACGAATAAGCTATTAGGGACAAAATGTATTTCATTGCCTATTCCAGTCAAAGGAAAACCTGGATATCCCTTGGATTAAAGCGTATTTAGTTTTCCTGTGGATACTATGTATCCCTATTGCCAGAACACTCATCTGATTATTCTTATATTTCTCTCGTATTCCATAATTTCTTTACTTTCCAAGTTCGTCTTTGGTATTTTCCAATTTACCCCTCTTTTCCAAATCAGTCTTTCTTCTGATATGTTTATACTTATTCAGCCTATATTTTTCTACATTTCTATCAAAGGAAACTCTTCTGATTTCTATGGATGATTTGCTTGTATTTCAGAATTGTTGCATTCTAAGTCGACTGGAAAAGATTCCTGTATTGAGTATGCCAAATTCTTGAACTAGTGTATTCCTTTTACAACCTATCTATACATCCAATTCTCATTCGTTCTCTTGAAGATAACAAGATAACATAACTACATTTTAAAAAAAAAGTTGGCCTACACATGAACTCCAGAAAAACAAAAATCATGTGCAGCGATCACATTGAGAATAAGGACATAACTGTCAAAATCGAAGATGTGTAACTGGGCGAGGTAGACTACATCTACCTAGGGCAATGAATCTCCATGAAACCCACGAAAGAGGAAGTGATCAAGCGAAGAATCATCCTAGTCAAGCCTTCGGCAGAGCAAGCCCGATCCCAATAATCCTAAAAAGAAGAGTATACAACCAATGCATCCTCCCAATAGTCACTTATGAAGCTGAAACATGGAACCTAACCAAGAGACAGACACACAAACTGAGAAGTATGCAACATACACATGAAAGAATCATGCTCATCCTCACATGTTGAGATCACAAGATAGCACAGTATATAAGGAAGAAAACGGGAGTCAGAGGCATCATAAAATCTATCAGAAAACTTAAACGACAATGGGCAGGCCATGTCGCAAGAATAACAGACAACCGATGGATATCACGACTCACAACATGGATCCCCAGAGATCACATCAGAGGCCAAGGCCGACAGAATATAAAATGGGGAGATTAACTGGACAAATTTAGAAAATCCTGGCTCCACGATGCCCACGATGGAGAAGTGTGGCGAATCCTGGGGAAGGTCAATGTCCAACGATGGACGTTCAAAGACTTATGATGATGACCATGGAATCTTCGCAAGAGTACATTGCACGCTTTACCTATAGTTATGTAAATGGCGAGTTGTGTAATCTGATTCGATTTCAATCCTCTCTTATTGGAGTAAATCGCAAAGTTCCCTATTCGTGTTATTCCGAACAGAGCACATTTTGGGCGGATCGTGTTTTCAAAGAAAGATTTCACTCGCTCTGATTTGGAATCCATTCATCACCATATCTGCATTATTCAATCTTAATGATCATTTTTTTCAGCTACTTTTTGGACATTAATGTAATTGTTATTATTATTTTTATCACTCTCGCCATTATTTTCAATATTATGAAAAGTGTTGCTCGTTGTTCACTTGATTACTCCCCGTTATCAAGTAGTGACACCTTGTGAACTCGTAAAATTGTATCCATGACAAAGGCTGCCGGTTAAAGAAGGCAATTATAAATGATATATTCAGGAAGCACTCTTCCGTTAACGCAGGTAGACTTTTAGCGCTGCGCACTGATGCAAAGCTGATTCACCGATATTTTTGTCTCCCTCTTACGCATGCGCGCGTGATAGCATATAACTGTCAATGATAAATAGGTCAAGGAGGAAAAGAAGATGATTATTATGATGATGATGATGATGGTACTGATGATGGTAATCATGGTGGTGATGATGATGATGAAAGTGCAATTTTTGTTTTTTTATTTTGTGACATTTAATCCCAAATACGGACCCCTCCCAATTATTTGCGATCATTTTTTGTATATCTTTTAAGCAAACATCATTTTTTTGGACTCGGTCATCGATTGAAAACGACGCTATATATCTACACTGACAGGAAGATAAGTGAAAAAAAAGAATTACTTTGAGTACGAAAAGTTGATTGTTGCAATCTACGAATGATCTCCACAATCGTGGTGCGTTTCAGGTGTTGAAAGAAAAAAACACCTGGCTGTCTTTGTTTTCAAAAACTACTGTAGCATGAATGTATACACTTCCAACCTCACCAAAAATAAAGATATTCAAACTTTTCAGAAAGAAAAAAAATGATACATCAGATATTTTGAATATACAACTTTTTTTTTTGCTATTTTTGTTGTTTGCTCTGTTCATTTTGGTTTTTATCCAACGCATCAACAAGGAACCAATTAATTGCAATCGGTTAAAATCCTCCAAAGAAGAAGAAATCAGGTATCACTCTAGGATGACAAGCCTTCGGCAGAGCAAGCTCAACCTTGGGAATGAAAAAATATAATCAGTCGAAACCAACGCATTCCCCCAATTGTCATATATGGAGCTGAAACATGGAATATAATCAAAAGACTGGCCCTCGAACTGAGAAGCATGCAACGTGCACATGAAATGATAATGATCAACCTCACATGGAGAGGTCACATGACAGCAGGATATATTAGGAAAAAACAAAAACAGGTCCGAGATATCATAGAATCCATCAGGAAACTCAAATTACTATGGGCTGGTCAAGTTGCAAGAATGGTAGACAACCAATGGACATCACGACTCATAACATGGATCCCCAGAGATTACATGTGAAACCGAGGCGGACAAATACATGATGGATAGACGATATAGACGTGTTCAGAAAATATTGGCTCCATTGACGCCCATGAAAGAGAGGTCTGTCGAATCCCGGGGAAGGTCCATGTCCAACGACGGACGATAAAAGACTGATGATAAAGATGAAATGTTTATCTTCTCTGGTGTTTCAAAATGAGCTAAATAGTCCATGTTGACCAATTGGAAACATGAACATGTGATATCTGACCATGAGCTTTTTTTATTTTTTTAAAATCAGAGAGTGAATTTCAGGATTTATTTAAGCCGAACTATTTGACATGGGCACCCGCTAGGAAGAGGAGGACTCGGTACTCCCATCCCCCGGAATCAGATCTTGCTACAGAGGGCGAGAGAATTTGAATGTTGGATAATGGTACAGCGCACTGGTTTTATGTAATCTCAACTTCATATTCCTATACAAAACGACTATTATTATTCGTTGGTAACAGGGTTGCCACTATGATACATTGCAGAAATATCCTTTTGTCCGCCTCTGGAAAAGTGACGGCGGACGCCCATGAAAATAAGAAATGTCTCTTTTGTATGAAACATTGCAGAGACTAGCATGACTTATTGTGAATATCGCATACTGTGGACGGCAAATTATGTAAGTGCGAGGAGATTGATGTCAAAATATAACAACAGTAATAGGGAGAAAAATGGGAAAAGAATAAGAGCATGTGAAGACGTGTTCGATGACGTTAACTAGTTAATATGCTATGGATTAGGATAATGTAAAATTCATTAGTCTCACTAGTTCTCAACGTGCCCGCAGCACATTCAGCTGACTGCATCAAGAATCGATTAGTTATTAATAGACAAACTAAATATTACTCTGCACCGTATGTTCCGGTGAATATCACCTACATAAAATATATCGTTTGTTTTTCTGCTTTTTTTTTTGTTACAGAATAAATATAAAATGAATTCGTCATATTCTCAGGATTTTTGATTTTCTCTCCAGAATGTGTGTACATGTGTATGTGCGTGTGTGATTTATATACAAATACACGCTTAGGATCATGGACACGTTTTCGGTGAATCTTCCGAACATTATGTCATCAAATCGTTAAATAAAGCTGCGCACATTGATATCTGAAAATATGACAATTCAGAATATCCGTGCTCTGTTGATGGATACCTGCCCCGAGGATATATCGATTATCTTTCAAACGTCTTCCGTTGCACCGCGAAAGACAGCATTCGAATTATGAGTGAACGCACGAGAGGAAATTTTTATGATCGGCCTTTTTCTTCATATGGACTAGGTGAAGCCCAGAAGTAATTTGGTATATGAACACTTTACCAGGCTAGTCCATGCGTCAACACATAAAAAAAAATACAGATAAATAATTTATAAACAATTTAGGCATCGCAACTTCATAAGCAGGAGACCGATTGCTGAAATAAAATTATTGACCCTCATTCAAAATCCAATATTCCATTCTGATGAAACGTTTCAGCCGTGCAGAGTATTTTCGGACTCATGAAGTAAAAATGATCTTTTCAATTCACTAGTAGTAAAATTCGTTATAAGTCATGATTTTATAGATTAATGGATGGAATAAGAAGTTTTATGTACCAATTTGAAATTAATAGTCCTACTGTAAAGGGTCACATATTGTAAGAATCATGCAAAATCTGACAAGATTATAAAAGTTTTACTCAATGAACCATGACATGTAAGAATCAACATCAAGAAACATCTGATCTGATGCATTTTTCCTCTATCTGATGTCGTCTCTATTTCTGTTAACATGAAGACGCCATCCATTTGGAGAAACATACGCGCGCAAGAATATATTAATAATTGAATTATTATTTATAATTACATATTTTATATTGCATTTTCAAAATCATACTCATTCATGTATTCAAACATTAAATTAATAGAAAATATTACCCCAAAGAACGGTTTAGAGGATATTTTATTTCAGTAATAAAAAAAGGAATGTATTAATTATTGAGTTGAAATTGATATATTTAATCTTGAATTGGATGAAAGATCAAGAGACACGGCGCCCAAGTAACGCAAGACATTGGCTAGGAAAGGATTGTCCTCTGTCACAATTCTATATACAGGTCAATCCTTTTCAGCTGTATTATAACCAAAAGTGCACCCATTTCATTCCTCTGTCGGCATAAGATACAGTGTCTTGGCTAATCTAATGGACCAGCAGATTGAGTGATTTCATGAGGTCAAAGTCTTCTTGGAAGCGGATGCCTTTGAAGACGATGGAATTATTCTGTAGGGAGTATTTCAGACTACAAAAAATTCACAATCTATCCTTGTCAATGTTTTGGCTCAATCGAAGGTAATTATAATGACCATCAAACATCTGAATCTGAATCCAACACAAGCTCCTGTGTTCTCCTGTGATCAACCATTGTTTTCCATACCAAAATATCTGCAACGAAGGCACGCATAAACTCATGATGAAAACTTCGGTTATATTTGGTGGTCAGCAGACAAATGAGCTTTGTAAAACTGCTTGGAGATTAGCTTACTGGTAATGGGTGGATAATGGCCCTTGTGCAGTCAGAGATGACTTAATCTGATTGAACAGACGCCATATTCTAGTGTTCTCATCTGACATGTTCTCACTGTACCCATCAGGTCACTGCAATATTGAGAAACTCTGTGCACTGACTGCTCCAGAGGTTCAGGTTAAGCTGTATGATGTCACATAAAGGCCAGAAAACCTTCAGGGAATATAATGACTATATTTTCTATCCGTAACTAATAATCCAGGTTGAATCAGTCGACAGAATTAGTGTGGTATGGGAGAGATACGTTGGGAAATATGGTGTGTGTGAGTTTCATGACCAAGGAGCTGAGTCTGTGAAGAGACGCATCCTACCAGAGATCCCTATTCCAGTGAACTGGAAAAGGTTCTCAGCCTTGATGCAAACAAGGAAGGGCTCTTAAAGGCCCCCCCCCCCTAGCCTTAATAATTCAGGGCATAAACACTGGACAGATCATTGTTAGTGCAATCGATGATGGAGTTGTCCTCAAAGGATTAAGGCATACATGATTGACTGTTCCCTGTGATGAGGCATATTTTTACGCTGATCATTGTTAAAAGGAAGAATCAATAAGGTACAAGGTAATTTGACCCTGGTGTTGTCCTTGTTATGGATTTCTTTGAAGGATTGAATTTAGAGTAGCCTTTGGAGTTGAAAAGATCCATGATATCTGTTCTAAATTTGGCAGTCTGAAAAGCAGAGGCTTACCGACGTTCCATGCATTATCCAAGTGTTCTTTTGTGTCATTCCTCCATGATAAAAAGAGAAGAATCTGCATTGCAAGCTTGGGAGGTACAGACTCCAGTTATAGATGCATTACTAGACTCTCTGAAATGTCATATGATGTAAGCGAGGCTGTGCTGTTTGAGATTGGAAGATTTGTTGCTGTCATGTACAGAAAAAAATACATGTTCCTTGAGTTTTGAGTAAGCAGCAAGAAAAAAAAAAAGACGATATTTGGCCATGGATCGTATTCCACCAAATCAATCAGCACATTGAATGCGCTGTACCCCAGGCTGATTGATATTGCACAGTCAGTCCTCTCTAAACCATCCCAAATGAGGATGGGTATTCAGTGACCCAATATGGCGACCACACTGAACCAATCTCCCTGAAGAAGTAAAGTACTATAACAAACTTATCCAATATGGCTGCTGTAAGTGCGAAGACGCTCAGTTACAATGCACTGGGTTTTGCCTGTGCCAAGGAGCTCGCTTACATCTGAAGAAATGAATCATATATGTAAACACGTCAAAATGAAAACTGAAAGTTATAATAAAATAGAATAATATCTTGAACCATTGATTTGATTAATCATCTGTCTGATCACTTCTCCTACTGAATTCAGCATACTTTTAAACTTTTTTCCTTCCAGATGTGACGCTTCTGTCACAATTTGCACGATTTTTCTTCTTACAGTTGAACTAAAACAAATCCTTTGAAGATTTTTTCCATCCACTTGGGAATCAAGATAGAAAAAACCATATATCATTTTTCAGTATTTTCTCTATGTTGTTGATACTACACATCAACATTCAGCTACCGAGAACATTTTACCGTCTTAACATAGCCTTAGATACAACTATAGAATTTTAATATATTGATACGGATGGACACATGGAAGACACAGGAGTGAGTCTAGAAAATTTTTAATGAATATTTCCGAACCGGTTTCCACTGCATAGTCATCTTCAGATGGAGATGTAAATAATTGGAGGTTGGTTGTATTTCCATCAATCTATAGTGTCTATTTTCCCAGTTTTTTCTTACGCTACAGTTTATATATATATATATATATATATATATATATATATATATATATATATATATATCACTCTTTGATGTATGTATATATATATTAAAGAGTGATATATATATATATATATATATATATATATATATATATATATATATATATCACTCTTTAATATACACACACACACACACACACACACACACACACACACACACATATATATATATATATATATATATATCACTCTTTGATGTATGTATATATATATTAAAGAGTGATATATATATATATATATATATATATATATATATATATATATATATATATATATATCACTCTTTAATATATATACACACACACACACACACACACACACACACACACATATATATATATATATATATATATATATATATATATATATATATATATGTATATTCTTTCATGGTGGTCCACCTGCGATGTTTGAATTATTATTTTTCCGCAACGAAATCTGTGGCACTCGTGATTAAAGTTGTTGGCATATATTCTGCGTATCAACGTTCAGTTACCCTTTTCCACTTGAATGCGCACAAAACCACAAGAAGCAAAACCTGTTTAAATCTTCTTATGGTCAATGACACGATTAATATAGACGTTTCATTCCTACCTGTATTACCTTATTGTTTCTTTGTTTTGAGGACAAGACAAAACATGGGTCATGAGATTCAGCCAAACAATACTTTATACATCCATGTTTCACAACTAAGTATACGTGCTTGTGCTCAGGACATCCTCAGGATACCTCAGTGAGCAAAATAAAATCATAGTACATATATATGATCCCCCTTGAGTTTCCTGTCATTCAGTCCAAACTCATCGGTACCCGTCTAAAACCGGTAGTACCGTAAAAAGATGATTTTATAGAAAAAAAGTTCAGTAACTAAACTAAGGTTAAATGAAAAAAAAAACAAAACATACAGGCATGAGTGCACACAGGGGAAAAACAAAAAAACAAACAAACCAAAAACACACTCACATACACCCCCCCCCACAAAAACAAAAAACAACCCACACTGAAAAAAAAAAAAACACATGGAAAAAATATTTTGTTCGTCATCATCATCAGTTTTTTAACGTCTGTCGTTGGACATAGACCTTCCCCAGGATCCGCCACATTTCTCTATCATGGGCATTGCGGAGCCAGTATTTTATGAATCTGTTTAGTTCATCTCTGCATCTTGTATTCTGTCGGCCTCAGTTTCTCATGTAACCTCTGGGGATCCATGTTGTGAGTCGTGATGTCCATCGGTTGTCTTTTCTTCTTGCAACATAGCCTGCCCATTGTCATTTAAGTTTTCTGGTGGATTTTATGATTTCTCGGGCTCCCGTTTTCTTCCTGATATACTGTGATGTCTTTTGATCTCTCCATGAGAGGTTGAGCAGGATTTTCTCGTGTGCACGTTGCATGCTTCCCAGCTTGCAGGTCTGTCTCTTGATTAGGTTCCATGTTTCAGTTTCATAAGTGATTATTGGGATGATGCATTTGTTTTTAATGCCCCACATTAATTCAGATTGATATTCACGAAATCAAAAGTTCTATTTAAAGAAAAACATTATTTTCAGGTAGGTGTTTGAATAAATATATCTATGTCATGAATTTACGTTCATTATTATAAATTCATTGTTAGGTTACTGATATCATTGTTCGAAACAAATTTATATGATAAAAATAATTTTGAATCCGTTTTAAACGATTTACATTAAAGCCTTTTACCTTCAGTATGAGTATTCTTCTTGGTTTTATCTTTTCATAAATGTTGAAATAAAGGAAACGTCTATCAACAGATGTCTACCAAGTTAAGTAACGTGGATTAAAATGTGTTCTCATTTATTTATTTCAAATGGAAAATTCAATTGAAAAAAATGGTTGAAAATCAATTTCGGTCATTTCAGATTATCGATAAGGCTGATCTTTTATTTGCTCTTCTTTTCAAACTGAAAATATATTTCTATTTATTGAAAAAGCTCATCCCAGTTCATACTTACTCTCGAACTCAAAGAGAATGATAGGCGTTAACTCTTTGGGACAACCTAAAAAGGCCAATGAATTTTATTAGGAAACAAGTTTCAATTAATTTAACTTTAAAATTCAACTCTTGTAGCGATTGACGAAGTATTTTTACTTCCCATTCATTCAGTTTTATTGTTGTTTTTTTTTTATTCGATCGTTTAATTTCTAATCAACTCGCCCTATTTTTTAATTTGCCTAATTTATTTGTTAATTTGCTCTCTCTATTCTTTAATCTATCAGCTTCAACTTTTAACTAGCTCGGATGTACAAGAGATGGGGCCCAATCTAAAACTAGCAGAAATTATTTTCCATCCAATCTTTTTTTCATGTGGACCGATTTGGCACGTGGGCTTGATTCTGTGTGGGCTTTTTCCGTGTGGGCTTTTTTCTTTGTTGGTTTCTTGTTGTGGGGAATTTCGTGGGGGGGGGGGAGTTGTGTAAGATTCTCTCATTTGAATATCTTTTGGGGCACCGTTAAAAAAAACAAACAAAACAAAAAAAAAACATTGAACAAAAACATTTCAACGAAGATAAACGAGAAAATATTAATTCAGTGGCATATTTTTTCTTTTGTTTCATGTTAAAATGTTCTTATTCACTATTTCTTTTGAATTTTTTTTACAAATACATTAACACACTGTGCAGTCCTGCATTTTTCTTATATATATATATATATATATATATATATATATATATATATATATATATATATATATATATATATATATACAAGAAAATATATATATATATATATATATGTATATATATATATATATATAAAAGAAATATATATATATATATATATATATATATATATATATATATATATATATATATATATATATATAGTCAAGTAAAAATTCATCGTGATGCTGAAAAAGAAGAACAAACATTTTCCATATATTGTTCATTAGTCTCTGCCACCATCTCTCGGGTAATTTAAAATCCGATCAGTGTTATTTCAACGTGTTGACTTATTATCATTTTATCATTTGATGAAAATTTTGGTGCATGAGATTTATTTCTATTTGTAATTTATTTTTGTAATTTTTATTTTTCGTTACGGAATTCCTCAACTGTTTCAACTTAGTCCTGTTTCGGGTGTATTAAAAAATAGGATAGGTTTCTTACTACTGCACTTCCAGTCATGTTATCTATGTTTTCATGATTTCAGTTTATTTTGAAATAAAAATGTTTTCTGTCATAACTATTCAATTAGTGTGTTTATAGGTTTGAGCAAAATTATCACACATGTATTCATTTCGGGTTTTTCAGATACACATAATTATGCATATCCGTCAATCTATCTGCCTATCTATCACTTTTGCCATACACACACATAAACATTGTAATATTGCAGCCGTTTCTTTCATTCCAAAATTTCAAGGTCGTTCTGTAATAACGTCCGACTGCAACCGAAGGATCATATTAGCAAACAACCGCTTTCATTGCAAAAACTCTCCCGAATTCGTAAATTCATTAATGTAAAGATATCATCAACTATATATATATATATACAAAATTTTAAAAAAATTACTAGGATATATATCGAGTGAATGCTGCAGTAGGTACGAAGTGTTGATATTCATCGGGTAGATATCGTTTTAATTCCTATATATATATATATATATATATATATATATATATATATATATATATATATATATTGATAGCTTCATTTACTTTGTTAAATACTGAGCACTGTGATAAAACACCCGAACTGGATAAAATCTGTTATTTATTTCTTTCTTTTAGTATTTTTACTTTCTGCCGTGTTGGCAGAAATGAGTTTTTTCCCCACTCGTTTCCAAGTATAGGATTCTTTGAGAAATGCTCTCTTACCTCTGTCCCATAATAGTTGTTACATTTGCTCATTGAAATCTATGTATAAATGTAACAACTGTTATGAGAGAGAAAAAGAGAGAGCATTACAGAAAAAAAAGGAGATACGTAAGATATCACCCCAAAGGGAGCTCTGACCCAGGTTCTCTTTTTTCATGTATTATTCTTGGGTGCATCTGGATCTCCTTGCCAAAATACGTAGAGATTCATCGACAGACAAACAAACAAATAAACAAACTTTGGCTTTTATTATATAGAAGATACGCACCACTATCAGAAAAAAAAAATGAATCCTTGGCTACAAGTATTTTGTTTTAAAAGCATGTCTCCAGGTAGATTTCAGTTAACAGCAGCCGGTTAACAATAAACCGGCTGTTCCACGAAGTCATATATCTATTACGCCAGACCGAATTATTTCTGATTCCAATTCATATGACTGATTTCCAGAATCTTTTTTAATACCTCCCATACTAAAACCCTTGCTATTTATTTGTTTTTTGTAACCTGAAACATTTGGAGGGTCATGTTAATTATGCCTGTAAAGTTTCGTCTAATTCAGTTCTGCGATCTATGTGTGCATTGCATTCTCTTGGAAAGTTATTAGCAAGAACAAAAGTTGGCTACAAACTTGTATCTACGTTTTTCGGAGTCATAAAAAGTTACTCAGAATAAAATCCTCTACAATGACGTGAATTTTACAAAAATTCGTTCCAAATCAAAATCGTCGATTGATACAAAAGCTTATTCATAATGAGGACAGATCACCAACGTGCGTGTCTGATAGATAGATAGATAGATAGATAGATAGATAGATATTTGGCTATGAGCTTTTTGTGTAAATTTGATGTGTTCGTAAAACAAAGTTTCAACAGGCTGCTGAGACTTCAAATAACTGGGGAAAAACAAGCACAGGAAAAATTGCTTCTTTTCAACTTTTCAGTCAATTTCAATGTGTAAACTCGACTATCACGAAAAGAATATGCTTTCAGAAGATTATTCTCTCTTATTCTTTATTGTTGTTTTATATAGGGTTGCATTACTGCCAGCAATTTACTTGAGAAAACGGGAAATCTAATGGAGAAGAATAGAATGAAAAAGGGAGGAGGGAATGAAAGAAAGAAAGAAAGAAAGAAGAGAAGTATAGCACTTCTGGGTCAAGAACATTTAACAAATCGTAATGCATCTTAAAACTAAACTGCATGGCTCCTTCTATTTCTTCTTCTTCTTCTTCTTCTTCTTCTTCTTCTTCTTCTTCTATCACTACCCCTGCTACTATTCAACAAGGTTACTGAAGCTTATGAACCAGCAGCCTGTCTCCACTATGTATACGAAGTGAACCTGACACCTAATCGCTCAAATGCTGTGACTGCAATTGGCACTATCAAAGTTGTATTTTACTCCCTCGTTCTGCTCTTGCCTTTCTACTTCTCTCTCTCTTTCTCTCACCCTCTTTATTGTTCGTTCCTCCTTTTAGCATTGGGTGTGTCAGGAATGTGAAAAACCTGCACAGTAGATCTTTCCTAAGAACAAGTGCGTCAAAGATGAACATATCAAGTTTAGGCGTCGGGAAACAAATGCCTGAACCTTACGAGACCAACAATCAGACAGAGGCTTAGAGTTGAAAGTGGGGAAAAAAAGAAAGAACTGCTAGAAATACGATATAAAAAAACATTCCCTAGTCTGCAGATGGCAACAATGAAAATGTAGGAGACACTATAAGGGTGCATGCATGTTGGTATTCGTGGTACTGGTGCTTCACGTCCATCTATTATTTTGTGTCTCTCTTTGCACATAGACGTAATTGCGATCAATATTACAAAAGGAGCTTTCATCGTTTCATACTTGAAAGATAAATATGTGATTGCTATATGCATTTAAGGGATACCGGGGCTAGTTGGTCCCCCTTTGCACTCAAAGCAGAGTGGAGAATTTTTTAATAGAGCTAGAGGAACCGGTTATGGTTTAGGCTGGGCGTCAACATCTTGCCTTATGTGTGTGATATCAATAAGTGGCCATACTATTGTAACATAAACTCCTTCGACTCATAGCTGACTTAGTGACATAGAGGTCAACTTGCCCCTATGTTGGGGTAGGTTGGCCCACCGTATGGGGCAGGTCGGCACCTCGTTTTCATGAGGCAGAAAACAACTCACAGGAACGCTGAGTAGTGCAGTTTTTATATCTCTTAATGTCCCCCCTCCAAAAAAAAAAAAAAAAAAAAAAGAGAGAAAGAAAATAAAAATCCAGAAGATAAGAAACGTTCAGTTGGGATGTTAACAACGCCAAGATCTTTGTAAAGGGTATAATGATATTTGGCACTTGTTCAGCATGCTCAGTTAGAGAATGAAAAAGCAAATTAAAATAGAAGGGTTTCACTACATTACTTTATAACTTGAAAATGAAAGAACAGCATAATCTATTCATGGCCAGGATACGTAACCAAAAACAAGCAAAACAAGAAAAAGAAAACAACACTTTGGCATTGAATTAACTCTATAAAACTAGTGAAATAATTTTGAAAAAGAAAAACAAGGGTCCCTATTACTGTTCATCAGGACACCTCCCAGTGATCACCTATGGAGCTGGAACATAGAACCTAACCAAAATATAGAGCTTGAAACTGAGGAACATACAGCGTAAAAAGGAGAGAATCATGTCCAATATCACATGGAGAGATCACAAGACAGGTGACTGGTACATCATAGAAACTGTTGGAAAACCGAAATGGCAATGGGCTGGTCATGTTGCAAGAATGTCAGACAACCACTGGACATAATCTCACAACGTAGGTCCCCAGGCCGGCAGAATATGTGTAGACAAACAAGACAAGTTCAGAAGCATTAGCTTCGTGACGTCCATGATAGAGAGGTCCTGAGGAAATCAAGTACGATGAACAATAGATGATGATGATGATGATGATATAAAACACAGCTGCATATCTGGCGCTGCAGAACTTTGGGAATCGACGAGTAACTTGCCCCATAGCAAAGGGGGCGACTTGTCCCAACACAGACATATTTATTAGAAGGTGGGGTAACAGTTACTACTGTCACCAAATACGGCAAAAACCTCATCCCCAAACAAAACCCTTGATATAGAGGTTTGCTCGCATCTATGCCTATCTTGTTATTACTGTTCCATAGCTCTTAAATCTGGTCCGGACAAATATTCTACTTTAATGAACAAAATCAGATTTTTATCACTCATCTTGCCAGTCTACAACACATATTCGCCATATTTCAAGTGCAAGAGGGCAAGATCATACAAAATCGCCATTCGACCAAAATGACTTCAAATAAAAGCCTATGGACCAACTTGAAACAGGGTTTCAACTAGCATTGGTCTTCCCTAGTATACAGATCTTACTACCTAGTGTTCTGTGGTATAAGTCGTCCCCGCACGGGATTCTCATTTCAAAAGTTTCTTTTGTCTCGGTTTTCGATATGGAATTAGAGGTGACAAGCACCGAAAGTGGCATTACCCAATTTAGCATTTTCGGTTATGGGTACCTTGTATTCCCAAAGAGTCACCCATCTGGATACTGAGCAGGCTTGAAGCTGCTTAACTTCGGTGATCGTACGACAACCAGTGTATCTAACGTGATTTTTGCAGTAAGCAGATAACGAGAAGTTTATAAATTCATATGCACGTATACACACACACACACACACACACACATACACATACACACTCACACTAGAAGAAAAGGACATTATTTGGTTCGACAGACTGAATTATGAATTGTGTTATACTACTACTATTACTACTACTACTATTATTATTATTATTATTATTATTATTATTATTATTATTATTATTATTATTATTATTATTATTATGCACTTACTTTTGTGCTAAACAACCCGTCGGTTATGCAAAGGTCAAATAACTGCTTTCAACCGAAATACTCATCTCGTTTATTCTCGGTCTCTGTCGTCTTTTTCAATGCGACAGTATCAAAATCGTAAGTGCATCTGTACGTTGAAGTAGCTACCTATCGGTGGCAGGTTCGACTCCAGCAGCAGCCCTGTTTTGTGTAATTGTTTATTCTATTTACGTTGTATAAATTGAATGGTATATTAACCTAGTAACGACGGGTAATCATCTCAGTCAAGTTTCTATGCAATATAACGCAATTCATATATATATATATATATATATATATATATATATATATATATATATATATATATATATGTTATTGTATCATCCACAGACGGCTGTTTTTGTTGTATTACAACTCTTCCGTGTGGCTATTGACTATCTATTATCCCATCCACGAGATAGGATCGAAACCCTAGCTTCCCTCTACTCCACGGAACTGGACGGTCAGTAAGGTTGAATTTAAGCGATATATTTATTTTACGCATGTATATTTCCCGTCCTCCAAAATGCTCCATTCCATGTTGAAAGAGCATTGCATAAGCTTACAATGAACGAGTTACCACACTTAAAGAGTGCTCAACATTTGAATATAAAGAATATATAGAAAGATGTAATTATTTGATATTGAATTGATTATGCGTTTGTTGAGGTAAATCCATGATTGGGTACATGTTTAAAAATTTTTGTCTCTATCATACCCAACAAGTACTGACTTATAAATTCATTTCTGCGCCTGCTGAAACTCAAACATACACACATATATGCCCATAAGTGAGCATTATAATTGACATCATACCAACATCTCTATGGATATACATGGACGCATGAAAACCAGAAAACCTGAGGTAGTTATTGCAAATAAAGCCAAAGCGATATTTAGTTATTGTTCGAGCTGAGTACAGGTTAAAACATAGAAAAAATGAAAAGCTGGAAATTACACTGAACTGGTTTGTAAACTGAAGATGTTGTGGGACATGAAGCTAATATTAGTACCCATCATTGTCGATGCACTTGGAATAGTACTGATCTGTCTGACTTGAGTGGAAATATAAGAGAACTGAACATCAAAAATAGAAGAGCATGGATGAGACTGGATTTCTAGAGAGAACCACCGCATACGTGTTGTGTGGAAACTCTAAAGGGTTAAAATAACTAGGGTAGTGCCCACCCCAAAAGTGCATGTTTGGAAGGGGTCAGATTTTATGGTGCGTGGACCATCCTGCCATAATAGTCATGTAAAATGATTTTCCTTACGTCATACGAAACTATGGCTTCGAAGTATTTCGGTAAGTTCTCGTTAGTGTTGCTCATTTAGATATTTTGAATTTTGATCTTTTGCCAATTTGAATATTTCATATCTAAATTTATTGCTATAATTTCAGATAAAAGATCGATAATCTGTAATCCTTTATTCATTGTATTAGATTTCTTGAGAACTGCTAATCCCAAATAACTTCAGACGCAACACGGCACTGCACTGCCTTGTATGCTGTCTAATATATCTGGCAAGTATCAACTTCGTTCAATGGCCAGTTGTAGGGTAATCACGGTGCATACACACAGAGGTTTCTCCAAATACAGTTTGACAATATACTACTTACGTGAAAACTCAAAGAATACATATAGTAATGCCAAAAACGCAGTGCATTTAAGCAGTTACCTTGGATTAGAAAAAATTGTATGTAAATATTGCACAACTTCAGTCTCTTATGCAACTGTGAAAGTTATAATCCATGACCATAAAACTTTACTTTTTGCATGGTTTTAAAATGTCTCCAATATAAATTTTTGCTTTATTCCTAAAATATTCACGTTTACTCATTTGATTCGTAATAGCTTATATCTTATTAGGACTGTATTTTATGATAAAATTAACATTTTGCGATTATAATATACTCCTTACGTATATTTCTCTACTGTTTCTGAAGAGATCATCCATAGAAAAACGCATATTCGCATCTTTCTGTACTGTGTCGACGTGATCGTTTCTTCGACTTGAAATCGTCTTAGACCGAAACAAACGAGTTGGTAACTTACTCTAGCAGTGTTATATCATTATTATTGGTCATCCCAACCTCTTACCTAATTTTGGTGCATTACATTTAATATTTTCGTTTCACTTCCCCTCTAGTCTATTGACTTTCTGAGATGTGAAACTGATCTGAAGAGATCTTTAAGTCAGATATGCTTCTGCTTAACCAACGCCCAATTCCTTTCTGTTTTGACATGGAATATTGTCAAACTCGAATCCAAATCTGGTGTTGGCTTTGTTTTTCTAATGCAACAACAAGAATAAGAACAAGATCATCATCATCATCATCATCATCATCATCATCATCATCATTTTAACGTCCGTCGTTTGACATAGATCTTCCCCAGGATTCGCCATACCCATCTATCATGGGCGTCACGGAGCTAATACTTGCTGTACTTGTCTAGTTCGTCTATATCTCTTATATCCTGCTGGCCTTGGATGCACATGTGATCTCTGGAGATCCATGTTGTGAGTTCAGCAATTCTTGCAACATTACCAACCCATTGCCATTTGAGTTTTCTAATGGATTCTATGATGTCTTGTCCTTCTGTTTCTCCCCTGATATGTTGTGTTGTCAGGTTATCTTTCCATGTGAGATTGAGCATGATTCTTTCATGTGCACGTTGCATGGTTCTCAGTTTGTGGGTTCGTCTCTTGGTTAGGTTCCATGTTACATGTTACAGCTCGAATAAAAACCACCATCACCAAGAACTGTTAACCCAGTGATTGATAGCCAGCTCTTAGTCAGACTGAGCCAAATTGACAAGTCTTACATATATACGAAAATTCATATTCTACGCAATGGCTTATTTCATTCTAATAAATCTTTAGTCGAAATAGAGGTACGGATGGAGTTTGACCCAGCCACAACCAGGCTTGTTTTTTTCCTATTTTTCTCATGATGATATTCTTTATTTTTCCATTCGCTCGAAACAATTCGCTTTAATCCTGAATAAAGGAGCAAAAACTAAATAACGATGACAGGAAGTCCTACCAGCAAAGCACGTGATCTATGTTGCTCAACTTTGGCTTTCTAACAATTTTTTCCTTTTTGGAAGGACTATCACTTATGCCGTTGTTCATCATCACGTTTTGCCCCATTTCTTCTATACGTCTCATGTGATGTGTTGGAGACCGGTCTCAACCGAAATGATCAGCAGCGAAGCCCTACACGTCAAATACAAATGATTCTTCAGCTAAAACGCAGTCTCATAAGTTGAAAGCACGTTTTAATATCTAATGAATTTATCGAAATAGAACCCAAAATCAGTGCTATACATACTGTTCAATATGGTGTAACAATAATTTTTTTGTGAGTATGATATATATATATATATATATATATATATATATATATATATAATAATAATTGTGTCACCCTTACACAGCTGTTTCGTTGTATTACAAGTCTTCAGTGTGGCTATAGACAATCCAACAGACTATCCAGTACCACAAGGTAGGATCGAAACTTTCGCTTCAGACCCAGAGGCAGACATTTTACTTGGAACTGGAAGGACAGTAGGACCGAATAGGAGCAAACTAAGCAATGTACATTTACTTAGGCATAACTCCCCGTCTGCCAAAGTGGAAGAGCATTGCTTATAGCAGTAATAGATAGATGCCCCAATTGATTGCTCTCTCTCTCTCTCTCTCTCTCTCTCTCTCTTTATATATATATATATATATATATATATATATATATATATATATGTATTCCATCTATTTGTCCTTCATTCAATTGAAGAGGGTAATGTAAGATTTGACTTTCAATAATTGAGGACATAGTTACCACACCATATTACACCTCTATTGTGAAAGCAAATTTTGTTCTTGAATGAAGAAAGGGAATTCCTCTTTTTATAAAGTACTGCGATTAGTCTGTTATCAGCAAGTCATATCATCAATTGTATTAGTTTCATTCAAGATTCAAGATCATTTGAGAGCAATGTACGTTTTTATCTTCGTTTGCCTGACGGAAATGAAAGTCGATTTTACTTTGTACAAAGATCTTAACTTCCTGGGTGTAATCTTTAATTTGCAAGTGAACACCAAAATCTGTGTGTATAAATAATGGTGCGTTTGTTCAATTTTCAATCTACAAATGCTTGATGAAGTGTTCGAAGTCAGATGAGGAAGTAAAACATTTTTGAATGCTCTGTAAACTTGGAAACTAAATTTGTTCGAAAGATTTCAAACAAAGCAAGAAGTAGAAAAAAAATCGAGAAAAGTGAGTAAGAGATATACGTAATACAATATTGATATCGAGAGCCAATAAAAACAATTTCCATTAAACGGATCGTTGACTTACTTTGCATATGTTGATTTAGCAGAATATTTTTAGGATATACACTGGGTTAAAAAATGAATTCTTGTTTACATACAGGGTAACGTAAGAGTCAGAAAACAATCATAAATTTTGAAATTCATTTATTTGTTTTTTTCCCCTTTTTCTCAGATATAGAAGGGAACGTTTGGGAATTCATCATGGAAAAGTCCATAACTGAACCACGAACGAAAATGATGTAATTTTACATGTAAATTAAATATGCTTATAATGTTAACTCAAGGAGTATATTCTTGTTATATGAATGAACAGACGCCACCAGAGTCAATGATTGTACGTTTTCGGCTCAGTGATCACTCATGAACAGGGAGACCACGTTCAGTCCGAAATGCTAGCATGCACAGAAGCAAATGTCCCTCGAAATGTTATGCTAAATGTTAAGGAAAGAGCAGGGACTTGTGAAGTTAAGAATGGCCGGATTCTGGAAGAAAAAAAAAATTCTGTACATCGGTCAATTAAAATTCTCTTGTTTATAGATTTCATTCGTTAAAAACAAGTCTAGAAAAATCATTAAAACTAAAAAGATTTGAATATTTTAAACCTCTCCGTGACACTAAAACCACTCTGTATAGAGTATCAATAAAGATCTTACAGTAATGTTCCAAAGCGATTGAATATTTTGGATCTTGAATAGAATTTTGCTGGAAGTATGGAGATCCGGAAAAGTGCAAATGACATTGAAAAATTAATATACTTTGCATCAATGACAAAATGATAATACAGGCAGACAGAGAGACAGAGACAGTGGCAGAGACAGAGAAACTTTGACAGAGATTCAGTGACAAAGAGAGGGGGAGAGGGGAGATAAATAGAGATCGCAACAGTTCTACTGACCTGAAAAAAGTAAAAAAATAATAATACATGAACGGAGTGCGTAATGACTGTTTAACGTCACACAATTCATCTTTCACTATTAAAAAAATGCTTGCTTCCCAAACAATGTTGGAAGAACGTTTACTTTTTAGCAATCCACCAATTAGGATCAATCAAATAACAACATAATTAGAGTTAGAAATATCTCCGCTCTTTCGAACAACTTCGATCAAGTTCAGATTTGAATTCATCTATTTCCCATCTCAAAACAAAAGTGTTGTTACCAATTTACCTATTCTGGCCGGGATGCAAATTAATACCAGAGGCAGCACCTGGCCCCTGCTGACCACGTTGTTTCAGAAGTGGGGAACCGGAGCCCCAGTGTGCAATTCATCTTAGGGACCCCCCCAAAAATATTCTTAAAAAAAGTCCAAAAGTAATCTCGAAATTTTTTTTTAAAATGTGAAAAAAAAAAAGAATTAAATTGTAGCAGGCGCAGTCGGGTCTTACGCCTCCACTTCTAATACAAAAAGAAATGGGGATTTATTGCAAATTTCAATTATTATGAGCAGACGAAGTAGCGATATTTTACGTCCTTCAAGGAAAAACATGGCTAATTTACAGAACGTTAACTGGAATTAGTTTGACCTGAAACTGAGAATGATTAGCGGCATGGACCAACGGATTATATGTATAACAATTCATAAAAGGGTAATTACGCCATAAAAAGTGAATCACTGACTCAGCAAGCTTTAATGTCAATTTAATAGGAACTTAAACCACTTCAAAGGAAAATACTAACCATAACAGAAATTGAAGGAAAGGGGGGCAGGCCACAAAGCCCCTAAAGAGCCGTAAATATCGCAAAATATGCGAGACGCTAGCATTAATAATGCTAAATTGGTAATAATCTAAAAGCTGATAAATATTTCCTCGATCACAGAGACTGACGGTCAAACCTAATGTGATTTCACAAAATAGAAGGAGTAAGTGTTTTTCTCACTCTTTTAAAATGCTAGACTTAATAGATTTACGTTTCAATTAAACTTGAATACTTAGCCATCTTGAGTAATATTCGCTGGATCTAAGTTTCTTTATCTAACGATATTTTTTTAGAGTCGTCCTTGCCTCTTAGTGAGCGATTCTGTCCTTCAATCGGTCGGTCAGTCTGTCTCCATATTTTTACTCAGCTGTTTCAAGTCATATTTACCTGAAAAGAGAAAAATGGTGCCCCTTAAGAAGATACTACTTCAATTTTTTCGGAAGTCACCTCAGATTTACTTGATACCAGGTAAAAAGGTATTCCATGAAAAAATGTTTCTTATAAAAAAATCTTCCAATTAGGATTACATGGTTCTTGCAGTAATGGCGTTTAAACTTGACGTTTTTAAATCAATTTTCTCATTTATTCTGAGTCAGATTTACATGAAATTAGATAGAAGTGTTTCTCGATTAATTGCTTCTTGTCTAAGATTATCTTCTACTCAGAGTCGCATGATCTGGCAATAATGGCGTTTAAACTTTATAGTGGACGCCTCATTGAACTTTTGGTTCTTGTTTAAACATGCATACACCCTTTAGTAAATAAAGAGGTTGCTTTTGCACATAATTTTTCCGACATTTCTTTATTTAAGCTGATTTTCATTTATTTTCCGTCAATTGATTTGGCTTTTGTTTTAATCCATTAATTGCAACGGGAGCAGCACATTTGCCATGTTTTAAATGATCTGATACTCTTGCAAAATCAAAACCAACAAAGCTTAATGGTATCGAGTTGTACTGCTGGGCTCTCTGGGTTCGTGGTAATGAAGAATTGGCCCCGAAACCATGCCTGACCCCAGGGTCATCACCTGATGATGACTTTGTTGGAGGAACCACATGCTTTTGCAGCAGGAATTGTATGAACGCAAAATATCCCTCCAGCCTGTTTTAAAGTAAAGGGCAGCGTAGGTAGAGCCTTACCACCTTTTAAACCAAAGTTTTGGCACGAATAGGAGCAAAGCCCCTAGGTCGGAGATTTGACAGGAGTTTCCTTCGTGTGGCAGATGCCCGAATATGTACATACGCCCGCGTGTGCACACACACACACACACACACACACATATATATATATATATGTTTGTACATGTTGGTGTGAGTGACGATTGGAAGGTGAAAAGAAAAAGAACGAGAAATGCAGGTTTTTCCCTCATCACCTTCCAATTGTCCCTTTCATTAACATTCTATCAGATCACATCACATCCATACAACACACACACATACATATATATATATATCAATATACATGTATATATATATATATATATATATATATATATATATATATATATATATATATATATATATATATATATATATATATATATATATCAAGCTGTTATACCGTCAGCTAACTCCATTGAGAGACAAGCAGACTTCTACATTCAGCGCTCATTCGTTCAGGGGCTGCAGACCTCCAAAGCAACCTCCAGCATCTGTCAGGGGAAATCCTGTTTCAAATTATGACACCTCTGTTGAATACACACGCTTGGTTTAGAGGATGGTATCAGCCTGCATATATCGCACTTTTCGTTAAAACTTCATTGTGCAGACCGGAGGATTATCTGGCGTAAAAGGATCCCTTAATCATGGCAGTCTGTAGGATGCATCCGCCTCTCTCAGATTACAAAATCCCAAAATTGACTTGACTCCAAATTGATCTTTAGAGTTATGGATCCTTTGTTCATCCTGAGTTCAAGTTGTCCCCTTATGCAAACTTTCAGTTAGTAGAGTTCAACCGTTCATGAATCTATAAAACATTTTTTTTAGAAACTAGCAAACAAACTTTTGTGTGTATATATATATATATATATATATATATGTGTGTGTGTGTGTGTGTGTGTGTGTGTGCATTATCAAGAAATGGATATATAATCAGACAGAATGATTATTCTTTATTCATTGAATGATATAATGCATTCATAATTATATATATATGTGTGTGTGTGTGTGTGTGTGTATGTGAGTTTGTGTGCGTGCATGTGTGTCTATATACTTAGGACATGTGCTTAGTTATACTTATGTACATATACTCCAGCATTAGTACTCCCTCACAAACAATCAAACAATGACACACAGTCACATACTTATGAACGTAGTTAGAGAACACCCTTACAATACACACCTACACATACATATGAAAGAAAAAGCCCCCCTATATATATATATATATATATATATATATATATATATATATATATATATATATATATATATATATATATATATATATATATATATATAAGAAATAAGGTTTTCTTCTTTGAAAGTCTACAAATGAGGTCATGAGTTGAATTACATATTGAGACCAGATGTTATAGCAGTGGCTGAGAACTAGTTATTTGTTAAAGATGTCATTTTTAAGGAAGTTATGATGAATTGCATCTATAGCAATGGGTCTTTAATGCATCAGACGATTGCACAAAATCATCCGAATAAGGACTTATACCTGTAACAATGTTGGCATTATATTCAAAATCAGCACAAAAAGAGTTAACTCAATAGCAATGGACTTATAGTAAATACACTCGTTCCTGTAGTAAAATTTTCAATTATTTGAACTTTTGATACACTCTGGTAAAACTCTCCTACTTAGAAATGGTATAAAATATATGATACTTGTATGTGTTTATCACGCTCATGATACGCCTACACAAATATATATTCTTGTAGTTAAAACAATGTTCACATATACATCTTATGTTTTTAAATCAAAGATCAGCAGATTTTTGAAATCATTGATAAAATGTATTTCTGTATCTTATTTTATTTTTGTATCTTTTAAATTAAAATATAAAACATTACGTCTTGTTGCGTTTCAGAAGGTTAGTTCATTTCAAGAAATTTTACACTTTTAGTTGTTGTTGCTTATTGCTAATTGAAACATTAAAAAAGAAGTGAATGCTTTGATTTGGCTGTTTTTGTTTTTTTTTTTAGAATGAGATCGATTTCCAAAATATTCTTTTATTCTTGGAATAATAAAATCGAGATAAATGTGTCATTTTTCTGAACATTACATAAGAAAAATGCTAAGCTTTGATCTTGGAGTTCGCCAGCCAAACACGGAAAGCAGAGACAAAATCTAATTTGAAAGAGATCAACTTTTAAAATTTTTTTTACGATGAATATGGAAGCTTGTCAGAGGAATTTTTCAGTGAGGTTAAAAGTGATCTTAGGAGATTCAACCTAAGGTTACAACCATATGGCCTTTCTGTTGAATGTTTCATGCATAATAGAGAATATCCATAGTTCAACCATACATAAATACTTATGTGCATCTATAGTAATATTTGAGCCTTTTGTTTGCTTATTTCTTTGTTTATTTGTGCCTCTTCTCCGATGAAACAACGAGGCCTATCGACCAAATATCCTGCAGTTGACATTGGATGACATTCAAGATCACCAGAGGTCATTTATAGCCATTTATCAGTTGTGGGTGACAATTTTGTACCAAGGATGAGGAAATTCAGCATATTGGTACATCTTAACACGAAGAAGATGAGGTAATCTATGGATCATTGATTTCTGAGGTCATTCAAGGTCACGAGAGCTCATTTCATGTCATTATATAATTATTATCCAAGTTTCCAGCCACAATTTTGAACGTATTTCGTTGAAATTCGGCATAAAGGTACATCGTACCACAGTGAAGATCCTATGCAATGCTTTGAGGTCTTTTGACGTCACCAAAGGCATTCTCTGATCCTTTTTAGCCAATTTTCAGCGTAATGGGCCACAATTTTGCACCAGAGATGTTGTAATTGAGCATATAGGTACATCTTCTCATATTGCAGGCAATTGACTAAGCGAGGTTTACATGAGAGTTCTGGTCATTTCTGAATACGCACCTATGAAACTGTAATCTGACACAGGGATGATTCTTTTGACGAAGGTCATAAGCAATGTGACATTGACCCCAGAAGTCATTTGAGATAATCTGAGGTCATAATTAGTCATTTTTAGCCAATTTTTCCTGTTTTTTAGCCACAATTTTACATTTCTGAACCTGACGGTTGGTAAAGAAGTACATTCTTTCACGTCGAAAGTATTTAGAAATATGATTTTGAAATTGGAGTCATACGGGATCACCATATATCATTTCTACCGAACTTTCTAGGATGCAGAAATTTTCCTTAGGGGTATTTCTTTACTCGGCGAAAGTTATAGACAATGTTAAGTTGATGCTGTAGGTCTCTAAAGGTCACCTGATGTCATTTCTTGAACTTTTAACGAAGCACAACGATAATCTCTCAAGATCGGCCTGACTTTTTCACGCTGTTCCGATAGAGAGCTCTATATTGATTGTTCTAGGGTTGGATCCCCAATCAACCTTTTCGCCTTGACACTCAATGGAAGAAACACTTTTGTAGTGAATCCATAGGCCCTGTTAAACTTTGTGACGACATCATTTATTCTTTCTTGTGCGTCAGAATATTTCTTCCATTACAGCTACTTTTTCATTTGTATAAAGAGTGAATAATTTTTTTTTTCCATTTTCTGCATCGTGTGAGAAAAAATAAATCAAATAAAACATTTTCCTGTTTGGTTATATTTCAAGTTATTTTCCCTCGGGCAACGACGGATATCCCTGCTTGTACATACATGCCGACTGTCTACTCGCTAACGGGTATGACCACTTTTTTCATTCCATTTTACCATTAATTCTTTTCTCTTTTCAAAGAAAAGTACCTTTCTCTAAGACTTTCTCTGATCTGCAGGTTTTAATACAGTTCACACAGGCGTTTGGTACCACTGTTTAAGACACATTTTCAAGTATTCTTTAGGGACGAAATGCTAATTCAACATCAAGTTGTATTCGACAGATGATATACAACTATCTATGAAACGTACTGACACAGCAGTTTCTATAGCGAGAAACGTACCAACACAGCAGTTTCTATAGCGAGAAACGTACCAACACAGCAGATTTTATAAAGACGAACGCTTCTATGACTCGAGTGCCACTCTTCAAATGTCATTAATCCAGCAGCAAGATGGCCAGAGGTTGCACACACTGTAGGTTTTATTTCAAAGTGCCCTTCTCTTAGAAGGTTGTCTTATTAATGACTAAGTGGCCTATCTATCAGTGTACTCATGGATGTATACGTATGTAAGAATATCAGATAGACAGACGCACGGACAGACATGCAGGCAATCACGTAGATAAACAGACAAACAAACAAAGCATAAGTGTATTTACAAATAAATATTTTCCTGAAAGTTTTTGATTTGATTCGTTTCAACATACATAGATATTCGGGAGTATTAATATTTGATTGATAAACAAGAGTCGGGAGTGATTTTATATTTCGATGTTTTTTTCACTGGAAAGAACTCTTCGAACGCATTTATATGAGCGTAGGCAAGATAAATAAATAAAATCAAATTGAACAAATGCAATAGCAAGTCATTTGATAGAATAAACATGTTTATATAAAGCAAAGGTTGAAGAGATAAATGATTCAAAGATTAAAGCAGAGAGGACATGTCAAATTCCATAGGACAGCTTTGACGCCAGACATAAAATCTATCGTTCCACAATCAAAAGTTTTTGCTGAATTTATTCATATTTCCTCGATCATAAATGTTGAAGAGCGTGAAATACAAAAAGATTTTTTTTTTTCAAATGCAGGAAAATTGATGAACGGAACGGGATGCAGAATAAAAAAAATTGGAGAAAAGAGGTGAAAAGAAAGAAGAGTTATCGAAAAAAAAAAATGAAAGTGAAAGATTACACGAGTTGAAAGTGCGTCAGGAAATTAAGAAGATGTTACGAGGAAAAGGAATTTGAAAGAAATCGGATGAAAAGCGCGGAAAAATAATTCAGCCCACAAAAAGGTGCTGGAAATGACGCGCATTGGAAGATATCGGCTAAGAATTCAGGTGTGATGACAGGAGATATAGTGATGAAGATGATGATGATGATGGTGCCATTCGTAGTAAATGAAGAAGCAAACATGACGAAGGGCATTTTTGGCAGAGCATCATGATAGCAATGATGACTTACAATTACCATTGTACTGATAAAAGGTGAGTAAGGTGACGATGATGGTTATGGCATAGATTTTGAGACTTTTCAATTTTAAACTAATGCATCTTGTCAGGGAATCAATAACTCATAGGAAGAAAAACAAAGGGCCCTCGGGTTCAGTTTACTCGCGATAAATACATTGATTTCTCCCTTATTTTGATTGCTTTCTCCACAACACCAACACGTTTTTCTCCAGTACACCTTTTAACCACTTGAACGCATATATCTCGCAGCCCTTGATGTCTTTCGCTTCAGAACTGGTTAAGACCGAAGATATTTGTATACCGGACCATTCAAATGGACCGGAGGGTATTAAGCCTTGAACACCCTGAAGCAAAATGTAATGGTTCGACTATTGGGGTCAACACTACTTTAGCGAACAGACTGAAACTTCATTATGAGACTGGCGGTATTTCGCTGATGGTATGTAAGTGCCCTGTCAATGACGGTGAATATATTCTATGTTGGCATATAAAATTCATTTCGACAAGTACAAAACGCTGGCGGCCATGAAAATGCCAACATTTAAATTTTTTCATCTTCCCCAGAGTTTACGGAATTCGTACGACTTCGAGAAATTTATCGCTTTTATATTTGTTAGTTTGTCTCAAGTTTGTAAGTGCAGCGGTATAATATTCATGATACTATCATATTCCAAATGCATTTTCCAAATAAAACTCCATAAGTGTCGATGAACCAAAATTAACCCCCTCCCCTTAAACATACTTAAGACAGCGAAAATTTTAAAAATCTCAGCACGAGTCCTTAGAACCAATGATACATATTCCAAGCTATTATATGTTCTTATTGTTTATATTCCATGCAGTGACGTTCGTTTACTCACGTGAAGAAGAATCTCGGTTTTCAAGCCAAAGCAAAGGGTAACTTGAACTGTCTTGAATCATGAAATGACTTCAAATGCGTAAATATCTGTCTTACTAATTGAGAAATGCAATTACTGTTATTGCGCTGGTTATCATAATATGGTGTTTAGGATTCTTTGCATACACCCATAAAACTGGTTGGAAATCAAAGTTTTCGTTTAACGCTGCTAATTTAAATAAAAATTAAATACAGTAATAAAAAAAACAAAAAAAGACAAAAACATGTACTATACAAAGCTGAACACGATTTTTTGATAAAAAAAAGCAATTGGATTGTTGACATTGTTGTTGCTGTGGTTTAGCATAATGGGGAAATATAAACATAGTAAGTATATTCAGAATAGTCATGGTGCTCAAAAGTACCTTATCTTATCTGGATTACGCAAAATTCATCATTACTAGTGATTGCACAATTACATTGGTATTTATTGGTAGAATCTAATCCAATGTAATATTTTATGAATGAAAGACGAACGGATCAGGAAATAATTCAAGCTCTTATTCTAAATAAATTTCTCGATTAAATCATGCATTATTTGAAAAAATGATTCAGTTCATTCGTACTATGAAGACAATTGCTTAAATTCGTTGACCATGTACGAGAATGATTGAAGAACATCTTGATATGTATGCAACGTATACTGAATAGCGGGATATATGATAAAATGGTGTGTTTGTTGTTGTAATCTATTTCCTTGCGACATTGGATGCAATCAAGTAATGAAATCAAACAAATAAATTCATTGGTTTGACTGCTTCGGAATGACAGAACAGTTGAAATACCGTCCCGGATTACCGTGAGAACTAACGTTTGATAAAAGCTGAAAATATCAGCATCCGCTGGACGGCGTGTATTTGGTGCAGACCACCGGATATACACACACCCTAATTGCAAAGATCGCTAACTCTCCATTGTACAGTAGCGCCGTCCTAAATGAAGGCTTTAGTTCAAGTTCGAGTTACAAAGGGTATGAAAATCACGAGGCGAATCAAAGGGACGACACTTCAAAAAGAAATTTTCATTCATCACATCATTATGAGTTTGGGTTTGTGGAGTGCATACGCGTATAAAGTGACGTAAAAGCTCAAATACACAAACTCAATTTAACTGAATGAGACTTTGATTGATTCAGATTTTATAAGTACATGAATGGATCGACCACAGGAAGTGCATAGTAGTTTTTCCATTGTTCATTGTCTGCCTACGGACTCAAACAGGAGTCAGAGATTAATAGAAAAGTGTGGCTGATTGAGGAATTAGTGTATCAAGTGAACCACCAAGCGGAGGCATGCACTTAGGTGCCCCTGTGAGTGGGTATGTGTGTGCGTGTAGGAGTGCGTGTGTGTGTAATGTTTCTTTTGATCTTCGTGTAACGCATGCATATGTTCAAACATTCATGCGGTAATCTGTGTCTCTGAATTTTCGTTTGTGTAAGAATAAAAGAATCCTATTAGTCGTAGAAAGAAGGGTATAAAACCAATGCATCTTCCTGATAGTCACCTATGGAGCTGAAATGTGGAACCTACTCAAGAGACTGACCCGCAAATTGAGAAGCCAGCAACGTGAACATGAAAGAATCAAGCTCAACCCAACATGGAGAGATAATCTGACTGCACAACATACCAGGGGAAAAACAGGAGTCCAAGACATCATAGAATTCATTAGAAAAATCAAATGGCAATGGGTTGGTCATGTTGCAAGAATGGTAGAAAAATGCTGAACATCATGACTCACAACATGGATCCCCAGAGATCATATACGTAACCGAAGTCAGCAGAATACAAAATGGAGAGACAAACGAGACATGTTCAGAAAGTATTAGATCCGTGACACCCATGAGAGACGGGTGTGGTGAATCCTCGGTAAGGTCTATGTCCAACGACAGACGTTAACAGACGGGTGATGATGATGATGATGATGATGATGATGTGTGTGATTCAAGGAAGATTCTATTTATTTCATTGAATGTGTTTTAGTATGTAACTACAAATGAACAATGATATCGTATTTTTACGTCAAATATTGACCCGACAAATTAACGTTTACAACTCAATAGTTACTGAAAATACTCAGTCCTCTTGGAAAACAAGGGTATCTTTAAAAGATATGACACGAACATCAAGTAATATTTTTAAAAAATGTGATAATTGCATTAAAACTAGAGTTTTGTGATTCTTACAAATATATCTAGACAAATATTGAGAAAAGAAACTTGTAAATGATTATTCATTTTATAGTTAGCAGGTAGAATATGGATAGTTATTCATGGTAGAATGTTCTTTTCACTCGAAGTAATTTTTGATGGAAGGTCAAGGGAGTTTGTGTTGTATGTACGTAGGGGGCGCTTTTAAAGCGAACATAAAACTCATTCTGTTTCTGACAACAAGATAAGTTTTTGTGATGTTTAGAACATTTGCTGTATACTTGTGACCACATTAACAAATAGCTCTGTCTAACAGGTTAGGGGAGAATTTACTTTCAATTTCGAATATAATTTCAAAGATTCTCCCGGGACCCCGAGAAGAATCCTATAAGGTGGTGCAAAGCTGTTTCCACACCCTAACCACACACACACACACACACACACTCTTCACAGGCACCCTGGTCCTTTAGCCATCTTGTTTTCATGCGCTATAACTCTTATGGCAGGTAATACTGTATTCGGTCGCTGGTAAACGATAAGTTTAACCTATTTTATCGATATATAATTGACTTACAAATTTAACCCCTTCAACTATCTTGGATCCCCATTGAATCACCAGGCCCCGCTACGATGTGTCGGCTGCAACCCTCTCTCAGGATCCTCTGCGAAGTTCATGAAATACATGAAAATATGAAAGGATCATTATTCAATACGGCCAATTTATGACGCTTAAGTATAATCCTATTTACACAGCACGAGAAAAATATTCTGCTGTATTAAATGCCGGTTCTGTAATATAGCCTTACCGTCCGACACTCCAAAAAAAAAAAATGCACATTCATTGTAGGCATCAATCCAATGCTATACTACTGTGCAATTTCCGTTTAATAATCATTCAAAGAAAATAACCATGCTGCACGGCGTGTTTTAACATTCAGGAATCAGCAAAGATGGGTGTGGTTTGGTTTAAGCATCCCGGATTTTTGTGGGCGTGTCATATGAGTATAATATTGTTGATACCCAGTTTCATGACTTAAACAGTGTCTGATGTAAGGGAACAGTCTTTTGGGGATTCATCACAGAATCAAAAATAAATTTTGAACTGAAGGGTGGCAAGATTGGGAAATAATCACCTCGGAACATATGTCCCCCACATTAAAGGCGGAGCCGGTTGGTAAATATGATCACTTTTATGAAATACGTAGAGAATTATTAATGATTTTTTCTTCAATAATTACTTGAATAGTTTTTTTTTAGATCTACGAATGAAACGCCGTAAGATATGCAGAGTAACATTCCATGAATGTCAGGTAAAACTCAGAAATTGAAGAGCAATAATTTCAAAAGGTTCTTGAAGCTGAATAATTGTTGTCAACCTAAATTGGATGGTATTTTAATGAATATGAGCCCTGTCAACCACCTGCTAAAGCGGACGTACTCTCTAATCAAACAAGTAATTGGAACAATCGATTTTGCATTTCAATGGATGTTCTAGATAATCTTCAGCTACAAATAACTGAATGAAAATAGAGCCTGGATTTTCTGACAGTACTGCATGTGTGATTACGCCACAGCGTGCCCCCCCCTCTCCAAAGGAAAGAAAAACAAACTTTTATGAAAAGCACAAACATTACTAGCGAAAAAAAAATGAAAACCTTCACAGGGGATGTAGATAGATGCTTCGAAACTGCACGAATGACGTGAAGTGAGGATCTGCTACGATTGTCAAGACATTTTTGTCAAAATCATAAAACTCAAGATTTATTGCAATTATCACATTTAAAAAAGAAAATGAAACTAGATGTTCATATTATATCTTTTAAAGATGCCCTTGTTCTTCCAAGAGGACTGAGTATTTTCTGTAACTTTCGAATTATATACATTTATTTGTCGGGTCAATATTTGACGTAAAAATACGATATCATTGTTCATTTGTAGTTACGTAATAAAGCACATTCAATGAAATATATAAGATCTTCCTTGAATTACACACACATCATCATTATCATCATCATCCATCTGTTAACGTCCGTCGTTGGACATAGACCTTCCCCAGGATTCGCCACACCCGTCTATCATGGGTGTCACGGAGCTAATACTTTCTGAACATGTCATTGAAATAGTCGATATACATAGTTATATATCAAACATTCATTACATTGAAATAAAACCTCATTTAGGAGCCGAATTAAGCAAGATTGGCCAGTGCTTGTATAGGTTATTTCTCAGGTTCTGCATGGCAATCTGTTTTCATAACGCCTGATTCTGAATTTGGTACAAGAAATAGAGGCGCAATAAATCTTAGTGAAAACATCAATTCAACTACAACATGGTAATAATTTGAGACACCAAGATTTTGCAAGTGTAGAAGATGCATAAAATTTCTCCAACTCTGACTTATACGCATTTTTCCATCACTGGCCACTATGTATACCTAAGACAGCGGATCTCTGTGAAGTCATCAAAAGAAGAAGAAATCAAGCAAAGAATCACACTGGGTTGGCGAGCTTTCCGTAGGGCAAACTCGACTTTTCAGAACAAGAAAATCCCATTAGTCCCCAAAAGAAAGTGTAAAACCAATGTATCCTCCCAATAGTCACCTATGGAGCTGAAAACATGGAACAATCAAAAGACTGACCCTCAAACTGAGAACCATGCAACAAACACAGGATAGAATCATGCTCAACCATGCAAGGAGAAATCATAAGATAGCACAGTATATTAAAGAAAAGACAGGAGTCTGAGACATCAAGGAAACTGTTAGAAAACTCAAATGACAATGGGCTGGACATGCAGCAAGAATGGCTGATAACCGCTGGACATCGCGACTGTGAATACCCAGAGATCAGATGTAAGGCTCTGGCAGACAGAAAGTAAGGTGGCGTAACAACCTAGATAAATCAAGAAGTACTGGTTTTGCAATGCCCATGATAGAGAGGTCTGGCAAATCTCTGGGATTCTAACAGACTGATGATGAGGATGATGATTATCGGTGAATGATTGTAATAAACGCTCAAGATTGATTATCTACTATAAATAATTTGGAACGTCTAATCATATCGTCTTTAATAACAGTGTCTCTAAAACATCTCTTCTAACCAAAACCAATGTCGTTTATGAATTCTGATCCGATCTGTTTTCAAATACTATACAACGAAATGCAAAACAAATGACATAACCTGATTCCTAATTACAAATGAAAGTATAACAACGCCTAAATATTTCATGTTCTCAATAATGACGAATAAAATGGTTGAAAGCACTCGATTTTGAAATTGCAGACAATTTTTTGTATACATTTGACCCCAATATTCGTCATCTTTTGCATAAATAAGAAAAACTCACAAAAAATTGTTTAAATAATCCTTATATGTCCTTTTCAATAGAAACCTGTTCAAATGAAAACCTGCTGCATATATATATATATATATATATATATATATATATATATATATATATATATATATATATATATATATAGAGAGAGAGAGAGAGAGAGAGAGAGAGAGAGCAATAAACGTTGTACCCATACAACCGACGGGATTATTCATGTATGGATAGATTCTACAAATATATATTTTAGTATACATGTTCTCGTAACATTGACATTATTTGTAAAAAAAGAAGGCGTGAACTTATTAGTTTATCCTGACCTCCGTAATCTTCCATCAGAAATCGTTCGATTCTTTGGTTTAGCCACATACAGATGGCCATAGCTGAACAGTCAGTAGGTGGAACTAACTTACTTTATCAGAAAATTCTATTCACCGCATGTAGAAAAACGTTATTGCTTTTTATTTTCATTTTTATTGATAGGAATATTTATCCCATATGAAATTAACTAACTGGTAACAGATTTTAAACTTTTAAGCCACTGTGGCCTGGTAAAATGTAATAAAAATTCAAAGAGCATGTTGAATTTACTTTTTTCCTTGACTAATTCAAATAATTACAAAATGTCTTGACTTCGTATTTCTAAGTTATTTTCACCCGACTTTCAACAAATAGCAGAATAATTGCCTAGTGGATATGTCACTTGCTCGTTAATCGCCGGGTTGCATGTTTGGATAGCGGCAGGATTCATCATCATCATCATCATCATCAGTCATAGGCATTTGACTCTATAGAATTTCCCATTTTCATGAAAGCCATCACCGTACAAGGTGTAGACCCTGTATACGTTAAAGTACTGCAACATATATACAATCACAGCAACTCCTTCATTACGCTACATAAGGACTCTGAATCGTTCCAGCTCCAAAAAGGAGGAAGGCAAGGTGATACCAGCTCACCCAAACCCTTTACAGCCTACGTGGAGATGATCTTCTAAAACCTGGACTGGGAAAATAGAGGAATCAAAATAGACGGCGAATATCTGAGCAACCTTAGATTTGCAGACGACATCGTCCTTTTCGCAGAGAACTTACACGGCCTCCAACTAATGCTTCATGAACTAAACGAAGAAAGCAACAAAAAAAAAAAAAAGTCGGCCTACATACGATCTACAGTGAAACTAAAATCATGTGCCATAATCATGATGAGAATAAGAACATAACTTTCAAGTTAGAAAATGCTAACCTCGGCAAGGTAGACCACTACATCTACCTAGGACAACGAATCCCCATGAGACCCTCAAAAGAGGAGCAAATCAAGCGAAGAATCACTCTTGGATGGCAAGCCTTCGGCAGAGCAAGCTAAACTTTCAAAAACCTGACGATCCCAATAATCCTAAAAAGAAGAGTATACAACCAATGCATTCTCCCGATAGTCACTTATGGAGCTGAAACATGGAACCGAACCAAGAGACAGACCTGCAAACTGAGAAGCATGGAACGCACGAATGAAAGAATTATGCTCAACCGTACATGGAGAGATCACAAGACAGCACAGTATAGAAGGAAGAAAACGGGAGTCCGTGACATCATAGAAACTATTAAAAAACTCAAATGGCAATGGGCAGGCCATGTTGTAAAAATGAAAGACAACCGATGGCAGGATTCACTTACTCTTGTATATATGTTTGCTTCGGCGTAACCACTGGTGAAAAACCAACATACGAACAAACAAACAAAAAAAAAAATAAAGATCTTTGAAAAAAAACAAGACATATACGCTACTCAACTCGGCGCGAAATTCAATTACTGCAATTTGGAAATGTGTTAATTATTATCCAGTTACCGCGATCTGAAAAGATGGAAGTTCTTTATAATTATAACTACTGATAAAATTATTCTCTCAACGCAAATCTTTCTTACGATAAAAGAAAAATGAACGAATTGCACGTGTAAATCGGGGTTTGCCGAAGGACGAAGGAAATCGTTCAAGTAATCAAGCAACAAAAATTGAAATTGGCATGACACGTAGCGAGAAGACGGGATAGCAGATGGGGCAAAAGGCTAAACCATAGGTAACCGTGGGATAGTAAACACAGTAGGGAAAGAGCAGACACGAAGTGCTGGATCATAGAGAAGTTTGTCGGTAATACGAGGCAGAGATGAGTACAGCCACGCTCATGGAAAGAGATGGGAAAAGCTTTTAGCCAGCAGTGGAAGCATAATGACTGCTGCTGCTTCTGATATGAATATATATATAATGGAGTAGGGATTCGTGACACAAACACGCTCATGTTTCTCTCCTGTTTCAGCTTCTTCAGACGAATGATTCGGTTTATTCTAGATTCCTAATTGGGACATATAGGTGCGTTTGTTTATAATTCTAGTTGATAATATCTTCCTTCCTACTATTTATATATTATTTATGTATGTTTTAGTTTGGTGGTTGGCTATTGCTTGCCGTATTTTTTTGTTTCTTTTAATGGGAATATATGTTGGTTAGGGGTTATATATTACAAACCAGATGGGTATGGTGTGAGTATTTTCGTTATCGGTAAATGGTTGGTCTAGCAGTACTTTTTTGGCATGTTTTCTCTCTGAGAATATTTTATTCTCACTTAAGTCTTTTTCCCGATGGATTATTTGATTATACCGGGCTTGGTCTTTTTCATCATGTCTAAGATAATTATGTTACTTGGATTATTCTTTAAGGTGGTTATATTAGTTAGATATCTATGTTGGTTATTTGTAGTATATTTATTCGTGGATTATTGAGTTATGTTTGTTAAAATAATTTTTGAAAGGTACCGGTATTTTAACGCTATCTCTTTTTATTCCGTTAAATAATTCAATTATAAAAACAAAAACAAGAAACAAAACAAAAAACAAAAAAACAGGATTATTAGACAGAAAAATATCATCATCATCATCATCATCATCATCATTCTTTCAGCGTCCGTTGTTGGACATAGACCTTCCCAAGGATTTGCCACACTTCTCTATCGGAGCCAGTGCTTTCTGAATTTGTCTTGCTCGTCTCTCCTTCTAATACTCTACCGGCTTCGATTGCGCATGTAATCTCGGGGGACCCATGTCGTGAGTCGCGATGTTCATCGGTTGTCATTGCAACTTGGCCAGCCCACTGCCGTTTTAGATTTTCAATGGATTCTATGATGTCCCTGACCCCTGTCTTTTTCTGGATGTACTGTGCTATCATGGTCTCTCCATGTGAGGCCCAGCATAATTCTTTCATATGCACGTTGTATGGTTCTCAATTTGCGAATTGCGTTAAAATGCCGACATTGCTCAAAATTTCTGTTAACAAACACAACTCAGCTATCTATATCTAAAAAATCATTTTAATGGGGGCCTTTACTTCTACAATGTATCTATAACGTCAAACTGGAATATTCCTTTCCGTTCAATAATGGTCCTTTCTTATTTAATATGCTTCAGCACAAAAAGAGGTCTAAAGAAAAAAAACAAAAAGACACTACCAAAAAAAAAAAAATCCTCCCTCGGAGGGTCAAAAGTGAGTGGAGACTTTCTTAACAGGGGGCTTTTTCAACCTTTGTGGGGTAAAAGTGTACGGAAACTTCCCTCTTTTCAAAGGGTCAAAAGTGAAAGGAAACTTTTCCTCCCTTTAAGGGGTCTTGAAATTGGAGAATACCTCTATCTTAAGGAGTCAAAAATGAAGGGAGACATTACTCCCTTTAGGAGGTCAGAAGTGAAGGCAGAGGCGTAACCGAAATAGGCAGTGTGGCGGTGGCTATTTTAAAACGTCCTTGAGGCCCCATCTAGTAACCCCCCATGTGCTTTATGAAAAGCAGGTCACCTACTGGATCTTTACTTATATTATACAATAAATACTCACACCAAGTTGAAGAGGGTCCCAAAAGGAACCAAGCCTCCTGGGCCCTGAAAGGAACCAAGCTGGAGGGAAACTATTCAACATGTCTGAAAGGGTTAGTTCTTTTTTCTACTCCTTAAATATTTTACCCGGCGTAGACGGATATTCAGAGGGTGAATATATATATATATGAATTAAATAGGGGATTATTTGACTTACTTGAATATCTGCACCGATCTAAGTAACCTTTCTTTTTTCTCCCTCTTTTTTCAGGTTTTTATCGACCTACTTCTCTTTGGGTGGGTGGGTGTCAGTGTTTGTTTGCGTATGTGTGTATGTGTGTTGGTAAGAAAGACAAAATTTATGTTTGAGCATGTAACAGATGCTTTTCCTCTCTAGATGGATGTATGCACTCGTGCGGTAGAGGAAGAGAAAACGGGTGTTTATACTCTTTGTGCTTTCTTTAACAAATACACAAATGGCTGACTTCATGCAGTTATCATGGACGAAGAAAAAACCTTGAAACACAGCCTTGAACTTTATATTTGTGCTACATTAAAGACCACACGTATTCACTCGATGAGCTGCAGCAAATACTTTTAATTATAGAAGCTTATGTAACTACCTAAGTGTGTGTGTGTGTATGCACGTATGTGTTTGTGTATTTGAGGTAATATGTAAATAATTTCTTTCAGCACGACAGTCATTAGAGAGATACTTTATGCACATTTTTTTTGCTACTCTACTAACTGTAAAAACAGAAAATTACGTCACTTGATTACTTGGATTTCCACGTTCGAAGTTACTGGGGCCTTATTCGAGCACTGAAGAGTACGTTTGAATGATGGATGCAGTAAGATACTCCAAAGAAGATACAGCGTTCACGACTGGGTGAGGACAGAGTATTATGTTAACAACATGGATTCGAATAGGGACACAGGGAGCCAAAGGGAGTAACTCTTCTTTCTTTTTTTTTAGAAACCGAAAAGTACAATGCCGGGAGGAAATGAAATAAAGAGATCACTCTATGCAAGCCTTGAATAAATGTCAAATAGTAGATTGTTTCGGATAATCAACGGAAGAAATTGCACGATGGTTGACAAAAATTGTCATATGTCAGGACCTTATTTTTGATTTGTGAAATGTGAGGGTTAAAATGATACCCGTTCTTTCTGGAGCATCTGGAACGGTCCCAAAGACCCTTTGAATCCAGACAACGATAAGAAGACTAAGGAAAACCTTGTGAAAACTTGGTACCCAGTAATGACTACCAGATACTTCTAGCGTGATAAGATATGCTAGCCAGAGTAAAGGACTGAATGAATACACTGAACAGTGCAAGGAAATGTTGATTACAGCAGAGTAGAGACAGCCCTGGAATTAACAGGAACCAGGAAGCCGAAAATAAAAATGGGAATACAAACAACTACAAAGACACTTCGTTCCGAAAACAAAGATATGACTACGCCGAATTAACCTAAAGAGAGTCATTACTAATAGCGATCCATAGCAACGCCTATTCTAAAGCCACGATAGACAAGCCACAGGAGAACAGCGAGGGTAGCAAATCGGCCAAGAAAGTGAGTAAGAAAAAGCACGACTGAGTGGGATGGCTGTTTCATTGGGAACTGTGCAAACGCCTGAATTTCAACTGTAAAATCAATGGTATGTGAACAAACAAGAATCTGTTCGATAGAATGAAACATAAGATTATTTGGAACTTTGAGATTTAAACAAAAAAGCCATTTCCAAACCAGAAAACCAGATCTTGCAGTAGTAAACAAAGAGGAATGAACATGCTAGAAAGTTGATTTCGCTGCCCCGGTGAAACAAAGGATGGTGCTGAAGGATAGTGAAAATCTGGACAAGTATACGGACCCTGCCTGGGAGCCGAGGAATCTGTGGAACGTGAAGATAGCAATGGAGGTCCGACCCCGTGGAACAGTTTCGTAGAACCTAGCAAAGGAGCTTGAGGAACTAGTAACCCGGCCAACGATTGAGACTATCGAAAACTAAGGTTACTAATGAACAGTGAATTAGTGATTAATCTGATGTTCAACTGATTATTAATGCACGAATAATAAATCATCTATAGGTTCATGGATGGCAAATATAACACGATAGGTTCTTTGGGCGATTCCACGCTTCGATCATGTTTTCCTAGGGAGGAGACAGTTGAAAGAAATAGAATTTGGAAATATTCCATCAACTATTAACCGAGATATTAATGGGGTACAGCTTTGGCTTAGTTGTTGGGATTATTTGGGGGGGGGGGGCAGGATTCCAGATTCTTTCATGGAGGGATGAAACAATCAGTTTTACAAAGGACTTTCGTCATTGTGAATAATGATGGATCTGCTCTTGAGAAACTAAAATAATATGCGAGATTTGAACCAATTTTTTTATGGCGTCCCCATAAATGATATTATTTTACAAACAACAGAATACACACACGCACTTGCACACACATACACGCACTTGTGCACACATGCACGCACTTGTGCACACATGCATGCTCTTTCGCACGCATACATGCACACATATATATATATATATATATATATATATATATATATATATATATATATGCTTCAAGATTGATTTTAATCAGTAATCTGATTAGAAATATTGTATTCTTATCCGATCTGACAACAGAAAAACACACAACACCACTTTAAAACTTTGAAAGTAGCTAAATTTGGACGATTTCTATTATTAGTCAAGTTTTACAGTAAAGGACTCTGAAAATATCAGACTACGATAGCTCATGAGATCTTTTGTGAGGAGTAGGGGCATAATATCTTTTTCCTTCTTAAGTAACAAACCATAATTTCATTCAGGTAACGTACTAGAATTTTTTAATGTTAATGTATTGCATCACTCAGATAATAAATCAGTTTTATACCAAGACGAAACCCTTCGCTGTTGTAACAAAACAAAGAAGTACTTGACCCAGGAGCAGGAAACTGATGACTATTTTCTCGTTATTGGTCAGCGCAGCCCGGAAGTTAAAAAGGTCAGCTTAAGCCGTCAACATGCTGCACTTTTGTCAAATAGACATAGAAAACATCAAAGGTGGCGGAAATTATCTGTAAATTAGGGAAATTCAAAAAAATAAAATTAATACTGAAGCTAACAAGATTTAGAATTGTTCCCTCAACATGCTATTTACGAGCAGACCATCCAATAAAATATCATCTTGATATGTTCTGGCATAGTTGCATATAAGATTTTTCTGTACATTTTCCATACGCAGGTTTGTATTTATATACAGTATATTTTTTAAATAGAAGTCAAGTTTTTTTTAATCTACAAAATTGCCTAAAATGAAGACCACGACTTATAGTTGACAGTCATAGAGAAAGGAAAAAACTTCATAATGGATCTGGGTGAGTGATAATAATGGTCCAGTACAGATTTGAGAAATGTGGAAGCCAGCAATGCCATCGATAGACCAGAAGATTACATCTCGTGGCAAAACCCAGCTGAGAACGAGTCAGAAACAGAGGACTTGCAATAAGATGACCCTGATGACGAAGCCATGACAGAAGGACTAGATTGGCTGATGTTTGCTGAATCTGATGAAGACAACCTTTATCGATTTGAGTGAGATGCTTCTATATTGGATTTATCATTTTCTTTGATACTTTTTTCATGAATAAAGATTACTTTTACAATTTCTCATTTACTTATATTTAGTCGATGTTCAATTAAATAAGATATGAAGCCAACTTGTGAGTTTATTTAATTAATCATTTTTTTCTCTCACTAAGACAAAATCATCAAATGGTTTTGGGATCGACTTTTATTCCAGTCGTCTAATTTACTTGGCTTTACAACTCCAAATTTGACCTAGTCTTATACTCACAGTCGATTTATATACTGAAAATTACGGGTAGGTATATTTATTTATTTCTTCTCTGGGTATCTATAAATCGATAAAAAGTTGATATGATATTCTGAGTCAAACTTTAGAACAAATCCAAGTGTTGCTGACATTGTTCTATTCATTGCTCGGAATATTTCTTTTCCTGGAGTACTTGGGAAATGGTGTAATTTCAGGAATACCATTGATAATGGTGTTTTAACTGCCCACTGCAGATAAAGATTTTCAATAGATAGACATATATTGGATAAATTTGAAACTGCCTAAAAGTGATGAAAGTATTGTTTAGCATGTTCTAATTATCCGTATAAAATTTGAAGAAATTATTTTCTTGTTCTTTTCAATTAATAGTACCTCTCTTCTGATTGCACAAAACGCAACACAAGGACAGAGTTTAAGAGTAAAACAAATGTAATATTTTAATAACTACTATACTTTTCCTTTACGAAATCTCATTCATATTCTGTGCTTTCGTAACCAAACGCAAACCGTAACATGAGGTAGAGTTTGCAATCTGTTAAACATTGTCTCATTTCAAAAACAGGTTTTATTTTTGAACTTGTAACAACTTATCATCTTACATGTATTAGATTATCTATATGAAATATTGGTGTGAGGATTAAGCAAAAAAATTAATGAAATAATATACAAGAGACTACAATGTTACAAAATAACAGTTCTATCGAGTTTTCAATTTTGAATTCACGAATTGAAGATCTTTTTCCACAAAATCTGCATATTGATGTATGCACATGAGAAATGAAACAGTAGATTATTACATCACTTCCGTTTTAATAAGATGTACTGCCAGTGATATGTACAGTAAGCTAATAACCGTATATATGTATTCTTCCTTTTTGCGCACGCAGCCATGCAATTATCTAATGGGTGTGTCGCAGATTACACAAAAGTATTTCTAAATGACGTCAAAGTTTAAGTGGACACCCTAACAGAAGATACCACTTCATCTTTTTTTCTCTTTTTTTCCCCTTACATGCAGTGTTGACCTCCGGCTTTATTTACTTCTTGTCTTTCTTTATAATTTTCCCTTTTCATTTGTTTTAAACTAATCCTTTCCTTCTCTGATTTATTTTCTTTTCCACTGTCTCGTTTTTTTTTGTTTTTTTTTTCTCTTTTTATATTTTTTCTTTTATCAGCGGTCACTTAAGTAGATTTTGGATGGTCACTTGAGAGAAAGCCACTTGACACTATTCATTGTTCTTGAGTAAGTTACTTCTTTTGACTAGCCAAGTCAGGCTGAGTGTCTATATTGGCCAGAGAGAAGAAACTTTCAACAAGGATAAATTCTTCAACCTACTTACCAACGCTCGGATAAATACGCGAGAGAAAGTTTTTGGTGTTGTTCCTTTAGCTTCCTTCTTGTCATAGTAGCAACTGGCAAAAAGCGTGGCACGACCTTTTATCGAACAACGTCTCATCGACGTTTAAATACTGACTGGCCAACTGAGTTCAGAATTCTTTATTTATAGCTCCTAAGAGGCTCCGGAAAGGATTATTTTTGGAGTCTGAATTCCTTATTTTCATTGGCTGAAAAATATTGCTTGGTCTGTGTTGATTCATCGGGAGAATGTATTTTTTCCGTGTTTGGGGTCAAATGTTTTTGGCGTTTTTATCTTATCTATTTTGCAAAAGTAATGTTTGTTCATTTGAGGTCTCCAAGTGATTGAGTTCACTTCAGACGCTGAAACCGGGCAATGAAAACAGTAGATGATAGCGATGATAATCTGTTATTGGTTAAGAGTTAATTTCATGAACTATTCATAATGAATGTATTTAAGACAATAGTTGCGAGATACGTGGTTAAAATATCATAGAACAATATGGATGTCATTCAGCCTACAGCCCCCCCCCCCTTAATGAGACCCCACCCCAGAAAAAAACCACCAAAAGACAAAGATACACTAAAACCAAATGAAGAGGCATACCGACAGAAATAAGGAAATAATTGTAAGGAATGATCATCAACTGTTTTGTTTCAATGATCTTTTCTGTTATAAAGGGAGAGGGAACAACAAGTACAATGGCGTCGGATTCTTAGTCAGCAGTAACATCGCACGCAACGTTACAAGTTTTGGCGGCATATCAGACACAATAAGTTGGATAATACATAGATTATACAAAAGATATCCACTGAAAGCAATCCAGATTTTTGCACCAATCTCCTAAATTCTAACTCAGAGATTGGGGAGTTTTATGACAACACCAGTTTGGTAATGGACCGGACGAAGACAGATAATACAACACCCATCAGAGACTTCAATAATGATGAAGGGAAAGGGAAATAATTAAACGTAGGAGAATTTGTGTTAGAGTAGAACAACGGGAGAGGAGACTTGCTTGTAAATTTCGCTGAATCAGAAGATTATAAAACTTGTTTTCAAAAACGAGAATGTTCCAAATAGATTTGAAGAGACCCAGATAAAATTCATAAGAGATATAGAGAGTAACCATAGAATAGTAGCAAGCTGAAAAAAATTTGACTTCAAGTCAAATAGAGTGGTTTATAGTATTTTGATACCTCTTTGGCCAACTGATTTAATGTGTGTAGGTGGTCTTTTATCGAATAGCAAGTAGTGATATATCTCAGATTCGAGGCCTAGTGGAATAACGAAAGTAGCATAGAGGAAAAAATTAAAAATCAGGTAAACATAATTAAAGAATCGGTAAAGACGGTTGAGGAAACAAAAGAAAATCATTACACAAGAAAATACTCAGAACTAAGAAGAAAAATATGATAAATACGGTAATAAAGACTGAAAAAGACGAAACGAAAACTTGATAAACGAATAAACAAAGAAATTAGACAAGAGGAAATGAAGAAAAATTATCAGATTATGAATAAGCTTTAAACGCGCTCTAGCTTCAGATCACATTGGCAAGCAATATATGCTTGCATTAAATGACAGTGAAGACGAAATCAACAAAAACAGGGACAATATATTGAGAATAACTAAGGAATACTACGAGGACCTCTATGCCTAAAAAACGTCTCTTCGATAGACGAATGCACCAGATGGGTGAAGTAATTTTTGCGTTAGTACATATAGAAAGCGGAAAAAGCCTCAAGTGAAGATAATATATCGATTGATCTTTTAGAGGATGCAGGAGTGGTATCTCACAATGGACAAGCGTAACTATTCACGCAATGCTTACGAGGAGAGAAAGTGTTCCGAAACTTCAGTCTAGGAATAGTAATCCTACCACACAAGAAAGGAGACGATAAAGACCTTGACAATTACCACCCTATCATTTTACTATATAACATTTACAAACTATTCTCGGGAAAGCTTACAAATAGATTAACAAAACACTTGACATGAAAACTAACTGCGTGAACAGGCAGGCTTCAGAAGTAGCTATTCGACGAAAGACCACCTACACACATTAAACCAGCTGTTCGAGAAGGCACCATAATGAAATAAACCACTTTGTTAGGCTTACGTAGACTATAAAAACATTTGATACAATAGAACTCACGACATTGTTCAACTGAATGCGAGAACAAGTCATGAATAAGAATTATATAAAACTTATTGAGTATAAATTGAATACATACATATATATATATATATATATATATATATATATATATATATATATATATATATATATATATATATATGCATTATTATCAGAAACTGCAGTGGATCTACGAAACATGATAAGTGATCTATATAGTGGAAGCCAGAAATAGTGTTAAATATGAACAAAACAAAGACAAAAGTAATGTTCAATGATGAAGCCTAGAAAAACGCCAGGCGATAAAGTTTGAGAATGTCCACGGAAATGAAATAAGACGGTGCATAGAGATCGGCTGGGAAATATTCACTGAAAAAGAAATTGCCAACATGTGCAAAACGTAAATTGCACAATCAATAAATGTATTATTCAATCAACGCATATTACCAGCAATGACGTACGGGTGCAAAGACTAGGACTTAACAGGATCAATCTGGAACTAACACAGAACTGCACAAAGGGCAATGGAGGGAGAAATGTTAGGAATAACTATTAAAAGATGGATATGAAAAGATCAATATGGATCCGAGGGAGGACAGGGGTGAACGGTGTCGTACAAGTTGTTGAGCAACAAAAATGAAGATGAATAGACCATTAAGCAAGATTAGGGGACAACAGATGGAAAAAAAAAGGCTAGCCGAATAGTGATAATGGGAAAGTAAACGCAGTAGGAGAATATCAGACACCAAGGTGGAAAGATGAGGTGGAAAAAATTCGCCAGTAAGCGATGGCAGAGACATCACACTCCTGATGGAAGGAGATGGGAAAGATATTTATCCAGCAGTGGACTTACAACGGCTGCTGCAACTGCTGGTGATGTTTATTATCATTCAGTGTATGACGATTATGCGCGGATTAGTCTGAAGAATGACCAATTAGAAAAACTTGAGAGAGAGAGAGAGAGAATTTTGGAACGCAGAAATTTGAATGTAGTAGGCGACAGGTGTTTGGACTGTTTTGTAAAACTAGCTTGAAAAAACTCTGGATTAGGATCCAGTTTAATAATAAGAATTACATTTTTTTTGCAATAAATCAGATGAATAGAAATATTATTTTATCAAAGATTATTTTAGAATCATTAATCAGAATTAGGTAGCTCGATAAAAGGATAGAATGTTGTACAGTAGAAGAAGAAGGCAGGTATTTTAATGAGTGTTAGAAAAGAAGGGAAAAAAGACAGATATTTAAATCAGGGGTAGGGAGAGAAATGGAAAGAAAGGAGAGTTCAGTAAGAGCGTAGAGAGAGGGAGGTGAAAAAAAGGCAGTTAATGTGGATAGGGAAAGAGGAGAGGAACAGAAGTTAGGTAGTTTACTGAGAGGGTGGATACAGAGAGGGGTCAAGTTCGGTAGTTTGATGCAAGGATAGGAAGAGAGGAGGCAAAAAAGGAATGTTTTTTTTAGAGAATTGAAAGGGAGAAATAGAAATTAAACTTGTGTTGTATACTGATGGGGTATGAAGATTTTTGCATTTGAAATTAATTCATGATTCGTAACATTTACAGAAAATCACGTACAGGCAACGGAGATTGGAGAGGATAAGGGAGGGAATGACAGAATACAAGCATTGAGCAGGTCATGGGCAGAGGCATGAGATAATGGATAATCTTAGTTTTCAACACACTTGGAATTTCCATGGGTCCAGCTAGTTCTAATTAGTCATGTTTCATCTACCCATACATGAAATATGCAAGCAAGACATTTTCTAATCTTTTTCTTTATAATTGACAGAAATTATAGATCAATGACAGAAATTACAAGTTTGTGTTCTACCTTCTTTCAAAACTTTTTGCTTTGGTTTAACACCATGGTCGTCGTCTGTCGACTTGAAACCTCAACCAGATTTGCCATCGCCTTTGATGGATATTCTTCCCGATTTTAGACACTGGTACCACACATGGCATTGGGTACAGCCTAGACAATTCATCACAAAGTCCCGGAGCAGTATTAGAAAAAAAATTTCCAAAAATATTTTCCTAATTTGAAACAGAATTTCATACGAACACATTGTTCTTCAACTTCCTACATCGTTTAAAAGTTGTTTGTTTGTTTTTAAAAAAAATTATTTGCATTACAAAATCTATTCATTTTTTTCTCACATTCGCAGCATTTATTTCGATCGGGGTTCAATCTATTGTATAGTGCTCAGACGATTGTTGGCCGACAAATGAGCGGCGACAAATGTGCGTGAGACAATTGAGCGAGTCTTCACCTTCCTTTTGTAGAATTTTGGTTTGTGTATTGTTATCATTCATTTTTATCGGATGATTTCCCCATTACAATCTAACCCAGGCCAGTCAGTGTTTGTTTTAGTTTTAGTAAAGCGATTATTTTACTCATTCTCCAATAGGTGAAGTATTATAAACAACTCTGAAAGAAATTTTGACTTCTATTTATCTTCATTCTTAGTTTTTTAGAAAAAAAAATCACACTGTAACACAGGCTGTGTTTATTTAAGTTTCTGTATAGTGCACTGCTAGTAGTGTTAGTGAAACAATTTTTTTCGGGAGCAGGGGTGATAAGAGTGGAGAAAAGCAGCCTTATATCTGGTGCGTCAATGTCTGAACCGAAAATATTAAGCAAGGTTTCAAGCCAGTGATCACTGGGTTCACTGGGTTCAGAGATTAAATTAAATGGAGCATTCATTTAAATCAGTTTTATTGAATACCAGGCATTGCCCGGGGAAAAATAACTGAAAACCCGATAATACAGAAATAAAGCATGTACGTCACTCAGTCTTCTTATACAACACAACCAAGTGGGTTGAGTGGCGGGAGCCGAAAAATCGTTTGAGCGTCTTCAGTGTAGTAAATGGCAGGTTGTACGATCCAATCTTGGCATGGATGTTGCACATGCCAGGGCAGGTTTGCACACACTCCTGCACATACCTGTGCAGGCGTGCACACAGCGTAGTACAGGTCAATGTAGTTTGGACAACTTTCCGTGTCACCGTTATTAGAATGGTACGAAAGGAGATGTTTGGATTTGGGATTCCAGTGATATGAAATTTTGTAAAACAATTTCTTCTTACCATAAAAAATTTTTTTTTCAAATAAAGGTTTGGTGCAGCATCATCGTTGCAATGTAAATTAAAAAAAAAAACTCCTGAAGGCTTCAAAAAGTTATCTTTTTCTTCCGAATATATTGTTGACTGAGGCTGAAACCTACTAAGGATTTAAAAAACAAAAAAAAACAAACAAACAAAACATTGTTGGCTATAAATATAAATGTAAATCAAACCGAATGTTGAGCAGAACACATCAATAACGAATGACTAACGAGGATTTTTATACGATGATTTGGGGAAAAAAATCAACTTACTCTAGTTGGAAAAAGGCCAACCCAGCTAGTCTCAGGACGATCAGGCAAACTTGTTCTTTCTTCCCCCGCCTCATTAAAAAAAGAGCCCTTTTGCCCACTCCCTCATGACCTTTTGGCAGGCTTCTCCAAAGCCATCTATTTGGATCATTGGTGCACACAATCATTGTTACAGACAACTATATATATATATATATATATATATATATATATATATATATATATATATATTTACTAATTTTCTTTAAATCTGATTTTATTTTTTCACCAACGACACAATTTGTGAATTCATGATTGGTAAACATTTGTTTGATGTTACTTAATCTCTTTTTAAATATTGTATGAGAAGTGGAAATTTTCATGACAACTATCTTATAACTACATTCACTGAGGTTGTTAAAGCGTCAAGAATTCTAACTTATTGGCTTTTTATATGAACTAAATCTTAATATTCGTCACCTTGTGCGTAAACAAGAGAAACTTATATATGTATATCTGTGTGTGTGCGTGTGTTTGTATGCAAATTTTGTCCCTCCCTTAGCTCACCATGATTACAAAGATCACCCTGTTCGTTATAACTTTTTTTATTTTATCTGAGGTACCCGTTATTTGCATCAAACAAACATTAGCGTGTTGATCTTTGCTGGTCATGTTGCAAGAATGGCAGTTAACCGCTGGACATCACGACTCACAACGAAACTGAAGACGGCAGAAAGTATGATGGCGTGATTAACTAGACGCCCACGATAGAGAGGCTTGGCAAATCTCGAGAAAGGTTTATATCCGAAGATAGGCGCTAAAAGACTTCTGCTGCTGCTAATAATAATAATAATAATAGTGACGATGTTCTCCCCACTGGGTGTATCCAAAGAAACTGGAAATGAATTAAACTGATTGCATTAATTTTGTAACTTTTATTTTAACTTCTATAAAATTATGGCCAACAAGCCAATCTCGCAGACCACCCTTTGGTGGTGTTATCTGGATCCTCACTTATTCCGACTTTTTGCCTGACTAAGAGAAACTTTTTCAATAACAGAATTGAGGGAACAGTCCATAACTTCATAACAATGCGAAACGTCTTGCCTCTTTGGGACGAATGCTTTCAAAGAGGGAAATCTTTTCGTTTCATTACGCAATAGTGATTTAAAACAGAGAGAAGCCCATAAGTAGTCATTCAACGTATTATATAAGATGCTCCCTCATATAGGTCACACCGTGTTGGGTCTTCGGTAATATATATATATATATATATATATATATATATATATATATATATATATATATATATATATATATATATATATATATATATATATATATACATATATATATATTGTAAAGTTGCCTGGATCGTTAAACTTAGTTGGTTAGTGGATCCCAGACTTGACCTCAAGCCCGACCCTCACCGTTAAGTGCGCAGGGTGACTTTGAGTGTCAAATTTTTAAGAAAAAAAGTTTTTCTTATACATCGTAAAATACGTTACATCATGTACGAGTATGGATCTTTGTATCCAGACTAAATATACGAGGGAAACATCATCGTATTCTATGTGTATGTATGTGTATAATAGTGTGTATGTGCCGGTGCGTGCGCACGATAATGAGTGAAATAGTGTTTGTTTATCTGCTTACAAGACCTAAAAATAAAATGGAAGTCGTTGAGGTATCCGTGAAACAGGAATAAAAAAAAAAAAATAAATAAAAAAAGCTGCAAGAGCGGAAAATAAACATGTTAGGGCAAATTTAACGCCTTACTAGCCTGTCACACATCGACTCTTGCTACATGTTGTCAGATTTGGTTTTTGTAGCATTTTTCTGCTGCTCCTTATTTCCATCCTCTCCTTCTTCTCCCTTACGATTTGGAAAAAAAAATTGTTATGTGTCCTCGAAAACACGAACATTAAAACCACGTACATTGAGTTCCCTCCAACCCCTTCACTCCAAAAAAATAAACACCAGCTGGTCCCAACAAGGGAACGCGTCCGACTTCTGGATATTTTTGGAGATAACTTGTTGACCCGAATTGGCCCTCTTGACATCTGATATTACTTCTACTGTCACCCACTACAATTTCCCGCGATGCCTTTTACTAGCTACTTTTTTTCTAGCTACTGCCCACATTATTTTCTAGCACTGCCAAGTCCACCACATCCGCCTACAAGAACATTACGCCTGCCTCTGTTACCAATATCAGACCATACTTAGATGTGAGCCTTCAAGTACAAGGGAAGCTTAAACAACCCTTATTAAAGCTTCCTTTATATCTGATTCTTTTTTTCGTTTGTTATTCCCCCTTTCCTTCTATTTTCCCCTTTGCTATTCATCCCCTTTTATTTCTCCGTATCACCCTTTTTTTTGCTGATGTCTTGTCTTTTCAGTCACACTTTGTATTTCTCAATTTCGTTTTCAATCTTTTGTCTTCTTGCTATTCCCCAAATACTCTCAACTCGTCTTATACACATCTCAACTTCTTTGCTCTTCACGTCTGTCTGTATTTCTCAACAACCTCCGCCTTTCTCTCTTTCACCAAATGTCACTGAAAGTCTCAGATATTTTTTAATGTTCCTCTCTCTCTCTCTCTTCAACTCATTTCAACTCTTTTTTTTTCGCTCTCTTTCCATTTCCTTTCGACCTTATTCTGTTTACGTCCCTCAACTTTCTTTATATCTGTCTTATTCGCCAAGTCTTACTCGCTAATACATCGTCTCTATTACCAACATGTGTTCTCCTACACTAGACAGTGAACCATGATGTAAAGCGACCTATGTTACGTACAGTGAACCGTAAGAAAAGGCCATCGCCCTTCTTCCCCCTGTTCTTTACTTTTGCTCTCTTTCTCTACCCCATTCCGACGTTCCCTTGGTTATTCTAATCTAACTACTACACTTGACCTTGCCCTGCTTTACGTCAACTTTTAAAAATCAACAAATTGCCTCAACCAAGTCATGTTAATATATCTGTATACGTCGCGTATGGATGCCTATATATATATATATATATATATATATATATATATATATATATATATATATATATATATATATATATATATATATATATATATATAATTACTTCACACAAGCATGTGCACGCACACATACATAAAACTAATGATTCGTGTATACAGCTGATCCTTAAGATGGGTAGGATTAATTATAGCAATCGAGAAAACTTCAATCTGGATGAATAACGACCTTTATAAAAACGGAGCTTAAAAGTTAGCCTACCTATCTATGGTAGCTCCACTTACTTAGAAGGAACCGATGATAATGATTTGAATAATTTAGGTTTGCCAGTTCGTAGTGCGTCTATGATTTAGGATGAGAAAGTGAATAATGTCAAGAAAGGCAGTATACGAAAAGCCATTTTAAAAAGATTATAATATATAAAAAAATAGTTTGACGATTACCCTTTATATCAATCTTTGTTGTGGCTTTGTGATAGAAAGTGTTGGGATGTCCGTGAAGATTTTCCAATCATGAAGTTTTATTCCCTGCTCAACGCAATCACAAGGATAATTTTTGTGTACGTGGTGCTACTGCACATTTCTTACTCAAAGAACGGAAACGATAAAAAATAGATGAGGCTCTTTACTTCCTGCTGGGGTAATTTGATTTCAGGAGATGTATGAAATGTCCGTCGAGACACGGGAAACGCTTGGTAACTTGATAAAAGTACAGATTGATCAATCTGTTCGTATTCGCCCGAATTGTAACACCTTGTGTATACGCAAAGTCATCCATACGCGCGTGCGCACACATCAAATTATATCTCTGTGTGTGAATCTCTCTCTCTCTCTCTCTCTCTGCGCAAGGGTGTGTTCGTATGTGTTCACAACAAACCATAATTTGACTGGTATCATAAGTCTGTTGCAGTCAACAAGATCTTCAGTCCTTTGGTATTTTTAGCTTTAGAATCGTTTTGGTATTCTTTATTTTTTTAATTAGTCATTGTCTGTTACAGCGCTGTTATTTCAAGGATGCAATTAAAGCATTCCATTAATCGCCAGAAAATAAATTGATTTTGCTTATGTTTTTCAATATCAGAAATCAAAAGCAAGATTTGAATTTTCTTCAGCTATATTTGCGTATTTGTTAGGATTTCAAACGTCCACAACGTTTGGCTTCCAAGTCAATTCAATTCGATTTTTATTTTCGCAATTTCTTGTAGTCAACATCAACATATAGTATTTTTTTCAGGTTCATTATAAGTGCGTGATGATATGATCGTAAAAAATGATGTGTATTTACGTACCGCTATACGTGGGCGTACGTATAGGTTATTTGTAGGCTCGTATGAGTTATCCGGGGCTGTATCCATTTCCCGAATCTCAGATTCCCGCCTGTTCATTTACTTGCACCCGATTGGTCGAATCAGAATTTCCAGAAAAACAAGCGAAGACAACTCGAAGGCAACTCTTTCATAGTTTATATTTACAAAAAAAACACCGGTTGACATTTTTTGTTTATGATTTATGAAAGAAGGCATCTATTGTAAAATTCCCCATCGCATCAATTTTAGAAGACCAAAATAAAAACAAAAACAAAAAACAAGAAAAGACAAAACAACCGGTGTTTTCGTAAATACATAGTAAATACTACCCAAATTTTCATCATAACATCACATAACATTCACATTTCTTGGTACAATATATGTCCTTTTCTTTTTCATAAATCGTAAACATATGCCCATCGCACTAGTTTGAAAGGAAAAAAAAAAACGTCAACCAGTGTTTTTGGAAATAACTATGAAAAAGAGGCCCTCGAATTGTCTTCTCTTGTTTTGTTTTTTGTTAGTTTTTTGTTTTTTTGTTTTTAGAAATTCCAGATTCGATCGACCGGATGCCAGTAAATGAACAGGCAGTAATCTGAGATTCAGGAAACTGAATGCCACCCGAGCTATTCACAATCACGTTTTTTCTTTGTCTGAACCTTTCTATTACCTAATTAAATGAAACTGGAAAAAATATTTGATTATATTAGTTTGCAGTATTAGATAATCATGAAAAAAATACGTTACAATGAGGTAGCTTTACCAATGTAGTACTTGTACTTATTGTGAATAAATGATTGAAGAGTTCCGAAGGTGGTAAGTATGAAATGCATCTATGAAAATGTCATGAAAGGCAATCAGATATTTCTTTTCATTTATCGACAGTCTTTAGGGTTTTATTTGTTTATGTGAGCTGTGTAGGTGTGAATTTACAACAATATCTACCTACATGAGTGGGTAGACAATACTCTGTACTTTCGTGAATGTATATGCCGGAACTGTTACCACACAATACCCCATGATTTCAGATTCAACAGTGTATCACAGAGCACTTTCTGACTTATTGAACATCAGTTGTATTTATTTTCTTACTGGGAACCGAATGTTCTTTATTCACGCATGTTTTTAATGATTCATTATGCAGCCCTCTTCAGTAGGCATGCCTGTTTATGTTCATACATGTGTACATATTGATATCGGAAATATCTATAAACTTCTTGGTTGCTGGTTCGATTCCTGTAGCAGCCTCATTTTCTTTAATTGTTTATTCTATTTACGTTGTCTCAGGCGAGTGATACATTAAGCGAGTAATAACGGGAGATCATTTCAAAAAAGTTTCTGTATAATATAATGCAATTTATTATCATTCTGTCGGATAATATGTATCTATTTTTTGATACTTACGTCTTCCACAAATATATTTTCAAATAGCATTAATCTTTATTATGATTTGCAATCTATCATTCTGTCCACAACAGAACAAATAGAAAGAGCGGAAGTGGGTAAGGCGAACACACAACTAAAAACTGGCTGATCTGCTGTGTGTTCGTGTCGCTGGCTGCTGATAATATAACTACCACTACTTCAGCTACTATTGTAGATGTGTCAATTTCGTTTGTCACCCAAAATGAATTCGAGATAGTTAACATCAATAAGCTCTAGCTTTACTGTTAACATAGCAATGGACGTTATATAATTTATTTGAATAGAAACTGTGCGGTAGATTATATTTGCTATCACGGGAGAGGTAACAAATTTTCGATATAATTGACAATATAGCCCTTTGAAGGTATGCATTGAACATATTCAGCAAAACATTAAGCAATACCAAACTGCCGGATCTTTTTTTTTTTTAGTGGCTGTATTCTCCTTTCACAAGGTGCCACTCTTATTTGTTTAATTTCCGCCGGTTAAGGAGAAAGGGCAAGGTTAAATAGCTTGGTTACCAAGGACTTCTAGCTTTTTGACTGGAACAAACAGTTGTCTCTACGTCTTTGAACGATAAAGAAAAAAAAAAAAAAAATACAGAGCAAAAATAGGGAATAATTTTTCTAAAAACAGTAAATGACTATCTCTTATTTTTTTTCCTAATCTGTTTCTATGCTCCAACTGCGTCTTATTTTCAATTTTTTGTATTTAATATCTATTTGGCAATAATATATTGCTACGAAAAAAAAAAAAGAAGGTTGCATATAACCTGATTTGTGCATGTTGCGTTGTGACAGGTGCTCCTTCAGAAAATAGTGGGAAGAGATATGAAATATCCACAGAGACATAAGAATTGGAACCATTTAGCGTAAATAGAAGGAAAAAAAAAAGACGGTCAGAAAAGAGAAAAGTGAATAGGGGTGGGGATGGGGACGTGAAAGTAGGGTTAAGTACCGAACGGAGAGGGGGGGGTGATATTAGACAATTATATACTGCTTAGCGGGTGTATGAGAGTGGTGAAGAAAAAGAAATGGTAGCCAGAAAGAAATCTAAAAAAAATAAAGGGAGAGACAAATTAGGTTAAAAAAAAATCACACACGCGCGAAAAAATGTATATATATATATATATATATATATATATATATATATGTGTGTGTGTGTGTGTGTTTGTGTTTGTGTGTATATATATATATATATATATATATATATATATATATATATATATATATATATATATATATATATCATAGTTGACTACACCTTGAAACGCCGCTGCTCAGGCTAGAGGTTTATTCCACACACAGGCCCCACCGTCAATGGTCGTACTGCCGTGGGAATCCTTCCAAGCAATCTTCGTTTGCGAGGCCAAGCCATTCATTCATTCATTCATTCACACACACACACACACACACACACACACACACACACACACACACACACACACACGCACGCATATATATATATATATATATATATATATATATATATATATATATATATATATATATCAATTTGGTTGTCGGTAATCAAGTTTGTGAGCGTGTCTCTGACAGTGGTAAAAAGGGGGCGAGGTAAAAGAGACATCAGCAACAGCAGTTTCAGCAGCAACCATAAATACTAGACATTTAAATGGCGAGCACCGGCCTATTTATTTTCATCAGATGAAGTATTGTAAACCAACTAATGGTTGAGACAAATTTCGTTTCGGTTACATTTTCGTAATTTTTTCCATAATGAACAGCAAACACTGAAAGTAAAATTTTGCAATTTATTTCGGAAATTGGGTAATTTCAGTTACAGTAAGATTACTACTAAAGTTAAATGATTAATTGTATTATTGTTCATTACGGGAAAATTGGCTCGTTGATTTCGAATAAAATCATTTTGAGAAACCATGCTTTAGATATCTGAAATCTATTTTTGACTACTATTTACTTTCTTAATTTTTTTAGTTGATTTTTTAGGGTTATGAATTTCTCTCTCCAGTAAGAGTAAAAAACGTATTAAAAAATCATTTTTTAATATATTTGTTTGTGCTTTCAATCAATAACAGCTGGGGGTGAGGTTATTTGTTTCTATGTTTAATTACAGTAAGATTTGTTGCAAGAATGGTTGACTATTGATGGACGTTACGACTCATTTGTCTCATCGGTTGCGAATAACAGACCGTTTGCAATGTCCAACTGTACACCTTCATTACTTATTTTTGACTAATATTTAACTTCATACCATTTTTAGTTGACGTTTAAGTTAAGATTTCTCGAACCAGTAAGAGAAAAAAACAAGTATAAGAATCTATTTTCGGACGAATCTTGTTGTGCTTTCTAACACCTCAGATACCTTTGGATAAGTGTCAGTTATAAAGTGAAACATTTTTGGTTCGGATGCTATTCACAATTTAACTATATTGATGAACTGGAAATTCCGTCAATCGTACGACAGTTCAAAATCATTTCTCAAAAAACACAGCAGTTTTTCTGAATATAATAATAACAAAAATAAAAAAAATCCACGAAATGATTTATTTCACTTCAGCAGTTATATAAATATTTCAAACCCGTATTTTCGTACAACTGATGTAAAAGTAAGGGTCCAGGTCAGCATTATAGCTAGTATTGTGCAGCAAGTATTCGTATGGTATTGCCTATCGAGGTAGAACAAGGTGACCAAGATCTCAAGGTCGTAGGTTTTCTGTTGATGTTTCCTTCTAGTCAGATTCTCGAGTCAGCTGGAGATGTCTATCACCCTTTCCGAGGAGTATACTGTCAGTACAGCTATTGACCAGTAGGTTGATTGATACCCAAGTCCGGGATAATACAGTACAAGATGTGCAAGTCCTACAAGGCATATTTTGGTATGCCTTTCGGAGATGAAATACATCTTTAAGCACACCATTCCACTGGTAAAACAATAGTATCAAAACCTTGCGAGACTCCTTCAAGTATGATGAGTATGGGTAGTGGGAAGTCACCAGGAGGTATTGAAATTTTGATTTTAATCACAAAAGATCAATGACAAAATTGAACGAAGTATTTCGTAGGCAAACCATATTTTTGGGTGATGATTAAGTCTTGAGTTTTTTAAAATCAATAATTTGGAAAATACACGTACCATTCCAATATCTGTCTCATCCTAGCTCAGACTATACAAGTACAGTTATTTTCAGTGGAGAGATGTACACAAAAACAATGAAGGAGGTATCGGCAAGAGGAAGACTACGTCGGCTTTTCTTTTAGAATATTACTTTCGTGACCCAGATCTTTGACATCGTGTGTTGACCTTTCCGAGAAAGAAAACCAACTAATTAACTTCGATTGATCTCCTGTGTCTAATTAATGGGCACAGGTAAATGACAGCAAAGGTTTCACTCGTATTTAAATGATCATATTGAATTATTACTTCGCATAAATGATCGTAATTAGTTGATTTTCGTTTCGGAGGACACCCACAAGAGCATATAAGCAAAGATCTAGCGTTGGGAAAACGGAGACGGTAGAAATTAAGGGAAACTATAAGAAATATTTTTGTAGTCAGTTGGCGAAGACTGAGAAAGGCCAACAAGCCTGGAAGCTACTGGGCCAAACTCTTACTTCTATTCCTCCTGAAGATAATTCCTGCATCTCTTGTATTACATTTATGATAAATAAATTTGTAGAGTTTGTGACTTGTCAGTCTGGCTCAGTCTGGCAATGAGCCGGTTATCAATCATATGACCGTGATTTCTAATCAGGGTAGCGGAATGTTAATTTCGTATATCGGGTTGCTTTAATATGACGATTAAGGCAAATTGAGGAGGGATAACTCCTCTAAATATGGTGAGGATTTTTCTTGTTGTTACGGGAGAAAAACAAAGTCAAATCCAGACTGGATGTTGGCAATAAAAGGAGCAATGTTGATCTTAGTGAGAAAATATTGGGAAAGGTCGCAGAAAAATGAAAAAATTGTGAAAGAAAAGATGACAGAAGAGACGAATGGAAAAATTAGAGAAATTGTCAATTTTGATTCTTATGTTTTTTCTTTGGGATTTTTGAGTGCTGTATTGTCGATTTTGATGTTTTTTTTTAATTCGGGAGAGCCGTATTGCCGATTTAGATGCTTCTTTTTTCGAATTTGGGAGTGCTGTTTTGCCGATTTTGATGTTTTTTCTTTCGAAATTGAGAGTGCTGTATTGCCAAAACAGATGGTTTTTGTTTCGAATTTGGGAGTGCTTCATTATTGATTTAGATGTTGCTTCTTTTGGATTTGGGAGTTCTGTTTTTCTCAATTGGATGTTTTTTTTCTTTTTAATTTAGGAGAGCTGTATTGCCGATTTCGATGTTTTTTCTTTCGAATTCAGGAGCGCCGTTTTGCCGACTTGGATCTTTTTTTCTTTTGAATTAGGGGGTACCTATTGCCGATTTCGACGTTTTTCTTTTAATTCAGGAGAGCTGTATTGCCGATTCAGATATTTCTTTCGAATTCAGGATTGCTATATTACCGTTTAAGATGTTTTTTTTTTTATTTATTTCGAATTTAGGAATGCTGCCTTGCTAGTTTAGATGGTTGCTTTTTCTTTTTTGACGTTGGAGTGCTATATGGTCGATTCAGATTTTTCTCTCCAATTTGGGAGTTATTCACAGATCCTAAAAATTGTAAAAAAAAAAACGTATAAATTAGCAACACTGATGGATGTAAACACAGATGGTTCCACAAGCTAACGTGTAAAACCGAACATAAACTGCCAAGTGCAAATTGAAACATGCATACAACGGTAGAATATCACTGCTGCTAGCATTGAGTAATTTTTGTGAATTACTGCGAAATCATCGTGCACTGCTCTGGAGAAACCAATAATCCCAGACAGCAGTAACGTTTCCTTACATCGGTCTTTTGAAGTTTGTTTGCTGTCAATAGCAACGAGTCATTTCCTGATGCTCCCCTTCTACTATTTTACTGGAATAATAGGTTTCAGTCTGCTTGTCTGCTAAGTGAACTTCATTATTGATCACTAATGTTTAATTACAACGAATTCTGAACACTGTACTCATCCAAATCCGATAGGAGCGATTGAAATATTTGTTGCCTGTTTAAAACGTCTTCATTTTTTCTGAGAGGTTCCATTTATACAAATAATGACGTGAGTAAATTGAGTCGACAAAACCATTTCCATTTTACTTACTTGTCTCAAACATCATTAGATTCAACCGAAAAGGCATGAACTCAAAATGTCTATTTGGTCGTGACAACAGCAAGCCATACTATCCAATGGTTTTAGAGAGAGAGAGTAAACTATGATGAGCGAATCTGTACCACTTCATTAGTTTTCAATACACACACACCTGTCAGTTCATAGGACGGATGTAGAAGACAAAATAACGCATAAATGATATCAATACATTCCCGGATCCATTATGCAGCTTTAGAAAAAACAAACAACATTTTTCTGTTCCTGGGTGATAGCTGTTATTTCATGTTCGATTATTTGTAAAAGAAAGTATAGAAAATTGTTATTATTCCTTTCAGACTTTGCTTTTATGATCAGACCACTGATATTTTGTAATTTACTCATATTGCAGCAGGCAGCTTAGAGCTGAGAAAAAATATTTCATAAGGCCTAATTTTATTGACTGTGATGGCATCAATCCCACCGGAGCTCAACCAGTGGCACTCATATGACATTGTTCATCCCCACATAGAATTGAGGTTATTATGGCCAGTCCTAGCGCCATTTACTTACCAGACAAGCAGACTAAAACTTATTGTTTCATTTTGCTATCACAAAGGCAAAGGTAGCTGGGGTCGCTTGCCCATCAAGAATGCTACCATTTTGAAATCTCCGATGACGCTCCACCAGTCAAGCAGGGCGCCAGGAAGGTCTTGACTCAGGTAAAATGAAGTGCCCAGAATCTATTTTGATTCCCGATAGGCATGCCGAAATACGCCTTGTAGGCCTCACTGAGTCAAATATAGTGTCCTCGTCGGACCACAGTTAAGGAATTTCCTGGAGATCAAGGAATTCCCAAAGAGCTCAGTAATAAGAAGTAAAGTGCATCTTTGCCACAGTAGTTTGGATTCCAGGGTAATCTTGAGGCTAGCTGAGACTTAGGTGTAAAAATACGATGAAATTGGCTGCAGGCTGTCTTTCGAAGTCCATATCCTTGATACTCATCTTTATTGATTCAAGGGAAATGTTGGGGTCTATTTAGAGGTACAAGACCAGCGCTTACACCAGGATATAGTGGACTTTGAACGCTGCTACCAAATAACATATTACTTGTGCATGATGGGAGAAATACGCAAATTTCAAAATATCCCAGTCTTGGTCACAAAGGCAAATAGTTTAGATAATAACCATTTTTTAATAGTTTCTGTACATACGCAATAAATAACACTTACTATACAGAAATAACATTGGCGTTGCACCGCATCTTGCACGCTTGCACCCTCAACCATAACTATCAACATATTCAAAAAGTTTCCTCAGTTTTCAGATCATTCTGCCTGGCTATCTATCTTTGTATGTTTGTGTCGATGACTACAAAAATGCCAACATGAAAGAAGCCCACATGAAAATTCTCCACAAGAAAAGTGTGCATGAAAAAAAGCTCATCCGTGAAAAGAGAATAGACCAATGGGAAATAATTTGTGTTACATGCAGATAAGACTCCATTTAAATTCAAAATGATATTTCGAAGATCAAAAGCTCCGTTTACGAAAGCATTCTTTTTACAAGGTATTAAGACAAATATGCTAAACCATTTTTTAAAAATTACAATGGAAAGGAAATAACACGTATTCTTAAAACGGTTTCTTGAAAAATGCTCGCATTCCAGAGAGCTCCTATTAGTTGTAATGCTCTTGTAAAAAATTTTCTTCGCTTAATTAAAAACCATAATTAAACTAAATATCAATAACTAAATATAGCAATTAACGTAAGAATTGAATTAAATGCTTGTCTTTTCTTCCTTATCAGATGATGTACGATGGTTTTGGTTCAAAATACCGTGAACAGACTAATTCATAGTGTGCAATCTCATAAGGAACAAAAGGCAGAGGTTCGTTTTCATTTACGTTAATTTCTGATGAATATTAGTCTAATCATACATTTCAATGAAAAATATATACTGTTTGAGGCCTTCGTATATATTTCCAATTTCTTTACATTTTACCAAAATACTTTCCACGTTTCTTTTGTGCATAAAAGCATTACATTTGATAGGAGCTCTCTGGAGTGCAAATGCAGTTTATAGATACACGCAGAAATTGAATCAGTTAAAATTCCATTTGAAACGTTTACCAGAGATGTAGAAATTGACCTAAATTGGGGAAGTCTAATGAGGAAAAAAACAACATTTTTTCGCTGGAATGATTGCATCTGCTTTCTTAAAAAGATACATTGTGTTATTCAAGATTATGCGAATAAAGAAAAATGCTCATAATTTTTTAAAATTAAATTTTCAAAAAATTATTTTATGGAATATTTCTTAATATCATTCAAATCATTACACTCTGCAAATGATTATGAAACATTGTTATTAAATAAAACTGTATTATTTATCAAGAAGTGTGAAGTTCAACAATCTAATGTTCCGGAATTTTTGATGAAATTAATCATTTCTTCATTACATACGTGAATCAATTAGTAAATATGTGAGACGGATTAAGAATTGATTTTTAAAGCTTTGCTAACAAAGTATTGACCTGCAGTTCACCGGCAGCTTCTTATACTGAGCAATAAAAAAAATACTTCGAACACGCTAGGCAGAACACTTGGTCAAACGAAGTTAACTTCGGTATAAGGTCTAGTTAGGGTATCGAATGCAAAGGCCCAAATACCTACATGTTGTAAGGAGAGCTTTTAGTTTTCAAAATAACAATCTGAATTTAAAAAAAACATTTTCCATGTGCACTTTTTCCTGTACGGGCCTTTTTTCGGATGGGCCTTTTCCCATATGGGCTTTACTCCCAATAGGCTTTTTTACGGAACAGAGGGAGTAATTTGTAGAGAATTTCATGTTGGCTTTCGTCATTTGAGCATTTTCCATGGAACTGTATGCGTCACGCGTACAGGCCATGCCAATGGAGCTAGAGGGCAGAAAATGTAAACATTTACATCTCACCATGAGTAGGTTTTATCTATTTTGGGAAAACAACACCCTCACCCCCTGGAAAAAAACAAATAAACAAACATTCACACAAAGAACTTTTAGTGAAGGGCTCAATTTACAATGAAAGTTTATGTTAAATTGATCCCTCAGTTTGTGTCCGGTGGCGTGCAGCCTTAGTTTTTGAAAATCTAGACATTTTTTATCGATCACCACACAATAACAGGCCTTAAAAGTAACTTATTCATTGATCGTCCCTTTTTCCATTTAAAAAATAATTGATCACCCCCAACACAACATGTTGCCAAAAGACGTTCGTTTCGTGACGGTTCCTATTGAGTTACTGACCAGTTATTAAAATCTATTTCACAAGTGTGTGTAACCATTTAGTCGAATACTCAGCATATCTAAAATAATATCTTGATTTAATCAATTCAGAGATTCTTTTTATCTAACTTAATTTTTTGCTTATATATATATATATATATATATATATATATATATATATATATATATATATATATATATATATATATATCATCTTATGTTAGAAACAATCTTCGGAAAAACGGAAAATATTTACGCCACTCCATGTTAGCTTGTTTAGTTTCATCCCTGTTCCGACGCTTTCATTTATTTTCTCTTGTCCAGTCAAATAAGCATTGTAATCGAAAATGAATTTTGATGGGTTAAATTTGGTTCTATTTTAAGCATAAGAGTCTCCTCTCACAGAATTTCAACATTCCTTTTCGAGGATTTAAAAAAAAATTCCCAGATGGCCTCCCAGAAGGCACGATGTTTGTTCAAATGATATGTTATATCGTAGAAAAAAAAATTTCAACTTTCTAATGGCGTATATTATCAATTTGTATCTGGTGTGCAAAAGAAGTTACAGACAAAAACGAGATGATACTTTTCCCTACATATGCTGATGAAGTTTTCTACCAAATATACATAAATATATATATGTACACAAACCTTGCATTCGTACAGAGAGCATGATTTATCGTTGGAAAGAGAATCATATCGGTTTTCAATCGGTGTATTCAGTCAACGGTTTATTGAGTGTATTTCTGGCCTAAAACAACTTGGTGAGATCAAATGGACAGCCATCTTGGAAAATACCGTGCGTAGCTTTTTCCCCTTAAGGATAAGAAAAGCAATGTTATAATTCTGAGAGAAGACACTCTCATGCTTACAATGATAACAAATTTAGCCTTTCAACATGTATTTCCGGTTAGACACCTAGTTCGGTCTTTATTGACTAAACTCTATGCAAAAGTTGAGAACCACCCAAGGAATACAATCAATCGTTTATTACATATTTTGAAAGTTGGACATATATATATATATATATATATATATATATATGTGTGTGTGTGTGTGTGTGTGTGTGTGTGTGTGTGTGTGTGCGTGTGTGTGCAAAAAGCATACGTTCTCCGGAATAAAGATGGTCATTTGGAATACCCTGTATTCGTATAACAAACAAGGATAATTGAAAGAATTCTGAAAGACCCTTTATTATGAAAGAAATGTCGCTCTTCTGTTTATATCTTTGTTCATACTTTCCTCTGTAATCAAAAAGACAATGCTAGAAAGGGACTTCTATTCATCTATATAGGTTAGTAACTATTTTTTGTCACCACGAAAGAATATGTCACACAGTTTCTATGTATTTGATATGTAGCTCCTTGAGAATGCAAAATCCACAATAATGGATCATCTCTTTTTCCCAACTGGCAATAGTAATAATAATCACGTAATTTCTTTGTCTATCTTGTCCTCAGTAGGGTTATAATGTTTCTCTTTAAAGCCATCACAAAGTAGGGAAACTAATTCCAAATTACTATAGAACCTGGTAATGCATCTGAAAAAAAAGTTTTATTCTAGGTTATGATTGATTCAAGGTCCAGAGTCTCAAATCACTTTAAACCATTGCACTAAAATGACGTTAGTCTTACCAAAATAGTCTGAAGAAGAACATCGGGGAGGATGTCTAGAAATTTTCCTTTTGAATGAATTGTTGCTGAAAAACATTCTTTCAAGCTGTTCATTGAGAAACAAAATTGATTCAAACATCCATACAAAAAGACGGTGAAGATATTCATAGAGAAAGATAACTAATCACGATTTTTGAAACTATAGTAACAAAATCCATGATTGTTTGAAACAGGGCTGTTTTCTTCATAAAGGCATTGGATGAAAAAGAGGTTCTGATTACTATAACTTTAAACTTTATTTAATGCTGGTTTGTAATTGTTGAAAGTTATCTCCAGTGAACACTTGTGTTTTATTTTTTCAATCGACCCAACACGAGTTTTTGAAACAATACGTATTTGTCTTTTGCCGACTTCCTTCCTTTTTATCACATTAAATAAAAGCAGCATGTTTCAAATACTGATATTATTGAGATAAGACCAAGTGTAAATTTTAATGATGCTCTTTGCAGTGTTGTTTATTATCTGTGCTGCTTAATGCACCTATTCTATTAGTTTCTTCTCAATGATTCATCAACAGGTTTTTTGCACATGAATGCATGAAAGGAATATTTTGACAAATTTTCTCATTGATTTTGCTCCCCGAAATGTATGTGCGTAAGTAATCTTTAAGTCAAAATATAAGAAACCAAAACGTTTTTTTTTTTTGATACGCCCACTGGTATTGTTAAACTTGGAAAATGATGAAAAAAAAAAAATTTACAAAGCTTATGGAAATAAAAGTGAAATCGTTTGTTCTAAAGTGACACTCCAGGTACGTTCATTTAATCAACGTCAAGAACAATAATGATAGTTATAGCGAAAAAATAAAGTAGAATAAGTTTTTCAAAAATACCCAAAAGGGAAACAAAGTATTGAAACATGGGAAAAGATTACCCTACTACTGCTGAGAGTAATTATTATGCAACCAAGTCAGCAAAGCAAATTTGGTGATTTTCTAAAATATTTAATCATTATTGGTTGCATCTGCCTCCCACTCGAAGTTGAAAAGACACTAATTACAATTCTCTCTCGTGAAAATCCTAATCAGAGGTGTAGTATATACAGTATACAAAACAATGTTTTTCAAAACGTTCCTCGCTAAAAGCCCCGCTCGCTCCCCTCACTGATTCTTCCTTGCCCTCTCTTTCCCTATACTTAGGTGAATTTGGCTCACTGCTAAGCACGCTGTTTAGATTCTTAAATTGTAAGATAATAATGAGTTATAATATAAAAGCTTAGAAAAGCGACTTGGCATTTCGTTGATTAGTTTTACTTTTAATTGTTTTCCCGACCGGTTCGACGCATTGTTGTAGACATACAAACGCCTCGTGCAAAGTAGAGACAATGTGAATCAAAAGTAAATCTAATCTCAAAGATACAATGGCAAAACATTATCTAAGAGCAAGCGGACTCAAACATTCGCTGATGGTGAAATTTTCATCATCTCCCAAAATGGAGATGAGGCGTCTTTTACTTAAACAAAGCTGTGATCCTGATAAAATAAAAAGCTATTCGGAAATCCCTTTTAACTCGTCTTATTATACTAGGCTTAAAATTAAGGGACGTTAGCTAGATAAATGAAAGACTCGGTTGTCAGACAAAGGACCGAAAAACAAAATTGGGAGATACATAGGTTGTTGATCAACATTTCATACGCATTGTCTATCGACGTGTAATGAAGAATTTCTACTTAAAAAAAAGAAACTTTCATTAATATTTTTTGAATTTATTTTTCATTCGATTGTTTGTAATTTTTTTTAAACAGCCAAAACTATTAAAACTTCTCTCTATATATACAATATACATATACATATACATACACCATTAAGAAAAAACATCTACGGATGAATAAACCTAACTTAAAAATACTTTACTCCTGAGTCTCTCTCACTCTTTACAGTTCATATTATATATATGTATATATATATATATATATATATATATATATATATATATATATATATATATATATATATATGTGTGTGTGTGTGTGTGTGTGTGTATGTATATATATATATATATATATATATATATACATATGGGTGCGTGTGTGTGTGTATATATATATGTATATATATATATTTATGTGTGTGCGTGTGTATATATATATATATATATATATATATATATATATTTATATATATATATATATGTATAAATAAACTGACTACATGGGGAAACTATTGTATTTATCAAAAAGATTAAACTTGGGTTGTTTTCGTTCCTATTGGCTTTGCTTTTAGCAAGATCCTCGATTAATCGTTTCTAACAATTTTTATCATTCAATCACGTCACATTTCTTCATACCCCTAAGCTGATTTCAACAACCTTCAATAAATAGTGAGAAAAAATACGTGATTATAATAAGTTGATTATCAAAATATGACTGCAGAGGGAAAATTCTCCTCTCCACATGATTTCTGTAAGTACTCTTAGGTTCTTCAAAAGGAAGTTATGCGCCATCATTATCGTACTGATCTTTGTTTAGATTTAGAGAAAAAAAAATCACAAGTTTGTGATCGTTTCTTCATTGTCAGCACCATCAATCATCAATTCCTACAAGTGAGATATGGAAAACTCTGAAAAACAACATCGATTCGATTATAATTGGTGAAAGATGATCAGACTATATGAGATATAGTTTACGGAAGAAGCTATTACCTGTGTCATACACACTGTTGGGTGGTGAAATCTGTATTTATTCTAATAGTATATGTACAATGAAATTCAGATATAGGCCAATGAATTGTCCACCCCCGTGTGATCTTCTTTTTCAAGAGGGAATTTTGCTAAATGATAGATAAGTACTGACAATGAATATATAAGCTTCAATTAGTTTATACAATCGTAAATGTCAACATTTTGTGACTAACATACTCTTCATCGACCAGCAATATGATTTGTACTTGTAATTCTGTTTCCTATTTCTTTCTTGTTTGTATTCTTACAACAAGAAAACACATTATGAAATCAATATATATATATATATATATATATATATATATATATATATATATATATATATATATCTATATATATCATGAAAATCTTTCTCATTAAAATTTTAGTATTCTCAATCTAATTTTCCAAAATTCTATTTGGTTTGAGAACAAACAATTCTACTCGTGTCAAAAGAAAGGTATGATCTTATCAAACATTACATTGTTTCCGTATTAAATCCAATATTTGATTCTCCTTATCCAGGGGGCTGCAGGAAAATATACTTTACTAGATTCGATTCACTGTTTTTGGATCTAATATAGAAATCAGACCCAAAAATCAATTCAAGTCAAAAGCACAAATTTTCATATTACACCGTATTCCAAATTTGATTTAATCTAATTCCAATGATTTAACAAGTATGGAGATAGAGACTGCATATCCCCGTGAATAGAATAAAGGCTTCAGTTGGACATCGCCAGAAGTACCGAATTACCAAAATACACTTGAAGAAAGCTGGAGAGTAACTGGGGTGTTAAACGATGGGATATAAACAGCAAAGACGAGGAAACGAATAGGACATTTGTATAATACTAAAAACACCTTCTTTCAGAACCTCTTTTAATCATCAAAGTATTTTCCCTAGCTTTCTATAACCTTACATTACCTTACAAATAAACCGTGTATTCTGTCATAAAATAATGATTTTGCCTTTTGTTTTGTCGATGAATCCTTCGAGTATGTTGCATAGGGCAAAACAAGTGATAGTCTTAAGCTGGGAAGTTTTTTTAATCTACTTCTAGCGAAAAAGTTTCAATTCCAGGCCTATAGTTTGCAGCGTTGCATTGAGAAGCAGCACACTCTTGGATTGACTCCTTTGCCCCAAACAAAGCTTTTTTTCAGTTCCAATATACCAATGTTCCGTTCAAACAAACCAATTTCTCGCAACAGCTTTACGAGTTCATGTTCTGTTTGTGCAGCGTCTTCCTTTGAAAGTTCTTCCTATCTTATCAATCTTAATTTCTGAAGTCTTTAAGTGCTCTCTTTGTTCTTGAGCTTAAAATCTCTTTTTTTTTTAAAATTTTGAAACTATTCCCGATATGTGTTTGCGCCGAATGCATCATTACCGAAAACCTTAATGATCCATAGCCTAGCTTCCGTTGCACTTTTCCCAGGAGGAATAAACAACACCAAATTTGCATTTTATATTACGCCATGATTTTCACAAATAAAAACAACTTCCCTGCAAAAGAATTATTAAAGAAAGTGCAGGAAAAATTATCAAAGAGCCAAACAAACTTCAGGAACACTTCCAAGATTTCTGCAAATCGGAGTCTTTTTTTACTGTCTTTGTCTGTCAGTTGTCTTTGACAGCTTACTGCAATCAAATGTCTTTCAATTTTATTCTTAATTACCCACAGTAAATCCGCCAGGGCAGGACGGAAACAGTTCATCTGAAGTGCAAAATTGACTTTTTGATACAGAACAAAAACATTCATTATTGTGTAAGTTTCTGATGAATATATTGTCTGATTATACTTCTGTAATATGGACCTTATGTGTGACTTTTGAGCCTGTGTATGCTCGCCTTAGATTTGTGTACCTTAAACACAAAATTACCAAAAAATAAATAAATGGAATATTAAACAACATAAGCCCCCCCCCCCAAAAAAAAACTAAGCAATAATTATATGAATTGTCTATAACCTTTGGAGAAGACTAATAATCATACCAACTTTTGTTATTTTCTTTCCATGTTGCCGACAGCAGCGTAAAATGAAAACAACGCCCGAACAGTAAGACCGTAAAATAAATAGATGGTTGTTTAGTTCCCGCGAAAAATTATGAATTATCAAATTGAAATGCACTACACAAACGTACATTGATTCATCAATATATATATATTTATATATATATATATATATATATGTATTGGTAAATTGACAATTGGGAAGTGAAGTGAAATTCAAGAGAAAGAATCAGTTTTCTCTGCAAACACTGCAAGTTCTTTGAAAAAGGTGGTTGCAAACCATCGAAATGTAAATCAGAGCATGCCCACGTGATAATGAAAATATTCGGAATGTAAGACATATTTTTCCTCTTAAATTCATCTTCACCTTCCAATTGCAAATTTACCAACATTCTGTCGGATCATCTCACATCCGCACAACACACGAACAGAGAGCTTGTCTGTCTCTCAAGGACGCATTCATGAAAAGGAAATGTTTTGCACTAAGGAAAACCTGATTTTGATGCGATGGCTGACAAAGAATCTCTAACAAAACTCGAGTGGAAATCTTTGTAGATCATTGAAACTTGGCAAAATGTTTCTAGAGAGGCTATCCCCCATAGAATAAGGATTTTTAATGCAGGTCAAGCGTTTCAAGGAAGGTAGAGAATATCTTAAAGATGGAATAACAGAGAAGCTATCAACCTCGACGAATGAAGAAACTATGTCTGAATTCCAGAAACTTGTGGAAGACAGTCAAATTACCAATGATGCAATACCTACTGAAGTTCAGATCCCACATGGTTCGGCGTTTTTTTAAATTTTAAGTGACCTTCTTGGCCTCGACAATCTTTCAGCTCGATGGGTACCAAAAGCATTGAGCGAAAATCAGATTGCTCAAAAAACTGATTTTTCCATCAGTCTTCCAATTGAGAATCCTCAAAACAGATAAAAATGAATTTTATGGAACAAATCGTAACTGGGGCAGGTCTTCGATCCCCCAATACGACCCAGGGAGCAAAGCCTATAAAAAGAAGTGGATTTCGAGGGAATATGCCGGGCCAATCAAATTCAACACAGAAAGGTCAGCTCAGAAAGTGAGATGGATTGTTTTTTGGATTGGATTCCGAAAGAGTAACCCCAATAGATTTTTTATTTCGAAGGACACAGGATGATCACATTAACAGAGGCTTATTGTGAAGGAGTTTCAAGAAAATTGAAAACTGCATTGCATAGATAACGGCCAGGTAACTTGAACGAATATTCGCCATCATGACGATGCACATGCTGAGTCTTCGAAGGGTTTCCCATGAGATATTCTTGGGGAAACTTTACATCAGTCCCCCTAAAGCCCTGATCTTGCCCCTTCAGACTTCGTTTCGTTTTCAAAACCCAGAGAACATTTAAAAGGATCATGATTTGAGCTCCCCAATGATGCTAAAACTGTCACTTTCACTCGGTGTAAATCAAAAGGGCTTAGAATTATTTCAGGAAGGGTTCGAGAAACGGAAACACCGCCTTCAGAAATGTTTGGACCCAGATGAAGGATGTGTAGAAAAACAATAGATTCAAACATTGACACTTTCAGAATTTGTTGCGACTTACCTCCGTATATATGAGCGAAGATTGTTGGTTAGTCACTCAATAGAAACCGTAACGAGACCAAGGTCTTTTGGCAGCATGCCATGTTGGGGGATATCAATTTAAGACTTGAAAACAGAGCTGATCAATAAATGAGTTGCTTCTCTCACCTTTTGTTGTTAGTGATTACTGAAAAAAGTTGGAATTTTCAAAAGAAACAAGCGCGATTGGTTTAGCTGAGTTTGCATTGAAAACTGAATATCAACTAGCACCTATCTAGTAAGGTTTGAAAAACGGAAGAACCGTTTTCTTTTTTTTCCTTTAGCTCAATTGATAAGGCCTGTACGCGTGATACATACATAGCCATTTTGACAAACTGAAAAACAGAAGAAAGCTTTTTTGACAGTTTTGGAGACAGTTTTTGTTGTCAGTTTCTAATAGTGTCAGTGAATTTTGCATACTTATAAATATGATTATATATATATATATATATATATATATATATATATGTATGTATAAATATATATATATATATGTATATATATATATATATATATAGATATGTATATATTATATATATATATATATATATATATATATATATATATATATATATATATATATATATATTCATTATCAAAATAGTGAACATTTGCGTTTGCATGTATCAGGATTCCTTTACCTTTCATCTATGTAATACATCCAGTCCCAATATCTTCGAGAAGTGTTATTTGTCGAGATTGAACAATATGAAGACTTGTTATGAAATTAGAATTCAATACCTGCACTGAAACTTGATACAAAGATTGTCTATCCTAATCTTATTTTACAAAGTGTAATTTTGCTGCTGCATTAATATATTTTCGTCTATTTTATGTCAAGATATTCAGAAAATAGACGAAAACATATCAATAGAGTGGCACAAAAAAGATATCGAATTTCTATGAAAAATATCATCTTTCCATGACAATAAGTATATATATATATATATATATATATATATATATATATATATATATATGTTTTTTTTTTCTTTTTCTTTTTTGGTAAAAAATAGCGTGCTGCTAAGGATGTCGTTAAAATAGTTAATATAATAATAGAACCAATGGACAACATAAAAACACGAGGATTTCAAAAAGGCAGTCGTATTCAAATAGTCAGCAATGTTTTAGCGGCTTAGTGGTCTTGGGCGTCCTGCTAGACATCAGTAGGTTTTTGGAATCGAATACAACTGGGAGCAAAACATTTTTTTCCTTTTTTTACTTGATTTCGAGGTCAGTGGCGGAATAAACATTAGACTGAGTTGGCCTTTACATTCTTGTTTGCTTTCAACGCTAGCGATGGATTAACTATTAATCTGAGTATGCCTTTTCTTCCCTGTATTTGTCAAACTTGTACAATCGAGTTTTGACTTTGTTTCTGTACGTAATAATGACAGATGACAATGATCAGGGGGAAAAAAAGAGTGACGTCAGGCACGGATAACGGTGACATAATGATGTATGCAAAAACCGATGACAAATTCACTCCCACTCTTAAAGTCCGACTCAGGTTGACTTGTTCTGCTAAAGTTAGCAAATCCCATTTAAAGGAACTATTAATAAAAGAGTTGAAAAGAGACGTGTAGTTTAGGAATAATATTGTATGGAGAAATGAATCCCGTTTTGTTTATTCTTTAGATTTTAATGGAGCAAGGGATTTTGACATCAGTGCAGCCAAGCTTGTTATAAATTTTAATAGGACATGCAGGGCTGAAACGAGGCGTTTATGCTTATGTTAGCAACAAGTTGTACGTCATTACTATGGAAACAAGCGGTGGGGGGTGGAATTTAAAGTTTGTTTATTTTCTGTTTGTTTTATGCTGTCTTTTTTCCAAACAAACACCAAATTTTATTAATAGCCTTAAAGTGTTGTAATCTGCTCATTTTCAAAGCAATTTTTAAAAAAATGAAAAAAGCAAAACGGAAAGTAAAAATTAAAAAAAAATTCAATAGAGTTAACGTAGACGAAGAAATTATGAAAAAAAAAAATTTTTCCCCGTGTTGCAATTACAATATAAATTGGAAATTCCTTGTATTCATCAAATACTGAAAAAATCAAGACTCAAAAAAAAAAAAGAAAGGTTTTATATTGATATTAATAAATACAAACAACGCCAGGGAGACATATGAAGTAATTTAATTTATCGTATATATAATCATTTACCCGTATGTATATATAGTGTATATGCAAAATTTGGTGTCATTTGCTCCTGTAATTTAAGCGTACATAGCATTATGTCAAATTTGAATAAAAATCTCCCTAAGAGTGTTTGTCCTACGTTTTTCAGAGCAATTTTTGTCAGTCTGGGTAATAAAAAGTTACTCACAATAAAGGTCTCTGCAAAATGACACGAATTTCATTCAAATTGGTTGAGTTTCACAAAAGATATGGCAAAAGTAAAGTCGTTGGTTTGTGTAAAAAGTCGTTAATCATATCGGGGCGGAGCACTAAACACTACTGTCCGATTGAATGCATGTATATATGTATATGTTCTAGCTTAACATAAAGGTATTGACTACCAAAGGAGTACAAAGATTGGGAAATTCGCTTGTTTAGATTTGGTACAAATCACAAGTTATGAATTTTAGTCTCGCAAACAATATTGCAATCAATAATGCTACCAAATATTAAGAGGAAACTTTATGTCTGTATGCACTGATGTAATCTATATATTCCTGGGTGTAATATTAAACTGTGTTTTATTTCTAGGCCGGGATTTACATATATGCTTGTGCTTAACATATCACATTACTACTTACTTGGCCCGTTTGCCAATTGTGAAGTAGACTTGGAGGTGACACGCACCCGAGATGGCGTAACACACTTCACTGAACCGGTATAGACTCTAGGTATAAATATATCACGTGGCACCGGCGATGTTTACTGCTCAAGCTTGATCAATGGATGGAGGCTGTTTTTGATGTATCCCTTTCAAGGGATCCAAATTTTGGCAAAACAACTCCTACAACATAGCTACTAATGCTATATCTAGGTTAAGTGATAAGACAGTCGGTCCAAATCAATGAGAAAAACATTTCCATATCATGTACTGAGTGGATGTGCCTGATTATTATACACGTCAGAGGCGAAAGAAAAACTTTGATTTCAGTAAAAGCAAAGCCTTTCCGTCTTCTAATCCTTCATCAAGTACTTCAAAACATTCTACAAAAGTTGTACATTCTTAATCTTATTATTTTTCACATCCGAAGGAAAACTACTATGATATGATATTTTTCTATTGTTGAGTAGAAGAGAGCATAGTCTATGGCCTATCGATCACACTGAGTTGAATGACAAAATTGGGCTATCCAGACAAGAACAGACGCTTGTCACAGCGTCCAATTTTTCTGTAGACTTGATGCAAAAATATTCCCCGATAGAACGTGCCTGGGACACTGGAATTTGCTGGATTCGATCACTGACTACTGGCAGTTGCACATCTCTTTAGGGTATTACTCGGTTTCTCGATCAAAATAATCATTATATGCGCTATTTCGTTCTCTCTTACACACATAGAAACGTGCGTGCGCACACACATATTCACTCTCCCTTTCTCATTTTCTCTCTCATAGTAGCACAAAAATGACATCAAACAAATTTCCATTTGAACCAGGAATAGACTGTTCAAATTCGTGTCATCCCAAAGACACTGTTGGAAAATAAACCCGATTGTGAATGGAGAGTATCATATCCCTTTCGATTACTTTATTCTAGCAGTCCATTTACGCATGTGAATATATATGGATAAATGAGAACATATTCTTGCATGCTTACATAGACAGAAATATTCTTAGAGAGTATACTATTTTCATTAGCTTTGCTGTGTCCCCCGCTGCCCCCGCCAAAAAAAAAAAAGATAAAAAATAACTGTTGGGTTTTTGAAATGTTAGAAAATACACATTTCTCAAGGTGAACAGACTTCCATTTATTTTAGCCTTATGCATTCGTGTAAATATTAAGTTTTGTGGCCTTATACATATAACATGTTATAAGTCAATACTTCAATGCAACTACATTATTAATCTATTCAGGTACGTACACGAATCCCATGATCAACGGGAATATTACATTCAGCTTATCAATAACATCCAACTCTGAAATAATAAGCTGTGGTATCATTATTCATCCTCTGACCCCCACAACCTCGAGCTTTACCTTTTAATCCAAATACATTGTTACAATTTTGTTTTGTATACATTTACAAAACACACACACACACACATACACACACATTCACACACACACACACACACACATATATATATATATATATATATATACATATATATATATGTATATAAATATATATATATATATATATATATATACATATATATATATATATGTATATATATGTAAAGAAAGAGAGACACACACACACATACATATGAATATAAGTTAGTTTACAAATATACATATTTATAAGTGTGTAAATATATATACGAGATATCACTGTTGATCTACTCAGGTATTGCAGCTCGAATGATTAAAAATGCATGTTGTCCACTCGCAGAAACAAAAGAATTGGTCTTCTGGGACTGAGCACTTTCATGTCACTTGTACTGTGATATCTGGCACATAACATTCTGATTATGTGAATAGATAAATACAACTAGAGATGAACTGAAACAACATAAAAAGTCGATTTAATGTCAATAACCGTGAACTTCGATACGTGAAATTAATATTTGATTCATTTGTCAATGAGGTTGTTCTGCTTCACTTGCGCAGGATCAGGCAAATGAGTGTTTAATCATGTGAAAAGTATTTCTTACAGCGCAGAAGAGTATCCGTGTTTGCATCTCAAAATGTATGGAAACTCGAATATGTATAAAAAACATCGATTATCTGAAAAGCTTTCATCGAACAGAAAATGGTAACAAACTAATTAACGATTATTATTTACGTGGAAAAGCAGAACAGCAGCATTTATATCTATTTAGCAAAATTGAATATAGATGTCTTCTTTTTTTTCAGAATATCGTATAGCGCTAATTTATTAAAGATTATTGTTTCCTACGAAATATATCACGGACAACTTAGCCCTAAGCTATATTCGTGCATCGACCATTGGCGGGAGACCCAAGCTAAAGTGAAATTTGCAGTTGGAAATTCTCCCAGGTATAAGTGGGTTGAACACCCACTGGCTCAGCCAAATGGAAGATTTAGCAGCTCATTATTGGTCGGTAGTGAATAATGTCGCTCAAGCTTCTGGGTATCAGTAGCTGTATCATGTAATTCAAAATCTGACCTTTACTTTAATTTGAACCTCTTATGTAGATACTGAAGCGTACTCTCATACATGAAGGCATTTGTGTTAATCCTAAGATTGATTCAAAACCATTTTGAACTGTCGAAAGAAATAGGATACTGAAAAATTTATCTCGGTCATGTATTTATTCGATTGAACGATTTTATTTACTTCATTTTTGCGTATAAATGCTTATTCTTTTTTTTTTTCATTTCATGCATGTATACACATAAGGATATATATATATATATATATATATATATATATATATATATATATATATATATATATATATATATATATATATATACAGTATGATAACAGTTTGGCTGGGATCATAAGCAAAAGGACCGGTGATAGGACATGAAAATATTGAGTGGATTTATCGAACATTTGTCAATTCTCATTCAAATCAAAATTCTATGAAAAAGTTGAATACCATGCCCAGACCATGAATCGACGAAACAGGTATGCAGCTCCGACTGAGATGGACCTTACCTGTAACACACACAAAATGCCTTTGGGGTATCATCATAACGAAATAAAAGCGGCCAATTCTCCTATTGCCAATTGATTTCACAAACGATATCTGCATTTAAAATATTGACATTGAAATCACTGAAAGTGACTGATTAATCTGAAATCATTCGACTATTCTAATAGAAAAATGACTTCAGTAAGGTTAATTGTTAGTGGAATAATATCCGGAAAGGGCAAGTCTAAGCCTGCGGGGCTTTTTCTTCCTCAATGCTTCATAAGATATTCAGGGACTTTTATTGTCAGGTGTCAAGCTGGTTCGATGGAGTCTAAATGTTTGATTCATCCCTATTCTATACACGAATTTGCTCATGCGAATCAGTTACCTCACTAAATTGTATATGATGTACGCTTCAGCTAATGCAGACATGAAAACAGGCTTTAAATGAAACTGATTATGTTGGTTCTGGTTCCTGATTTGCGGCAATGTATATATATATATGTGTGTGTGTATATATATATATATATATATATATATATATATATATATATACGTTTGTATGAGTATGCGTCTACCACAGGTGGGGAGTTTTTTTTTTCATTGCTTGTTACTCTCTATCACGGCTTTCGTTTACAAACTTTACCATTCTCATTATAACTATCAATACCAATATCAAATATCGTAAAACCTCTGGTGATATCATTTTTCTTTGTTATTATCACTAACTTCCCTGTCAAAATATCTATTACTTTGAATTTCAAACAAAAATCCCGATGATTATATCGAAACAACGCCGACAGCATTATTGTTGTTATGATTTGTTCTGTGTCTTCTAGAAGCGAGGCGCCACTGCAATACCAACTTGGTATCGTCGTGTGAATATATTCTTCTATTAAGTTGTGCATTGTTGAAAATATCTACAAATACAATTAAATATATAAACAGGTCAGGTTAGTCACTCCGTAGAAACTATCACTTAACCGACGCCTTTTGCTAGCATGGCGTGTCGGGAGTGATCCACCAAAGATATCAGGAGAAGGGGTGATCAACGAAAAAGTTACTTCTCTCGCCTTTTATTTTGGAGTGATCAGTAAAAGTCTTAATTTCCGAAAAACAAAACAAAACAACAACAAAAAAAAAAAACCCAAAAAACAAAATAGGGCCGAAAACTGACTGACTTCAAACCAAGGGACCGATTTAGCATAAACTTACACAGCAAATTGAACCGACTAGAAAAAGGTTTTCTCGATATGATAAGGAGTAAAAGTCTATATTTTCATCCCTCTAGCTCCATTTCAGTGTCCTGTTTTCTCAATCGATACGTAGTCAGCCAATTAGCCAGCCAGCGAGCCAGCCTGTCAGTCTAACTTGAAGACTGGAGAAGCATATGTTGATTGACAGTTTTGTTTGACAGTTTATATATATATATATATATATATATATATATATATATATAGAGAGAGAGAGAGAGAGAGAGAGAGAGAGAGAGAAAGAAAGATAGAGAAGGGGAGAGAGAGAATTACAGAATTATATTCAGCGATATTGATTTTGTACATTTGCTCAGATTAATCTTTTTCTTTTTAAGAGCTCTACAGATGCACAATTTAAGCATTCACTTTTGAACATTCACTATACAATAATTACGAAAATACACGTACACGAATTCTTTTAACCATGGTGAGAAGATTACGCCTGATATTGTCGTCTATCTCGAGAACAATGGATGATACTTTCGTTGACAAGCTACATTGTTGAACGGGAGAATTCTTTTCAGGTTACACCGGAAAGTTAATGCGCGGAGAGAGATCAAGATCCTTGCTCATTTAACCAGCCGATTTGTCTCGCAATAGAAATTCTTTACAATGCCTATATCAGCCGTCTACAAGAGGCTGAACCTTGTTAAGTAAAGGGTATACATGTGCGCGCATCGATATCTGTTTTTTTTTTTAATGTCGTCTCAATTTAAGCGACATCATCAAGCAAGAAGTGAATAAACAAATGGCACAAAGTAAATTTAATAGCAGTTCAACACAGAAACGACGCCGAGGAACAATGGCGAATTGAGAAGCTAAACTTTTCAACTGCCAGGAAAACATTTCCTTGATCGCGCAAACATTGTGTACAAAGAGTAATAGACTGTGCTATTTCATCTTGATAGCGAAAACAAGAACCTAGTTAAGGTACAATTATTTATCACCGACTTCATGAAAATCTTTGAAAACAAAAAAAAAAAAAAAGAAAAAAAGGTAAATGTGCCACTCTAGAGAGCTATGATATATGGACAACGAATGGAGACGTACATCCATCATCATCATCATCATCATCGTTTTAGTGACTGTTATTGGACATGCACCTTCCCCAAGATTTGCCAGATCTCCCTATCATGGGTAACGCGGAGCAAGTATTTTCTGAATTTATATAGTTCATCACTCCATCTTACTTCCTGTCGGTCACATTTCCATGCATGATTACTGGGGATGCACGTAATGAGTTGTGATGCTCAGCAGTTGTCTTAAATTCTTTCAACATGTCCAGCCCATTGCCAATTGAGTTTTCTAACTGTTTCTATGATATCTAGTAATCCTGTCTTTCCTCTAATATTCTCTACTCTCTTATGATCTACCCATGTGAGGTTGAGCATGATTCTCCAATACGCTCGTTGCATGGTTCTCAGATTGAGGGTCAATCTTTTGATTAGGTTTCATATTTCAGCTCCATTGTTAACTATCGGTAGGATACATTGGTTGTATACCCTTTTTTTTAAGACCAGTGGGATTTGTGTATTCTTGAAGGTAGAGCTTGCTCCACCGAAAGCTTTCTGGGTGTAATTCTTCGTTGTATTTCTTTTCCTCTGGTGACTTCATGGAAACTCGCTGTGCTAGGTAGATGTAGCAGTCTACTTCCTCCAGCTCAGCATTTTCGATTTCGATCGTTGTGTCTTTGTCCCCTACATCTTTGATGTAAATGACATTTGTTTTGCTGAACAAAGTGGAGGGCAACCTTCTTGCTTGCTTCGTATTGTTTGTCTTGCATTAATGTAGGCAAATAGAGAATGTGCCTTTCTGAAACAATTTATTGGTTTATCAGATCGCAAAGGTCACAGTGATAAATAATGATTTAAAGACACGATGAATCATACTATTTAGATAATCATACAGATTCTTTTTAATCTATTCGATGGGTTTCTCTCATTCAAATTCATTTCCAGTTTTTATCATACCGAATATTTTAACTGTATTTTACATCAAGTCATTGCTGTAGTTATTCGGACAACCTACTGAGACCATACGGAACTATTTTGATTCTAACTTTGAATCCTCATTACAACTAGTGGCTATTTGATTAGTCACTCAACAAATTTAACTGATGTGTTTTAATCCGTTTTTATTGTTGATTTCCATCGAGTGAATCATATCCCTTTGCAAACGCTGATAACTCCCATAATCCAAGAAGAAATAGCCCACAGAATTTTTATAGTAATGGCCAATGATAATACATTTTCTACTATACATTGATTCATTCAGACACAATTAAGATTCCATGTATTTTCTATTTCTATCACGACGTTGCAGTAACTGAACCTTTCGGCCCTGGTCAGCAAATGTTACTGTGACTGAAGCCTTATGAAGTCATCAAACACAAAGGAAGAGATCCGAACGAATGACAGTTTCATAGTAACAACGGCTTGTGAATTCCATGGAATAAACAACAACTTGCTGATCATCATTTCAATCTGCTCAGCTTCAATTACAATGCTTAGTTTTCAGATTTCACTATTGATGCAATAGAGCTCGAGTAAAACTAGTCGGAGTTTTGTCCTCAGTTTTATAATTGTGGTCCCATTTGCTCTTCACTAAAATTTGTTTACAGCAAAGTATGGGATGCCGTCTTTTTTTTTCTTTTTGATTTAAAAACTGGCTTGGTGAGTTTGTGCATCATGAAGTTCTATATCATAACTGCAAAAGATTAGGTATTTTTTCAGTTAGACTATAATTTTCAGTTAATACACTTGAGGAATTTCCAATGGCTTTTTTGTGACCAGGAAAGCGTAGAAAAAACAAAATAAAAAACCCTTACCAATAACAAAAACGGTACTGACCGATGAAGATGAAGACTTTCTGGTCATATTGCAAGAATATCAGAAAACCACTGGTCATCACCACTCATAGTGGGGATCCCTGAAAACATATTCAATATCGTGGCCAGCCAGAAAAGGAGATGATATGAAGAAATTGACAAGATAAGAGAGTACGGGCTCCGAAACGCCCATGATCGGAAGGTCTGGCAAAACTTGGGGGAGGTCTATGTTCAACGACGGACATTAAAGGCTACTGCTGCTGATGATTTTTGCTGCTTTTTCATTCTCGTTTCTTTTTGTCTTTTCCTCTTTCATTCCTAATTACCGGGGTATCTATCTCGTTTATTTGACTTAATTCATTGAAGGAAAAAATATATTTTGCCAATGATCTGATACTAAGAATTCGATTTTTATGAGTCTCTTTCTTTCATATCTTACTTCATTTCCTTTTTCTACCCTGTCCTCATCTTCTCTTTTTCCCTTTCATTCTTACTGCATTTCTCACCCCCTTCATCAAACTACTGTTTATTATATTCTCCACTCTTCTCCTGAACACACACTCACTCACACACATGCATACACACTATCGCTTTTTCTCATAATCATCTAATTCCAAGATTTACCCAGTGGCCAGAAAAAATAAAAAAAAAAGCATATCCCCCATTTCCCTAAAAGGACTGGGTCAGGCTTTGTGACCTTAATTACGGGAAAATGCAATTTTTGGCCCGAGTGGGTCCCATTTTGAACTGATCTTATCTAAAATCTATCCCCTTGGGGGAGGGGGGATTGAACAAACTTAATACATTTAAATTTCCACGCTTTTTTTAACCGTTACTTGTCTTATCCACTTATCTTCCTATCTATTTCATCTTTTCTGGGGAATGTCGATTAACCGAACGAAGCGATGGGTCATACGTATCCTGTTCGGATAATTGATTGTTCGGTCAAGTGATCCGATTACATAGTATAAAAATATAAAAAAAAGGAAGCCACACAGAACACAAGTACGTTAAGAAGCATGTTTGAAGGGTTTGATATCATTCAACCGATGAAATGTCTACAAACCGGATGTTGATTTGATAATTCGTGATGTCTTATTTTACGTATAAAATCACGTCGTGTCGTTCAATTAGAGAAAAATTGGAGCGAAAAATTCAAGACAACGTTTAATGTCCGCCTGAGATCAAGCAGACCAACTGCTTTCTCTTCACAGACATAGGAATAACGATAGACTCCATAACTTGTAAAAGATACATCGAACGAAGTTGTTAAATCGAATATTCACGAGAACTTGAAGTATTGTTTGATTATCCAGATTTTGGATAATTGGGGTTTCCGAAGACCGACGTCATTGATTGCTGGCTCATCACGTGGCAGGATAGTCCGCTCTAAACCTGTTCTGGATTCAAAAGGCCAGAAAAGAGACAGCAAAAGGTTCAAACTTCTAAACTTTCAAAAGCATTCCATTCTTACATTCTTTTAAGAGATATTCGTATCTTTTATTTGTCAGCCTCATTTTAACCATTCACTTATACTAGAAACTCACAACATTGGTTTCTTGTTTAATGTTGATTTAGTTGGCTACGTAGCTGGTGTAATATATCACACGTACTGATCGCATCGATTAAAGAGGAGGGCTGAGAGTTTCAACATTTACTCCTTATTACATCTAGAAATACGCATTCAATGAGGGTTTCAATTAGCAAGCTTACACGATGATCCCATAGTTTGCGGCCGTCTGGCAATATTCACGCTTGTTCTCCGCTAATTCAGACTTTTTTGGGTGACCACCATCAAACAAAGGAAGTAACTTAGAGGTAAATTATTCATTGATCACCCCTTTCCCTAATATTTTCATATCTCACCCTAAACCCGGCATGCAGCCAAAAGACGTTGATCACATGTCTAACCAAGCCTGTTTCTTTTTATATCATTTTGAATTGTGAATAATGTTAGTGGAAACCCAATACTTTCATATATTGCTCTGAATCGAAAGGAAAATAACTTAAAATACAAATTCAGTGCAGCATGACCAACACATAAATTCACTGCGCCCCACTAATTACATGCATTAATCTCTATGTGTGTGTATGTGTGTGCACTCTCACTCATGTACCTGACGGTATATTTTTTTCGAGATTTTTAAGTATTCCCACTAGTAGTTTCTCTGGGTTCTCGTTTGAGGTCAGTTGACAGTTAATCTCTTCAATGCTTGAGTGTTCTGCTCAGTATTGTAGCTGATCTAATATTGATGCCCTTTGCACGACTTCAATTCTTCCTAGTATTTCAAAATATCCCTTTGTTTTTGCATGGCTCTAAGGGACATACGATGATCGATAAAAAGCGTCACTTTCTACCCCGCCCCACCCCAATCTTTCGTTCTCAGGCATGAGCTAGACATATTTTGTAGCGTTTCATTTTCTTGTGAACAGTTCAAACAGTGACATTCACAATCTGATACAACCCTTTTTTTGTTGTTGTTTAAGCTGGATCCCCACCCCAGGCACAAATTTGGTGATCTGTTTGAGTTTTAAAATCCCATCTGATACCGTTATGTCTTTTATGCTCTTGATCAAATTCGAGTCGTTTCTCCAATTCCAGTGTATCGCTGTTCTTACCAAGTCATGTCTAATTTCGTAATCTTTATCAAGATCCACTTATTGCTGAACTCCAGTCCGAGCCAGTAGATGACTTCGATTTTCTATCATATCAACAAGAACAAAAACAATCCTCAACAAATTCATGAGAGTAAACTCTTCACTGTTTTTCTGCCCCGTTAAACCAAACTGATATTTGAAATTGAGATTCCACTACCACGATAAGAAATCACGACTAATCGATTGGTAAGCGACTCTCTTACAGTCTGAGCTCAACTGACAAGTCTAACGTAACTATGAAAAATTTATTTTGGAAATATGCAAGGGCTTATTTCATTCAGATAAATAAAGATGTTCATAAAACAAACATTCCTGTACCGTGATTTGAAATCACGACCAGCTCTCTTACCGACTCAGCTAAATGTGTGTCTCAAATATCCGCAAAAATTTATCTTACGGGTACGCAAGGGATAATTTCATACAAATAAGTAAACACATTTGCATTGACATACACACAGACACACACACACACACACACACACATATATATATATATATATATATATATATATATATATATATATATATATATATATATATATATATATATATATATATATATATATTCCAACTTAGGAATAATGCACTCTGGTGGATGAGGAATTGTGTGTGAGTGAATATATCGTGTAAATTCAACCTTACTGACCGTTCAATTCTGTGTAGGGCAGAGTTGAGGTGGCAGCCTCTGGGTCTGAAGCGAAGGTTTCGATCCTACCTCGTGGTACTGGATATATATATATATATATATATATATATATATATATATATATATATATATTTCATACGACCAGGAAAGACTCAATATGTGTTTTTTCCATCAAAAAGAAAAAAAAATGAAAAATAGAAAAAGAAACAAACTCCATTTTGAGGACGTTCTTGATATCTGGTGCGGTAGCAAGTGCTGAGCCAAATGTATTTTACTTTATAGAAAACTCAATATCATTCCATAAATTGGATCATTTGGTTTGAAACTACCCTGAATGACCTCTAGTGATCTTCGGGATCAATCTCACATTGCTTATATTTTAACCGTGTACCGAAAATGCATCCGTTACGAAATCTGTGCAATCGAAGAGCAAAATTCAGGCCAATAACCAGGAATGATCAGAAGTGACATATGGTGACCTCGAATAACCCTGATGTTAAAATCACATTTGTATATACTTTGGAGGAGAAGGAAGAATTTGCCTGTATGCCAAATTTCCGTTTCATAGGTGTGAAACTGTGGCTAACGACTTGGAAAATTGGCTAGAAATTACCTCTAATGACTTCTGAGGACAATGGTCTCCACGAAGGAAAGATTTACCCCCATGCCAAGACTTTAAAAAAATTAGGACAAATGACCAGAAATTACATCAACCACGCTTAGCCTGTTACCCTCGATGTGAAAGGGTGTATCAATCTGCTCGATTTCGGCATCTTTGATTAAAAATTGTGGCTCACGAATAAGAAATTTGGCAAGAAATGAACTCTGGTGAACTCAGCTTAACACTGTCTATTACATTCGCAGTGAAAAGGTTCACCCCAGGCCGAATTCGTGATTTTCAGGTGCAAAATTATGATTAACCTGAAAACAGTGTGTGAAAATGACCATTGGTGACCTTAAATTACCTCAGACGTCAACCTCTTCTTGCACATGACCCTCTCCAGGGAAAGACCTACCCTCATGACTAATCTTATTCTATAAAATCCAAAATTGTGGCTAAAAAACATGGACAACTTTTTAAATGACCAGAAACTACCGCTGGTGATATTGAATTACCCAAGAAATCAAGTTCACATAGATGGCGATCTTCTCCATGGGGAGATGTACCCATATACTAAATTGTGACCAACAAATTTGACAAATGGATAGAAAGGAAAGTTGACCATCTCCCAGTGTACATGCAGAATATTATGTCGATAGGTCTTGTAGTTTGAGCGGAGAAGAGGCACGAACAAACAACCAAAGAAACGAACGACCAAACAAGCAAAATACCCAAATATTAGTATAAATACGATGCATTTCAGTGATAGTCTTCAATCAGAATAGAATGTAGAGTGGAATTTGACCAGGCTTGTTATAAAGGTTTTGTCTGTCTCCGTTCAGTCAACATTTTCTATGTTCCTGACTAAGGTTTATTTTGGCATTGATGTATTTTCTTTTAATACACTTATCTTAGGCTGTTATTACTAGGTATTCCTTAACTCCCCTAAAGGAATTTTGCACAACCTTACCCATGTCATTTTGTCTGAAATTCCTTTTGTTTGTCTCTTGGATTCTCCAAGATGTTAATTTTCTCCTCATTTCTTTTTTAGTTTCTTGCGTAGAGATTTCCCGATTTATCATTTGTTCTTATGCCATTTTGTTGTGGTTTCTTGTTTCCATCAATGTTTTACCTTCCATCTGCCCCTGTGTAGTTATCCAGTACTTTGATAGCCGAGTAGATACGATCTTCAATGCTGTTGACTACTCTCCATTCCTTTTTTCTGTTATCATCGTCCATCGACATCATCTCCGGGTTGTCCGGCTTTGTGCATGTTCATTATTTTCTTGTTTTCTGGTCTAAAGGCCTCCTCTTCTCTAGTTAGAGTGGTCCATGATATATTACCAAAGATGCTGCCCATGTGTTAATGTCTTCCTCATTCATGTATCGTATTTTTTCCTTACATTTTCTTTCAATTCGTCTTATTTACTTAAATCTGTTTTTAGAATTCCCAGATATTCAGAATGTTCTTTCTATTTGATATACTGATGACATCATTGTTCGGTAATAGATTTATTTTTGTTAATTCCTGTTTTCTTTTTTTGTACCTTCTGCATACATAATATCGATTTTGAATTCGATTTCAATGCCATGGCTGAATGTCTGACCGTTTAGCCCATTATTTTCGATCCAATTCTATTTTCAGGAGAGAAATTCAAGTCATCTACGTACATCAGGCAGTTTATCGTTTCTGGTGATTTAATGAAATTATAACCTTTTCACTATTCCGTAAAATGAAAGTATGCTCCACATCATCCCTATCTTGAGGATAAGAGCAAATAGAGAATCATCTTGAAAAATCCACCTTCTTAAACTAAATATGTTTTGCTCCAACAGTCAGGTCTATCTTGAATACATCCGATATGAATTTAACATGATTTGCAATTATCATATTCTTAATCATAATTCATGCGTCTGTATGTTCATACCAAATGGTTGGTGATCATCACTGGAGTAACATCTAGTCTCTTCAAGTCCCCATTCCTCTTCTCAGTATTCCTGCAGTGTAACGCAGTGCTGTAGTTTGCACTTTCTCACTAGATGTCCGATGTTCTTCGCTAAAGGCCGAGTGACAATAATCTTTTCAGTGTCCTCAACCTCCCCAAATTTTCAAATCCTTGTGCCATGGTCACTGCAGATATTAATCCGTTGCTGACAACTGGAGGCCTTTAGTCTCATATTTCCAGTATCTTCCACAGTATTTTTGCAAACCGTAATAGTGCTGTGACATGAATCAATATTCTATCAATATCAAATGATTTATTATTTGAAACAGTCTCAACTGAACATCACACATATCAGACTGATCTTTTCACCATGTCTCACTTTGTGTATTAGTGATGTATTGCATTCATTATCTAATAGAATATTAATGTCTCGCTTGACGTAGGATAAGAAGAATTAATTATGTACAAGTGTTTTGGGACTGTTGCTCTTTCCTCGATTCAACTTTTTGAACACAATGTTTCAGCTGTTATATCCTAAAGCCCTCTTCAGGTGGATGTCGTGGGTGGTGATATTTCGGGAAACTAAGATGGGAAGTCGTCGACGTCAAAGTCTGTGGACGGAATGTTCCTATTCCGCTCTCTGATTTGGGGGCGGAAGCAGTTGTTACGTCTGAACAATGTTACTGATTGTTTTTAATGTCATAGACATGTTAATGCCCGAGGTTCTTACCACAGAGGCGTCGTTTTGAAGTAACCTTTTGGACCTTTTGTAAAGAATAAAATGGAATGAAGAGCAGACAATTCTTTCCTCTTGGAAAAGAAGGGAGATAACTCTTGTATTTTGGAGGGAAATGGTAATTGAGGGGTATACTTCATTTGTTTTTTGGGAATAGTAGATGAGCGTCTTTTTTTTTGTTTTACTTGGTGTAAATGAGGTGATTAGGAGAATTCTTTACCTTGAATGTACATATAGCTTCATGTATCGGTATGTATTCGCCGTTTTTTTAAAATTGTGTGTACACACAGTGCATATATATATATATATATATATATATATATATATATATATATATAAATATATATATATATATATATGCGTGCGTGTGTGTGTATATATATATATATATATATATATATATATATATGCACTGTGTGTACACACAATTTTATATATATATATTTATATATATATATATATATATATATATATATATATATATATATATATATATATATATATATATATATATATATATGTATGTATATATATATATGTGTGTGTGTATATATATAATCATGTGGTGTATATATCATATGTATACCAACACTGGAAGTGTGCACACATGTCTATACAGGTATCTATGCATGGACACACACCTTCATAGATACATGCACAAACATGTGTGTTATAGTCCAGGTTTTGTGATGTAGCTCTGGGATCTTGAACACAAAGAGCCTTCCTTCAGTTTTAAAAGCTCTCATATGGCTTCCAGCTCTACGCTCGGTCTGCTGAGGAAATTGTCGGAGCCTGTCATGTGTGCTAACTCTTTGAGATGTCTCACACTCCAATGCAGTTCCCTGTCCAAAATTTTGGTGTCCTCCCTCAGTGATCGGCGGCTACTTTTCCCTTTAGAAAGATGACTCTGTGGCAAGAACATTGGACACGAATATATTTATGACATGAAAAACGATCAACATCTTTTTTCTGGCAACTGTTTTCATCCAAGATTTAGTACGACAGAATAGGAATATTCTGTCCTTAAGCCTTGACAACGACGACCTCCCATCTTGGCTCCCCAAAATATTACCACCCACGACACTCACCTGAAGAAGATCGTAAGGTACAACGGCCCAAACTTTGTGTTCATGAAGATGAACCGACATGAGGACGACAGTCCCAAAACACATAAATAATAAAGAAATAACTTGCAAAAACAGACCTGGATTGAAAGGTAGAATTCATTTTCTTAATTGACAAGAAAAATGTTCGGAACACAATTAATTTGATAGTCTAGTAATTGTTTTCAATGAAAGTTTTTTTCCCTTTGCGTGAGTTGAAGATTTTGCTCATTATTTGATATATCTAAGGACAAACGTCCTCATGAATAATATTAGTACACAATTGTCAAATTTCTATCTCTTTATCTCTCTCTCTCTCTCTCCCTCTCTCTCTCTCTATATATATATATATATATATACTGGATGAGATAATGGAGTGTCTATAGCCACACTGAAGAGTTGTAATACAATGAAACAGCTGTCTGTGGATGACACAATAATATATATATATATATATATATATATATATATATATATATATATATATATATATATATATATATATACGAATCAATAAATAACTTGAATGATTGAGATCCAACTTCATATTTTGATATCTTCTTTACAAACTTCCGATTGGGAATTTTATAAAGCAGATATAAAGCAATGAAAGACAGTGTGTCCACTTCTGAAACTTGAAAAGTTGCCTTCGTCTCTCTCCCCGGTTTTATCGTCTCGTTCACAACATTTTGCACATCACCATCGGTTACGAACATACATTCTAATTAAACAGATTTGCCCTAGTATTGTCATCAGTCGTCCCAACTCGTTTCCGCAATTGCTGACTTTATAAGATGATCACTGCCCGTTCTACTCTCCTTTTATCAGATATGAGTGTGGCGTAATTAAATGATACTCATCTTGACATTTTTCGCAGCTAGAATCGAAGAGGAACCGTGCGGTTTTCGACTAGGTTCCCACGCCGTTGTCGCTGAGCACCTACTAAAAGCTCCGGTAATATCCTTATAACGCATCGCATGAACGTAAAATCTTAATGTCGAGCCGGATTAGAGTCACTTTACTACTGATAACTTTGACGGCTGATTCACTGAATAAGCAACTTGGTGTCAGAAGCTGCTCCGCAAATAATTGATGTGACAAGGCCGATGCCATACGAGACCAAGCAGTATCTGAAATCGTGGAGATTCACCGACCTCAGGTATATAATTGCACACGCGTTTGTGTGCGTTTAAGTGTGTATGTGTGTGTGTGTGTGTGTGTGTGTGTGTGTGTGTGTGTGTGTGTGTGTGTGACCGTGTTCAAGGAGGTAGGGGGCCATGTGAAGCAGTATTCTATGGTGGCAAACAAAGGGAAAATGTCATTATTGTTCTCTTTTGATTTCTTATCTAAATCTTGTTCATCTCCTCTGAGGGGTTTCTTTGCAGTTAAATAATGCGATGACGGAGAACGGGATCATCATCGGTATCTGCAATAATACAGCAGTCGGCGTCGTCTTTTCTTGTATAACTGGACTATTTCATCCTTTCCGAGGCTTACAAAAGGCCGCCGTAAATTATTATTTCTCATAATGATTACAACGGTTATTAGCTTTATTATTCTCGGAATAATGATTTGTGTGATGGAAATAAATAACGACGATAACGTCCAAATAACGTATTGTTACATTCTACCATTCTGCATTGGCTGTCTTCATTGTTTGACTAATTTCCTTAACGGGTGCATTCGAATCACACATGAATAACGGAATAATCCGTATTTCAGTTGTTGGGTTGAAAAGCACTGTTTTCTGAATAAAAGATCTATCAATGAAATAGACGTGGATTTAGGATTTCTTAGGTCTTGGGAAGACAGACAAATGCTGCTGGACACGCAAACTTTTGTAGCGTGGTGCTCCGTGACTTCAATGTGTTAAGGCATAGATATTTCAACAGAAAACTGCATGTTTGCAGAATTTGTACATTAGAGTGATAAAATAAGTTAAGTTCAATGCAAAAAAAAACTCACCAGAGAAATTTTACTGATATATATGATTGTATTTTGGATGTGAAGTGATACGACAGAATGAAAATGACTATTGGAAGATGAAGTGAAAAACTCAAGAAATAGATGTTACATCTCATTTTTTTTTATCATTCTGTGGGCGCAGTTTGATGCATTTCGACTGGGCCAGTCATCTTTTTCATACATACACATATAGTCTCGAAAACTTATATAGTCTCAATATATATATATATATATATATATATATATATATATATATATATATATATACATATATATATACAAGACAAGCAAGTAGTCTTTCTTTGGGTCAATTGATTCTCATTCTTGTGAAATATTGGTCTTTTTTCTGTTGTAATTTTTGACTATTTTTAGATACAAAAACGCCGAAATCGTACATTCTATTAACACATCGTAGCAGTTGTTTTCTAATGATGTCGCACCGTTAATGACATCATGTCTCTTTCAACCATCCTAATTCCATTATTCAGCGTAACTTGGAGCGCCCGACGGATCGATCGAAAAGCGTCTAATAAAGATGTATTGACACGTCTGAAAAAAAAAAAAAGAAAAAAAAAAAAAGGAAAAGTGATGATCGAACAACTGTAATATGAGAAAATGTCATTGATATCTTACTGATCCAGACAAGTGTTGAGACTACGTAATGAAAGATAAAAAACTAAATATATATATACAAACAAAATGAAAATTAATTATATATTTACAACAATCAAGATATACTGGTGCACAGGCTTTGTACTGCGATGGATAGAAATGGACAACACTATCTTGATAAGTATACGAAGATATTTAAATTCAGGGACAGCAGTTTTTTGTACTAAAAATAATATAAGAATTGGAATACAGCAATAATATCAAATGAGTCTTGAGATTTTCTTTACTTCCTCATCGTTTTACTATTTATACTTGACACTAGAGAGAAATTTAATGGGTTCACCAACGGGTTGAATTTAAGTGCCAAGTGCCAAGTCTGATAATTTCAAATTAAGTATCGACATAGAATGACCGTTCACAGCATCAAATGTATAAACAAGTTGAAGAAGAGAAAAAAAAATCTTCAGCTGAGCGAATTTCTTTTATAAAGAATTGTCTGTTTGCCACCTTTCACTTGCCTTTCCTTTAAACCTTTTTATTGCAACTTTCAAACCGTTTTTACATTCTAAGAGCTTTATATAAGCTTTGGAGCTTGGTTGATTAGAAGATCAGATAATAGGGATGCAATAGCAAATCTCACCGAAAGCTCAATCTTCAATTCTTATCCATGATGATTACGTAACGATTGTAGAATGAAAAGAAAACGACTCAAGCTTTTTGACGAGAATGTAAGAAGAGTGAAATGAAAAGAGAAATCAAAAACTTATGAAAAAAACAATTTTCAAGGAGCTTTGCACAGATTGTCATCAGGTATATGTATAATCATTCGTCTATACCAGGGGTCAGCAACTTTTTGTATCTCTGTGGACCGGATTGTATATCAATGAGTGAACCACGGGTCAGGTAAACGCCATAAAAAGTTCGAAATGAGGGAATCATCTATTTGAATGCATCTAGTCAAATTTTGCTTCAAATCAACGGATAACGCATCCTAGAAAATCATTGGTTCTTAACTTGGGATGCCAATCAGTAATCAAAGTACTCAATCTGATCGCAATTTATTTCAATCAAAGGATTTTTTAAAACCTATTGAAAAGATATGAAGAATCTCTAAAACAGAAAAGTGAGTGAGGTATCCCAATATTTGCCCAAGGATCGGCTAGAATTCCTTTCGTGAATTGGATCTGGCCCGCGGGCCGTAGATTGCCAACCCCTGGTCTATACACACGATACACACGATCTAGTTTGATAATTCAATTGGATATTTAGCCTAATGTTGGAGAAAATTATCAAGCAATTTGTGCATCTGATTTGTTTAAGTCACAAAGCAAGAAAAGCACATTATGTACCTCAATTTTACAGAGAAATATGTCGATTTTCTTGGGAAACGAATTCGTCTTTATTGGAGGTTTTTGATCTGGGGCTTGTGACATTTCATCCAACATTATACTTTGGAATATTTCTATAACTGTTTATCATCTGGAAGAAGGAAGACTTTTTACATCAAATAAGAGATACAACTTCAAGATAGAACACTTTTCAATATTCACGAACTCTTATGACATCTCCGAGAAGTATAAGCACACACACACACACACACGCATATATCCATGCATATATGCGAGATGTACAGTTCTATTCTCAGCAACGAATGCCATATTGAAAGAAGTTGACGTAACTAGTGTATATATATATACACACACCATAGAATTGTACAGTTATACTACACTCTAATATTGAAAATGGCAGAAGGAGCTACCAGAAGCGCTCTATCTTTTGGGAAGTATTTATTTACGCTAAAACCAGAGATCCGTTTACTATTACAAAAACAAGAAAGAATTACTTAAAAATTAAAAAGATATTCCTTATCCGTTATTTTTAATGAGAAATGTTGTAGAAGTCGTTTCCTGAGAGTGGGTTTTCGGTTATGCGTACGGTGTGGAACTCAACTGAATTAGCAGTCCTATCTGTAGCCTGCGAAAGACCGAAGTGTCAATAACCGACTTACCAAAGGGTTACATAGATATGTGAACAAAGAACTGAAAGAGTCACCTCTGTGTACCTTGATTGGATGAAGGTCATGTGGAAGTAAATTAAACATTAATAACTAAACCTTCTACAGCGGTCAACAGGGGATCATTCTGATACACTGGGTAGGCAACTTTATCCCTCTCTATGCATATAGATGTATCGAAGAAAATATTCTGCCAAATTAAAGTCAAATGAACAAGATGAGAAGTTTACCTGCTAATGTTCAGCTCAACGGTAAGAGCAATGCTACATTGAAGCGGCTAACCAATCGATCGTAGGTTCGAGTCCTGCAGTAGCCGTATTTTCTTTAATGGTTTTTTTCTATTAACTTGGTCTCGATCAAGTGATACATGCAGCGTGTAATGACGGGAGATCATTTTGAATAAGATTTTCTATATAATATAACGGAATTTATAATCTTTTTTATATATATATTTTATCTTTTATATATATATATATATATATATATATATATATATATATATATATATATATATATATATATATATATATATATATATATATATATATATATATATATATATATATATATATATATATAATGGTTGTATTTGTTTTTTCATGTTGAGGAGATGATGCATGGTTATCATTATCGTACTAAATTCTTACTTGGAAAAAAGGAGAGATTTCTCCTCTCCAAATCTTGTTACTCACATATCTAATCTTTTTCCCCAGTTGACATTTGACAACTAATTTTCGGAAGTATATTACCATTATGTCAGATAAATCTCATATATATATATATATATATATATATATATATATATATATATATATATATATATATATATATATATACTTAGCTCTGAAGATTTGGGTGGGTTTTCTACGTCATCAGGTAACCTGAGAGGCTTACGCACCATAGACAGGCCTATCCAAGGCGATGCGGTGTTCTTCCTCAGCTCTTACCCTTTGTTTCGGCACAGCATGTTGCTTGGTAGAATTTATGTGGACATGCATTCCTGTTGGTAGTCTCTTTTATCCATTGGCAGTAGTTGATGTTGCAGGAGATGCAGGTCCTTTTCAGGGAATCCCTATCTCTTTCTTTTGGCCCCGCTTATCCACAGGCCATGTACTAGTTCTCCAAAAAGGATGATCTTTAGCAGCCTATGATGCTTCAACCTCGCCACATGCCCTGCTCAACGCAGGTGGGTTTTTTGTGTGGTCCTGGTTCTCCTAAAGATGTTGTTGCGTAGTGCGTGTCAAGGGTGGTGTTATTGCAACACTGATGGTAGCACATAAGAAAGTGTGACTGATACTGGTATATGACCCAAGATTTGGCACAGTACTCTGGCATTGTAGACTCGCATTTTCGTGTCTTTCCTGCGGTTTTAACTACTCATGACACGCTTGGACGGTAATCAAAATGCTTGGTTTGCCTCTGCCAGTTTGTTTTCTCATTGTTCAACCCGGCATTAGAGTATATGACGTGACCTCGGTGAGGGAATTCTTGGACAACTTTAATCGTAATTGAGCTGATCAAGCAGGATGGTGCTAGTGCTATGGTTCCATTGTGGGTTGGTGTAGGATGACTATATTTTTAATGCTATCTTCCATGGTGAAGAGTTCTGTGGCCCCTGTGAAGCAGGACATTATCTGTTGGAGGACCGCTTCTGTATAAGCAAACAGAATCTCTTCATCAGTTCACTGGAGGTCCTTGGCAAGCAGTATCTTGTTTTCCAGCGTAACAGTACCTCCCAGCTTCAGGTTTACATAACTCCATTGTCCGGTCATCAATCACTTCGATATCCTAATCCAGCATCGTGGTTAAAAATATTGAAAACATAATACACAGACAGGTTTAACACTGTTTGATTGGGGAGGACTTGAAAGAGTAGTACTGCATTTGGCTTTACTTAACTGTGCCCCATGTTGTTGGATAATCATGGTGAGGAACTTTGAGAAGCTGCCTAGATTTCAGAAAACATTTCCGAAAGCTCGACAAACCCCCGTCGAATGCTTCTGTCGACAAAAGTAACGTACAACCCATTGTTTCGTACAAAACATTTTTCTTGCTCTGTATCAGGGTGAAAAGCATCTCTGCGGTATCACGGTTTGCTCCAAAAGACTTTTGGCTCCCTGCGAGCTGATTCCCAACAATTTGGTCAACCACTCAGTTTAGTAGTATCCACACGAGGATGTTACGAGCATTCAACTCCAAATGATCTCCATATATATATATATATATATATATATATATATATTGTTCATTTGTTGGTTTTATATCAGTTTGTCAAATTGCACTGAAATGGGATGAACTCTGAAAATCGAGAGAAACATTCCCATTCAGGGGTCAAAATGGAGTGGAATCTTCCTCCCTTCAAAGTGTCAAAAGATTCGGAAACATTTTGTATTCTTATTGAATTTCTTATTTTAGGATCAATATAGAAAAAAGAATTCCTTTTTTTTACCCATGTCCACGGGTCAAATTGGAGAAGGAATCCCTTTTTTTTCTTTTAGGGTTCGAAATCGAGGGAGAATTCGAGGGGCAATTCTTTTTTTCCTTTTCTAAGGATCAAATGGATAGTTCTTTTCCCCACTTTTACTGGTCATAATGAAGGGGGATTTCTTTCCCATTTTTGGTGTTCAAGATAGAGGGGTAATTCTTTTCACACTCAAGGGTCAGAATGAATTTCCCAGCTTTTCTTGGTCAAATTGAAGGTTGATTTTTTCTCCGATTTTCAAGGGCCAAATGGAGGCAGAATTTTGACGTTGGGGGTCAAAATGGAGGGGAATTTTTTAAACACTTTCAGGTGTCGAAATAGATGGGAAATTCTTTCCAATTTGGGGGTTAAAATAAAAGGAGCGTTTTTCCCCTTCTATGGATAAGAAAAAAAAGGTTGGGAAGGCTTATTGCCCACTTCCTCGGATCGGAATCGAAGGGGAACTTTTTATCCACTTTTAGATGTCAAAATCGGTTGAGGATTTTTTGCTTACGAATTGATCCATATTTGTTAACAGATAAAATCTTTGACTAGCGACAAAGATTAGAAATTTTGAGGGTGAAAATGAGAAGATACGGACATAGGGTGAGAAATTGAGCAGATGCATGAGATAATACTAGTTGTCAACATCCGTGTAATTTCCACAGGGTCAACTAGTTAATATAATGATTAATTCTTAAATGAAGAGTTCGGGACCTACTGAATTCGATAGCAGTAAACATTATCACTGATTATAACAAACGGCTTCGTTTGTATGTATACACAAGTTTGGAAAGAATCTAAAATTAATGATGTTGCTTTTTGGAATCTTAGCCAGAGAATTATTATAATGAAAAGCGGTGATGGTGGTGGTAGAGTGATAGTCAATGAAATATGCAAGTATTGCTTGATCTTAATGAACGTATTTCACAGTATAATATTTATCTCTATGTCAACCACTCTAACCCAACAACGACACGAAATAGTTCTATAGGGCTCTATTGCAACGTTCCATTCCAGAACCATGTCTTGGATTATGCAGATGTGTTGTTCTTTTTTTTTTAACACTTTTTGGCCTTCTCGGAAGAATAATAAAAGGAAAACGATTAACATCCTGTCAAATACCACTTATAATAGGATTATATATCAATATAACATTTTTCAGATAATCTACGAGAAACTTTTCCTCATAATTACTATTGTAGATATACTTAGTAGATATGACAGTGAGTAAATATACATACATATATAATTGAAAAAATGAAGAAAGGGGTGATCAATCAAAAATTTATTCCTCTGGCCTTTTGTTGGGCAGTGATCACATAGAAATTCTGAAACAAAAAAGTATGGACGCAACCGGGTACAAACACAGCAGCCACTTTAGCATAAACTTATGTTGTAAATTGAAGCCGCCACTAGAAATCTGATCAAAGGGGGATAGAAAAAATTCGTTCTCTCTAGACATATTAAGGAGTTAATGCTCAAATCTTAGCCCTCTAACTCCATTGGTGCAGCCTGAACGTGCAAGATAAACATAGCCAGCCAACAGGTACATCGTAAAAACTAAAGAAACCTATATTGGTGGACAGTTTGTAATAGGTCTGAAAACGAATAATTAAATGGTTAAGGGGTTGGATTAATTTTTTTTATATCCAATGACTCCTGATGTCAATCTAGCTATATAGCTGTAAAAAAAATGAGAAATCCGGCGGCATGAATATCTATCTCAATATATATATATATATATATATATATATATATATATATATATATATATATATATTCTTCGAAAAATATCCATCACCTTTTCCTACTGACTAATTTATATCATATTACTGCCCACAGTAACTTTGGTGACAAACACATCATTAACTATTAAATGCATCCTGTATGTTCCAACTTTATCATACTGTGTAATCTTATAGATTTCCTGTTTCAAAACCCGAGTGTAATGTTTTTCAATGCCCGTTTCAGCCTGTTACACAAAAGCTGGAGTGGTTCTCCAACGTTCCTCGGGTGAAAACAGCATTGTTACTCAACTCGTTTTCTACCTTCCCGTGTTACACGGTTCACACTGTTGTATTCATAAGATGTTTATGCTCCGCCAAGATTATCATACTTACCAGTTTTGTCCAAGACATTAATTTATTAGGATACTGTAAATATTAATCAAGGTTAACTTATCTGTTAAAGAAGTATCTTCTCTTCAAATGTTTGGTGTGGACCACGGAGAGAGAATTTCCTACTTGAAATCCTTTCTCTTGAAAATGTTCCGAATGCATTCTTTTAAAATCTGCATTACTCAGGCGTATATCAATTGCAATCTGCTTGCAGATAGAACTCGTTCAACTCACCCTACTCAGTATCAGTTTTTGGATAAGTTTGTTTCATCGCATTTTCTTCGTTAAATGTAATCTTATTTACACGAAATAACTGTATTACAGAAAGCGTATAGCAGTGAACCTAAGAATCTACAATGCCGAGAACATCTTTGTAATTTACGCTTGCTAGCGTGGTGCATTATAAAATAAATCAGATAAAAGCAACCGGTGGTAATGGCATCAAAGATGGTGGACGATATGCGAAATGCATCTTTCTTTTTTTTTTCTTCTTTTTTTTCTTCTGGGCTTCATTTACTTTTCTTTTTTAGTTTATCTGTCGCAAGGCTCCATACACAGCACGGACCCTGTCGCACAAGGATTCATTTAATCCAATTCACAAGAGAAACACATCTGAGTCAACGCGATTTTGCTTTTTGGGTGCCACTGCCGTACCGAAAGGGGAAGATACAAATATTTTTCCAAAGAGTTAGTAGTTTACTTTCTGTCCGAAAAATCCTGAAGAGGATTTCCATCGAAGTTTTGTTTGACTGTCAGTAACAAGCACGAGTACAATAGCATATATGCAGACCGAAAATATGCTATTGGTATTTTCAATGATTTGATCATTGTCCAGTAACCTTATAATATAAAGAAGACAAATGTGTGTTTGTTGCTTGGTTTAAAAAAAAAAATTCTATGCATTATAGACTCCTAAATGATTGTATCCGACAAGCAGCGTGTGCATAAGGTTAACTTGACTCCAGGGGTGAACATAGAATTGATGTCGATGAGCCATTAAAGGAGAATTAGGGGTCAGGTCATTTTCAAATCCAACGTAGACGGCTACACCCTATCGACGAGGAACTTTTCTACTTCTATTTCAAGAGGCAAAATAGAGGAAGCTTTTTCTCTTTTAAGGGTCATAATTAAAGGGTTTTTTCTTCCCTTTTTTAGTTTAAAAATTGGGGATATTTTTCTCTTTCATCGAAGATGAAAACTCCCACTCAATTGTCACACTTGAGAGAGAACTTTTTATTTTCATTTTTAGATTTTAAAATCAAGAGGAAATTTGATTTACACTTTTATGGGTCAAAATTGAGCAGTGAATTTTTCTCTCATTTTTAGGGGTCAAAATCGAGAGGGAACTTTTACTTTCATTTTTTGGTGTCAAAATAGATTGGGAACTCCTTTGTACTTTCAAGGTTTAAAATAACAGAGGAAATTTTTTTTACTGTGGGGCAAAAAAAATATCTTTCACTATCAGGGTTTGAATTTGAGACGGAACTTTTTTCCCAATCTTGGTGTAAATCTGTTTTGTTTTTTTTTTAATTTTAAGTGATGTGCACTTTTATCGATCAAAATCAAGGGGGAACTCTCCCCCCTTTTAACATTAGTCCTCCCTTTTTTCAACAGCAACCCTAACCCCTTTTTTTACTATTTGCCATTTTTAACATCAGCTCCCTTTTTAATACTGTCCCTTTTTTTAACTTTGCCCCCTTTTTAACAAGTCGCCTTTTTTAATGTTACTCCTCTCTTCCTCATTATTACACATCCCTTCTTAATATTAATTCGTTCCACTCAAATATTCTATCCTTTTTCAACATCAGAACTCTTTTTTCACACAACGCACTCTCTCTCACTCTCTTTGAGATATGGTCTATTTTTTTCCAACATTAACGCTCTGTTTTAATTTTCCCCCGCCCCAAATCTCTATTTTAACATTTACCCATTATTTACATTAGCCTCCTATTTCCACATTTTACCAATCCCTTTTTCACTTTAACCGAAACCCTTAATTGCACTAGCACCCGACTTTTTCAACATTAGTTTCCGTTTTTCTAAAGGTTCCAAAAGTTGTATTTGATCAATTCTAATCAAACGTTCTCTGATTTCCATTTATCTATTTTTCTATCTTCTCTTTTGGCAAGCAATTTAAACCGCCCATGAGGGTGGGTATGAAGTATAGTTGAAAGAAAATTAAAAAAAAAAAAGAAAAATGTCAATATTTATCTGCTGATCATCAAGTCCAAGTATAAACTTCAAGTGCAAGGCTCGGTGGAAAATCCTGCACAAGTTGTAGATGAATTATCTTGAAGATATACCTCATTACCAGAATCGGCACAAAGCTCAAACTGTTTGGATCCAGTTCAAAATGTAGAACGCGCACATGCAAACTTCTTTTTTTTTCTTATTGCTCTGAGTCATTCTGTTTCTTCATGCTGCAAGAGATCCTGTTCTTTGCTCTTCCTTTATATATATATATATATATATATATATATATATATATATATATATATATATATATATATGCTCTTCCTTCACATACACACACACACACACACATATATATATATATCTTCCTTTATTTATATATATATATAAATATGCTCTTCCTTTATTTACATATATATATGCTCTTCCTTTATTTATTTACATATATATATGTGTGTGTGTGTGTGTGTGTGTGTGCGTTGAATACATTCATAGCAAACTTATACTCTTCCTTTCAAAATCTGTTTTTCCTCCCGATAATCTGCTCTGAACTTTAAAGCAGCGAAGAGCAAACATACTCACAGAGGAAATTTATAAGACGTAATTTTACAGATGAGCAAAAACCAATGCTTTTTAGTTTCCTTTTCACTTTTGATAATTTTCTTCTCTTCTATCGTAATATATAGATACTCTCACTCTCACATTGCCTCTCTCTCTCTCTCTCCCTGTCTCTGTCTCTCTCTCTCAAGTGCAGTAACGTACAGGCTTTCTCGACCAAATCCCATTGTATCTTCACTTGAACTTTAATTAGAAATCTCTTTCATTGTGAATGTCAAATGAACTAGTCATTGTACTACCTGTCGATACTTACTATCCGATTACTTTGACAGTTCACGTTTGTATTCAGAAAATATGAATTTCTTTTTATTATTCTTTTTTTCTCTCTTCATATTGTCATTTCTTGGTAGATTTTTCTTGTAAAGTCATAATATACCCTTTGTTGCTTCGCCCTTCTACTTTTTGTCTCCCTTGTAACTGCTGAATATCGAAAAGTTAGGATGTGTCAGCATTAAAAAGCACCGGAATTCAAAACTCCATATCATAAACTGTGCAATGCTACTACTTACTAATGAGGGAAAAGAGAACACTGCGTTCAGTCCGACCTGGGCCAATCGGGAAAGCATTTCGGTGCAATGAGGTGGGATTGAGAACATCGCAGAGGAGGTCTAAGTGAACTCAGGAAAAGCACTTTGGTTTATTTAAGATATTGGTTAACATTGCAGAGCAGCCAGAAAAAAGACGTTTCTTGAACCAATCAGCATTCAGCCGAGAAAGCAGGAGGCAATTGAGATCGAGAATTTGGCGTTCTGTCAACATTTCGAATGAATTATCAATTGCACATTGTTCTGGAGATTCGTGAGTTGTAAGAGTCGAATTGTATTAAACAACTCACTCAGTCTGGCCACTTTCCTTGCATAGATAGTCTTGAGCATGGTAAAGACGTTTTGAATCGTCTAACAAGGAGAATCGCTAAGAAAAACTTCATTAAATAAGATTTGCACCGTATTTTGAATTTCTCGCAATATAAGGTAACACATCCAATAGATTTGATGCATTATAGAGTAAGATCTTTGGAGGTAGTTTTAAAAAAATGGGGTTAATGGCCAAAAAGGGGAGCCAGTGTTAAAAAAAGTGCGGTTAAAGTCCAAAAGGGGAGAGTTAATGATAAAAAAACGGAAAGTTGCCCTTCGATTTTGACCAATAAAAAGTGCACAAAAAACGTTCACCTCAATTTTGAAACTTGACAGAGAAAAAAATTTCACACTCGATTTTGAGCCAAAACGTAGAAAAAAGTTCCTTCTCCACGTCAACCCCTTAAAGTGAAAAAAGTGATTTTAACCCCTGAAACTGAAAAAAAGTTCCCAGTATATTTTAACTCCTATAGTTGAACGTAAGCGTTCCCTCTCGATTTTGACTCCTAAAACTGAAAAAAATATTCCCTCGATTTTGACCCTTAAAAGTGAAAAAAAAAAAAATACTCCTCTGATTTTGTCCCCTAAAAATAAAAAAAATATTGCCTTTGTTTTTGACCTCTTTGATTTTAACCTCTTTGATTTTGAGATTAAAAAAAATCGCCCCATTAATGAATTTGACCGCTAATAATAAAAAAAAAAGAAAAGAAAAGATCTCTTGGATTTCATCCCCCCCCCCCAAAAAAAAATCTCCTTCAACTTGACCCCTAGAACTTGAAGAGTATCCAAGATTTGATCCCTGGAATTGAAAAACAAATTTCTGTAGATTTTGAACCCTAATGGTGAAAAAAGATCTCCATATTTTTACCCTTAAAAGTGAAAAATAAAGGTTCCTTATCAATTTGATTACCAAAAAAGGAAAAATAAAAGTTACCTCCACATAATCCACATAACCTCCGATTCCCGAATTTTGTGTTTTAGATAAAGTACTTTCCTACATTAAAACATGCACTTATTAAAATAGTGCTATTTAGAATTCTTGTACTACTTATAAACATCGCAAGTGAAGGATATAAAAAGTACCTTAGAGAACCCAACTCCACGATGCATTTTGATTTCGAAAATTGATTTGAAAAAAAATGAATAAATAAAAAATGTCATTTTATTACATCTATATAAAGTAAGAGATCATTTTAGCAGGATGAATTATCATGTAAATAGACCCTGCTTGAATATAACCACCTAAAAACATATTTTGTTGGATGCTGTTCTAAAACTAATTTGCTAAAAACATCACCCGGGATCAAATCTGTGACCACTGAAAGTTTCAAGGGTTTATGTTGAGTAGTTTTGATGGGAGCCAGCACAAACATACATACATGCATACAGACAGACAGACAGACTTTTGGCGAATTATATAATAAGATGATTAAAAAGAGCTGATGTTTGAGATTATGGATATCTGAATACTTTCAACATGTTTATTGACTTAGAGCAGCGGTGTGATCTTCTCTTGTCAGAGTTATATCCGTCCTCATTGATTATTCCACTATGTATGTACAATTTTCTCTGTGCCGCTGCAAAATTTTCTCTGAAGAAGATGGCTGGCACCCGTAGAAATGCAACACCTATATTCTGTTGAGGTTTTTCTCTTCACCTTCCAATCGTCACTTCCATCTAGACATATATGTATGTCTAAGTGAGCCAAGTGATTGGATTGTACACAAGAGACATTTCGAAAAGAGACCCCCCCCATATATATATATATATATATATATATATATATATATATATATATATATATATATATAAGAAGGTTAAAGAATGTAATTGATGGAGAAAGGTGAGGAGATACATGTAGGCAGAGAAAAAAAGAATGCAAAAATATCATGAAGAAAGTTTGAGTATGTGCGTGAGCTCATGGCAATATCGTGAATAAATGTAATAAGAAAATACCTGATTAATATTTTTGATGAAAGCTGATTTATCTTTTACGATCAATACTCTGTCAAATGCAATATGCTTCTTAGGAAATTTACAGATATCTAACGGCGATAATTCTCCTTTTTTAATAGGGAAGCTATCGACTTGACTACGTGACTTCAGTGATAACAGATATTGCTGTTTCTAAATTCTTTTGATCTTGTAAGTTTAATTGAGATTGAAACGACCGTCTGTCTATTTGCAATAATATTGACATGATGATACTATACATCGTATCCTAATAAGATCTTTTGTTTGAGAAAATAAGATGTTAATTCTCGGGATAAAATTCAACGTTAGACTCATAGTTCTCCTTAAACTGTATGCGTCTGCGCGCGCACATACATTTTGGAACCAACGCACAAAGGAAATCAATGTGTGCACAAAAGATTTCGCATTCTGCAGATGATATAATGTATTTTTATTTATGTTGATTCACCAAGTCGAATCCAAAAGTGCGCACATTTTCACAGGAAAAAAATCTCACATTTGGGCGTACATCGAGTTGAAAGAATAAGGGGGGCATTGATTAGAATCCAATATGCTACGCCACATCAAAATATTTTTGTATTCATCTGTGGTAAGATTAAACTTTTAACACAATGTGTATCTTCAGGTTAAAACGTTTTTTTTTTGTCTCCCTTTTTTCGACTGTCTTAGAAATGTCCCTGTTGTGCAATCCAATTATTCAGCTCTCAAATACTCTACTATACTTAACCAATCAATAGTAGAACCTCTAGACAGTTTCGTGGCAAAGAGAAACTTGTCAGCCACAGTCTGTTGTGTAATTTTATTAGAATTATTCACTTATATTGAGCAAAATATTGAACACAAGATTCATTCATTATTCTTTCCTTGTTTCTTCGTTTTTTGTACTCCTGAAATATATTGACAATGTCCTAAAGTAATTATAATCCTTGTTTTTCTCATTTAATAACATTTGTTCTTGGATCTTCAAGTCGATTATTCTTAGTTTAGATATATTTTTACATTTACAGTGGTGTATCTGGTTTCCAGCTTTCACATCCCTTCCAATGACGAGTTTGTACAAACATATTTTTCTTTAAAAACTTTCGTTATTACCATCATTATTTTCCATAGATTATGCTTTGCAACCGTGAGCATCATAGAGAGGCTTGGCTGATTTAGGTCTAATCTTAACAAGATCTTTTGTTAAAGAAAATGAAATTTTAACTTCCAGGGGAAAAAAACACAGGGAAGTAAGAATCCAATATACTCAGCCAAATGGCATTCAGTTTCCCGAATCTCAATTTGCTGCCTGTTCATTTGCTTGCTACCGATTGGTCGACTCTGTATTCCCAGAAAAACAAAGGAAGACACTTCGAAGGCCTCTCACAGTTCATTATTTAAAAAAAAACGCATTCAAAACTAGTGCATTGGAATATGTTTACAATTTATGAAGAAAAGGCATCTACTGTAATTCAAAAAAAAATCATTATTCATTTATAAGATTTAGTATTTACAGTACATCTTGTTAGAAACATTTTTGTTGCGTAAAATCGTATGTGTACAAACACTCTCGTTTGTTAATCGAACATCGTCAATAAATTCATTTTTATTCATGTATTTCATACATAATGTATAAAAACAACAGCAAATTTTGTAAATGTGCTATTTACTTACGATAAGATTTTGGTAGAATTTTTGCATTAAGGAAAACATCAGTTGAGCTTTTCTCTAAATCTAGTGCAATGGGGATATGTTAGCGTTGAGAGAAAAATAGCATTTATTGTAAAATTTGTAAACGTAATATTTATTTATGATAAGATTTAGTTTACAATATAAGATAAGATATAGCAAGAAAAATTATGCTCATATTTGTGCCTGTATCTCACTCTTTCACTTGAGAGTTTTTCCTCTTTTCAAAAGTGTTTGTTGTCGTGTATAAGATTAATGAAGGAAAATGCTTTTATGCATTGTATTCAGTTAAAAAACGGGCGTAAGTGTCTGTATACATACGATAGGACATAAAAGGATGTGTTTTTTTCTTCATAAATCTTATACACGTTGTATACTGTAAATTCTAAATCTCACCGTGAATAAATGGTACATTTAGAAATTTTACAGTAGGTGACTTTTTTCATAAATCATAAACATGCCTCCGTCGCACTAATTTTAGAGAAAAAAAATACGTCAAGCTGTGTTTTTGTAAATATTAACCATGAAAGGAAGGCCCTCGAATTGTCTTCATTTATTTTTCTGGGAAATCAGTCGACCGATTGTCGGCGAGCAAATGAACAGGAATTTGAGATTCGGGGAATTGATACTGACCAGCAGAGCCACATCAGGATATTTTCGTATTCACCTGGTAGGATTGAAATTCAATACGAAGTGGATCTTCAGTTTAAAATGTCTTTTTCTTTTAACGGATTCTAAGTAAAAATGTGGCGGAAACGTCAAAGGACGTGCAGTTTATACAGTAAGATTATAGATTTTTTGATCTTGAAAGTTGGAATGAATACTAAGGTTTTTAACTATCACTCATAAAGCATGTTTCTACTTGTCAAATGCTGTTCTAGACAAGGTGTTCGGACGTTCCGATTGAAGAGCGTTTAGACTTACGTAAGAATTTGTCAAGTAACTGATGATGAATATTTAATTAAACCGTACTCAACACAAAAGAAGCCATCTTGAGAGCTCTCCGTCGAAACCGTAAAAATGATTTTATTTCATTTTTTTCACGTAGCAAACCAATAATTTCTATCTATCGATATTGCCTGCATTTCGCCTGTTCCAAGAAACTATTTTTGGTCCTTCAGCAACTGCGTTTTAAAAGGCAGAATACAAGTGGTGTTCTTTATACTTCTTTTCTTTTATTCTATATCAGAAAATCAGAAAAATGGCAACCACGAATTCCCAGCTCAATTGCTTGTGATGGAATGTGAATGGGTTGATATCCCATTACAGCATTATGGAGGATAAGAGAGAGAGAGAGAGAGAGAGAGAGAGAGAGAGAGAGAGAGAGAGAGAGAGAGAGAGAGAGAGAGAGCATTGTAAGAAGCGCACAATGAACGGAAACAAAAAGCAAGCATATGTGCACATAAACCCTCACGTTTGTCCCTTTTCTTACCGCTTCACACATGTTCTTTGTCATTTACACCAACGCATACACGTCAACACTGGAGCATTCGAAAGTTTGCGAATTTTTTTTTTAGAGCCATGTAGTTACAATCATGTGTGAGTGAAGCAAGCTCAATGCACTAACTAATGGTCTTAAGGTCTGTGAATCTATCTTCAATTTCAAAGTAAAGTCTGGCCTGTTGTTGCAAAAAAACAAAACAATAAAAAACAAAACAAAACAAAACATTGTGATCTAAAAATATAAATATAATATTTAATGTGGCAAGCATTGATATCATCATAACGACTAAATCTATTAGAAACCGTCAACCAAAACTGTCAACATAGGTTTCTCCGGTTTTCAGGTTGGTTTGGCTCGCTTGGTATGTAAATAAGTATCACAGGAATAGGCTGCATCAATGGAGCTACAAGGCTGCAAATTTAAACATTAACTCCTTATCATGTCTAGAATGCTTTTTTTAAAACTTCTTCTGAAGAGGGAGTTCACTTTGCAATGTAACTTCATACTAAATTGGTCCCTTAGTTCGGTTCCGGCAGCGTCTGCACTCGTTCTTTTTTTTTTTTTTTTTAATTTGGAATTCTTAGTGATTATTGCCCTACACTATATTGCCCTCTGTACGGCATGCTGCTAAAAGTCATGGGTTTCATGATGGTTTCGATTGAATGAGTAACCAGACCTTTTTAAATAAACCATTTTTTTTATCCTTTTATTTTTAAACATAAGAACGTATTTGAAAACCAATTCAAGAAATGGCTACACGTCCTCTAGTCTGACGTACGCGAGTCCAACCTATATGAATCCGATCTAAATGAGTCAGACTTTATATTAATCTAACCTATTTTTGATCAAAATGTTTCACTTTTATTTATTATTTGTTTCTGGCTGTCCAATTTGAAAATCATGGGAGTTTTTTTTATAATAATTTGATCAGAAATATTTTCTTGAAATTGTACTGCCCAATCTAAACATGTGATCGCCATAAAATTTGAAATCTGCTGATTCAACTTCCAGGCACAGGCAACGTTTTTGATCCAGTGGGCTACATGATGTATTCCATCTCAATTCAGGCCGCACATTCACCTCAAAAATGGTCGTCGCATTTCAAAAAGTGTGCTCTTTTCATAGATATTTCATATTAGATATCACAATAATCGTATTATTGATTTGTGAAGTAAAAACAATGGTAATTTTACAATATAAATTATGTAATTGACTTTCTGAGAAAATAATAAGATTTTACATAAATTACTTGATTGGCTGTGGCTACAAAAAAAAAAAAGAAAAAAAAGGATGTTGCCGCAGGCCAAATATGGCCGCCAGTCCTATGATTGCACACGTATGAACTGAACGGTCAGGTCGACCTCGCTCTAGAACTGTGGAGACCGGAATAGATTTGTGTTTGTATTCTAAACCCGTGGAATATATACGCAGATATTCATTTTGATGGCAATAAATTAGATAGATTTAAATGCTTTGCCTGGGCGATTTTAATTTGTCAAATTGTATAAAATTTGATACAAGTTATTTTGATATTTAGCTAATATCTATTTGCCAAAATCTCAGAAAATATTCCTGGATTTACTTTTCAAAAAGCTTTTGTAAAGCTAAGATAAAACACAATATATTCTTTCACATTAAATCTAAAAGCGAATCTTATATAATACCTATGTAAAATCATGTATAAGAATATTTGTCTCATAACCGATTTCAACAAATTCTTATGCGTCTCTGTAAAAGAAATTGTATTTTTTTGCTGGAGAAGTTCATAAGTCAAGTATTCACGGTTTTCCTTTCCTTCTGCTCAAGTTCCAGACGAATAGTTTTTGTTTTAAATATAGCGAATATATTCATGGAATTACTATTTAATTTCTTTATTTTAAGTCTATGGGAAGATTTAGCTTCATCGAACATTCTTGTACTTGAATTATAATTGATACCGAATAATACAAAACTCATTTGACGTATAAGATATATAATTCATTGTGGGTATCTGTAACGTTTTCGACATTTGATACCGGATATCGATTCTAGAACAGTCAATGTATTCGATATTAGATATATTATTCAGAAGCAACAATACTTCATACCCATATTTTGATCGAACGGCAATAATGCAGCAACGGATTTTCAGATGAACGGGGAATTCCTCTTTTATGATAACTGCCGTTTGATTGGTCAGTGCCAACTTCATCAGCTCGATTTCTTTTGTCTTATTTGTTTTCAAAAAGGCACATTAACTAATCAGTGAGGAAGTCATTGTTTTTTTTTGTCTCTGTCATCTTCAAGAAAAATATGTGAGTCCAAGTCGAGAAACATTTGTAAGTTATTTCTGTGATGAAAAAAACATACGCATTCATCGCATCTTTCATTACTAGAAATCGTCAACTGAAACTGTCCCACAAATGTCAACGCTGGTTTCTTCAGTTTTCAAGTTGGTCTGGCTGGCTATGCATGTATGAAAGTTTGTATTATCATGCGTACAGACCGTACCAATGGAGCTAAAGGGCTGAATACTTGTTATTATATCAAGAAAAAAAATCCCACAGCAATATATTTTTGAGGGAGTAATTTGCAATGAAATCTTATGCTAAAACAGTCTCGTAGTTTGTGTCCAGCAGCATTCGCACTTGTCTTTTGAAGTACTTTTTTAAAACTGCCCAGCAAAAAGTGACACAAAAAACAAGTTACTTATTCATTACTTACCCCTTTTTTCAATTTTTTAGTTGATCACCGTCAACACAGCATGCAGCCAAAATAAATTGGTTTCTATTGAGTATACAGACCTGTTACAATTATAATTGTCGGTGGTTTCAGTCGTGTTTTTATTGATAACCATAATGTATTGTACTCTCTTCCTTCTCTTTCTTTACATTTTCTCTTTTCTTCTCCCTCAAGCCCCCACCCCCGGGACTGTTACTCTCATTCTATATCTTTCTCTCCTTGCTCTCTCTCTCTCTCTCTCTCTCTCTCTCTCTCTCTCTCTCTCTCTCTCTCTCTCTCTCTCTCTCTCTCTTTTACGACTTCCCGTGTCTCTCCTTTTACTTTATTTTTTTTTCACAAGGCCATTTTTACAACTAAGAATTATTCGGGCATTCAATACACTGTATGGCGCAGTATTTCTCTCTCAGTCACTATATATATATATATATATATATATATATATATATGTGTGTGTGTATATATATATATGTATATATATATATATATATATATATATATATATATATATATATATATATATATATGCATTTTCTTAGCTGTATTTTTCATTTGTTCGGGTTAAATAGCACTTCACAAAGAGATCTTCAGTGGCCTACTTGCGAAATTCATCCATCTTTTGGAATGCTGAGTCTTAACTGAGGCGTGAATTTGAAAGTGATACTTGAGGCGTGTAACGAAACAATTGCACAACATTTTGCGGCTGTGTGCAAAGTTACTGGCGTCTGGATCATGACATCAACCAAGGCGATTGTAACGTAACACGCAGAAGAGCACAAATATATTGTGGCACGGCGCTTGCCAAAAACACTTAAAAGTTAGGTAATAGGGCAGTTTGGAAGAGAAATCTTCGTATACATATATATATATATATATATATTTGACATCGAATAACTTGTATTTGTTTATCAAGAGTTAATAGAGTTGAAAGTTAACAGAATCTGCACTAAGACAAAGGTCGATTTTACTTACGTCTAGTCGAGTAGAGAAGACTTATAACAGGTATAGTCAGACACACAACAGTATTGATATTGTAAGCGTGTCTCAAACTGCAAAAAATATCTATTTGTCAGTATCTGGTTGATTACATAAGCGACCCTCTGGTTCATTTTTCCGCGTTTATAACAGTTCATTTTTTTAAGATCGCTTGAATAAAACGTTTAGTATATAGTTGCTTATAAAAACTCTTTATTAATGGATTTGCACAGAATTGTAGACACGATAATGTTTCTTGAATCATTAAATTATGCAAGAAACCGAAACAGAGAGTCCATCGGATTATAAGTCTGGAGATAGCGAGACAGTGAAAATGGCCACCTGCGTAGAAGATTGCTATCACCATTGGAATATCCCGGGCTGTTGGTTCAATCTTTTCAATTTTCTATTCTAATTTTTGACACACGATGCACGTTTAATGAAATTATTTTTTCCGTGGGTCATATTGTACCAGCAGGGATACCCAGCGTTGCCTGGGGAAAAATAACTTCGCACGGGATAACGCGGTGGAAAGTATGTTTTGTAATATATATCTTCGTACACAACACAACAACTTGAAAAAAATTTAAAGAAAGAGAAAAATTATTCTATTTCATTTTATTTATTTTATCCTTATTCTTTGATTAAAATCAGTGCTATTTACGGAATGCTGTAGAATCACGGCCTTAGTTGAGTTATTAAATGATTAAAAAGACTACAGCATTCATTCAACAACTGGAACGGGAAATCTGTACTAGATTTTGTTCTTTGTCTTTATTCAGAAATATATTGTGGTGCCTTCAATCAAGAAAACCCCTGTTACGTTTTGCAAAGTGTCAGTTTTGAAGAAGACACTTTTATAGTTTTTTGGAAAGTCGGTTTTTGGGGTTTTAAAAAATTTTCTTTTAAATTCACGTTCTTGGTTTAATACTGCCCTGGGCCCTCACTTTACATCAGTTGTACGAAAGTACGACTTTGAAGCAACCATGTTATTGCTGACGTGAAATTATTTCGGATATTTTTCATGTTTGATTTCTGACGGTCGTACGATAGACGAAAAGTAAATTTCCAGTTCAGCACTATATTTGCGTCGCAAACTGAGACCCCGAACCAAAACTAAGTTTCCTAACAACAGACACTTATCCAAAGGTAACGGAGGTGTTACTGATTGGAAGCACGAACAAACAAACAAGAAAATAAAATTTTGGTACGTTTCTTGGTTCCACATTTGAAAAGTGTATACGCGTGTACAGAAAGATTTAGACCAGCATTCTTTGTTGAATAATATTTTTTATGGTAAATTTTCAATAGTTTCCGGATGCTTTTTTTTCATCATTACTTCGGTCCATATTTTATTCTGCATTGTATGTTTGGAGATACGTTGCTCATGTTTCTTCTTAGTGATTGTTGATTTTTAAACCAAAATACATCACGAGTGTAAATAAAAAGTAGATGTGAGTATCGGAAGTACACCAACTGCATCTGTACGAATCCATGTTCCCTTCACTGTATGTCTTAATGAAAAAAAAAAATGATGCTTATCCATCGTTCATTATATTCCGATGCATATGCCAACCGGGGGGAAAATGGAAGAAAGAGAAGGCAAACACAGATCTGATTAGTCACTCAAAAAAAAGAAAAAAAAAATGTCACGTGACCGACGTCTTTTGGTAGCATTTCGTGTTGGGGGTGATCAGTTTAAAACTTGGGGAGAAAAAAAAGGATGATCAACGAATATGTAGTAACGTCTCTCGCCTTTTTTTGGGGCAGTGATAACTAAATGAAAAAAAAGTTCGAATTTAGAAAACAAACGCTGTGAATACTGTGAAACAAATTGTACCCCGCACACCGTTTAAAATCTAATGGGGCTTGGGGGGGAGGTCAAAGAACAAAAATAAAAGTTTTTGCAGACATGATAACGGATGAATGACACGAAAAAAAGGGTAAATGTTCAAATTTTCGTCCCTCTATCTCCATAAATACATATATACATACATAGCCAAACAGACAGACGGACAGACAGACCTACTTGAAAACCGAGAAAAAACTATTATTATAGTTTTTTTGACAGTTTTGGTTTACTGTTTCTATTAAAATAAAAGTATAATTGTAATCAGACACACATGAATGTTCGTTTTTTCAGAATGTCGTTGGGGACAGTCTCTTTTTTTAATGTTTTAATTCCTTTATTCAGAAGAGACACTATGGTCTTATTTCTTACTAAGCTCAAGTACTGAGCTAGGTTTTCCTTTTTTTTTTTTAGTGTCACTTTCTTTTACCACTTGTTTCTTTTCTGGAAGGTTGACGAAATAGGTCAAGTAGGGGGAGACATGAAGAGGTGCATGTGTTGCCCACCCCGTTACTTTTTTTTTTTTTTCTTCTTTGGTTGCAGCTACAGCCAGGCATTTGAGGATGTGGCTGCTGAATACAGCAGACTGAGAAATAAAGAATCGCCGAGAAAATAAGGGCTCGAGGAATGAGAAAGGAGTATCAGAAACTGTCAACCAAGACAGTCAACAAAACTGACAATGTGGGTTTCTTCAGTTTTTACGTTGGTCTGACTGGCTGGCAATGTATGTATAATGCGTACAGGCCGCACAAATGGGCTGAAAAGTTTTAAGCATCAACTCCTTATGTAAAAATTTAAAAAAAAATGGTATTTTGTTTCGTGAAAATCCCTCCAAATAAATTCTTCACGGAGGAGTTCAATGTCTAATTTAAGTCCTATTGTTTGAGTCTAGCTGCATTCAAAGTTGATTTTTGAAAAAATTCGCACGTTTTTCTTAGTGATCACTACCCAAGAAAAGATGGGAGAAATAACTCACTCGTTGATTTGATTGATCATCCCCAACATTCCCTACAGCCAAAAGACGTGGTTTCTATTGAGTGACCAACCCGACCCATTCAACGTAAGAGTGATGTTTGGAAATTGATGTACACAAATTTTTGCCCATATGGGCAAAATTGTACTGAACATCATTTTATCTTCGTATTGCCAAACTTTCTTGCAAATTCTTTTTTTCATTCAAACTGGCCAATAAGGAATAGATTTCGTTTCCATAATATGTCCTGGGCTCCTCCCGCCACAAGGTCAAATGTGAGTAGTATGATTGTGTTGCGTCAGTCTCCGAAGTGGGACTGTTTTAATTGCCTATAACATCAACATTACAAAATCTTTACTTTCATGTGGGCTCGAATACTTATCACTCACAATACTTGACGCAACATTTTTTTAAACACTTTTTTACACTTGTCAGGCTTTGATGGTCAACGTCTTCTATTGACTTTTTATACTTTTTATAAGTTAAATGTATCAGTAGGAAAAAAAGAAATTAAATGAGCAGTAATGTTTCAAGAAAATGTGACGAAAAAAATTGTGTATTTATAAAAGAAGTTATCGTTGTCATAAACCAGTTCTATGGCCTTGATTTTGATTAGAATCTAAAATAACATATTCTCTGGATATAGATTGATTATACATAAACCATTATTATTCATCGAATATTTCTAATATCTGAATGATCACTGTATTCTAATATCTTCATCTGCTCTCATCATTTCATTCAATGAAGTGCACCATGTCAATAAATGAATCTAAATTCTAATAAATACATAATGTTATATTGTAATTGTTATTAATTCATGTTATTGGAATATAACAGCTCCATAATCCATCATTTTCTCCATAAATAAAAGATCACGGAGCCTTGAATTGAGTTACGTTTCTTCGCTCATTCACATTTGTCCTAATTAGAATTGAAGTTTGTATTTTATCAAGATATATCCCCTCCTAACGTTTACCATTCATTTCTTTAGAAATTTCCTTACATTCTTCGAGTCATGATTCATAGGACACATTAAAAGTGTATTAGAATATGTTTGAATACTGATACTGGCGATACCCGAAAGTGTGATTTGAATAAATATCCAAGGTCTTTGGTTTGCGATTGCATCATTATCACATCATTTTTTTAAACCGAATATTCAAGGAAACATGAAGGCTGATAGAATGTGAAATCATTACCTTCAAGTTGGTACAATTGGTTGGAATTCTGGTTTCTAGATCTGTCAACGCATCTCTATGAGATACCTTTCGGTCGCCTGGTCCCTAATATATCATATACCAATTTTCTCATTCGTATCATGTTGGATTGATATAGACCTTGGTCCAGACCATCTGATGAACCATCTTTACTTTTCTTTCCCTCCTCCTGTTTCCCTACTCCTACTACTACAACTTCAATTAATATTGCTAAATATCAATTTTCTCAGCCGTATCAAGTTGGATGGATATGAAACTTGATCCAGACATTTCTCAACCTTATCTTGCTCTTCTTCCTACAACTACTCCGTATGGTGCACATATTGTTGAACTTATGATTACCCAATATGAAAATTATACGAGAAAGGTTTCTGAGACAGTCAAAATTATTTATGATTGATAAAACTAGTCTATTTTAGAATCGATATTTACTAAATTTATCTTAGACTGGCCCAGATCACAACTAAAGATTAAGACTATAGGGATAACATGTCAAGCAATACTCAGTAGCGTAACATCTAGTGCATTGTGATAAATGTACTATTCTTGATATGGTGTTTGAACTATATCAGATTTTTTGGCTTCCCCCTAGATGGTCTCTTCCAGTTGAATTTGATATAATCATGATATATTAATCAATACCTCTTGGTAGCAAAAAGTGCTTGATTTTATTTTCTACCAAATTAATATCAATTAACAAAAATATATCTCCACTTTTGTCTAATTAAATCCATAATGAATATTAAAATCAATAAAACTCCATCATATATTTGCAGAATTTTTATCTGAAATGACATTGGTATCAATCAAAATTATCATTTCCACCATTACGCTTTAATTTGTTTATCTACTCCTGTTATTTGTACTTGAATCTCTCTCTCTCACTCTATGTATGTATATATATATATATATATATATATATATATATATATATATATATATATATATATATATATATATATATATCTTAAATGAAACAGAGTCTTTCTTTTGATTATGTATGTTTTTTTTTAATGTTTTATTTTTATGAAAGAGTCCAAAGCAAAGGCAGGAAATCCACATGTTATATGATACATGGGCGGAACGAGAGCGAACATAATTACTTCCGAAACAAAAAAACAAAAACAAAATCAAACAAGAAAAACAAAACAAACCCACCCGTGACTAACCAAGTGTCACCAAAAAATAAAATAAAATAAAATAAAATAATTGCTGCAGTTCTTTAGTCATTGTAACTTGCTTTGCATTCTGGAATACAGATAATTTTCTCTGTGAAGTGGTGTAACAACTATTTAACGAATATTTCTGACAGTTAAATATTTCTGCTTGTCAGTATGAGAATACTACTGATGTCATTGTTTGGTCACTAAAAGAAGAGAACTTTCTTTTTGAAAAACCATGATTTAATTTTATTGAAGTACATTTGTAGACACAACTGTCACTGAGACGACAGCGGTTATGAGGCTAATGACTTTTTTGGTCCCCTTTCAATCCCAGGAAAACTTCCACGAGTCCATCTTCTGAAGAGATATAAGAATAGCAATGAGCTACAATAGAATATAAAACCCTGCAATTAGTAGTTTTTCACTATCAAAATCGTCATCACAGATAGTAAGGGCCAAGTTTAAAGAAAAAAACTGGCTTCATAGATTGGAAGGCAATTTCTCTGAGTGTTCATTTTCCTAATATCATTCAAAGTTAAATCTGCAAATGAATTGTTCATAATTCCAACACCATTCAACTTTCAATAAACTCATGCAGAATACATTTTGAAATTTTTTGATGAAGTATTTTGACTATTAATACCATATTCACTGGAATAAAAAATATCCTTCGTCATAATGGCTTGAAATCACAAGTTCAATGTTTACACTGTTACATGATAGTTGGTCTACTGCCCCATCAGTTTTGAGTAATGTGGAGAGAAAATATCATTACAGCATCATTGTCGTATGTCACAGTTAAGTTAGCATTCGGGTTTCAATTCCAACTCAAGGACATGCATCTGTCGGATGAAGTGACTGCACATGGAATATAACTCTTACAATTTTTGTTATTATATGAGGTTTCCACTTGTGTACGCTGTGTGTCTGTGAGGCAGATGGGGCGGGGCAAATACAATTATATTCCAGAGCTGCTTTTAGTGTTTTTCCAAATGTTTACTGGGGTTATCATATGAATTTCACCAGACCCTCAATACGATTCCCCATGGAAAAGAAACATAAACACAATAACTTGCTGTTTTTGTGTGTACGTTTGTGTGAGTGTGTGTGTGTGTGTGTGTGTGTGTGTGTGTGTGTGTGTGTATGAGTGTGTGCTCTTGTGATTTACGTAGCATGCACAATTAAAGCATCCACACACAGAAAGCCAACATATTCGTATTTATACTTAGAACCCAACCATTTGGAGGGTGAATACAGAATAATTTACTGCCTACAACATTGGTTGATACTGAATAGCAGAAGCTATTATGTAATGACTCTTTCTAACTTTTCTCATATCAGTTTTCTTAATTCTTTATCACAACGTGTCAGTAACTGAACCCTCAGACCTTCCTCAGGTATCTATTGTATCCGTTAACACTCAGGGAGTATTAAACAGGACCTTTTTATTCCATCCAGAGAAGTACAGTTTCTCGAACTTCGGCTTTTTACGTCTGGTGTCTTTTTTTAGGAGTACAAGATTTCGTTGTTGTTACTTTCCTCATCGTTTTGCTGCTCTATTCTACTCACTTATTTCACAAACTGCTGCACCGATTAATCACAGAAAGTGACTAATGACTTCCAGGAAAAAAAGGACAAATTTTACATATCCAGTAGGATACTTTGTTAACATAATTTTGAAGCCTTAAATTTTTCTGATTAGAACTTCTTCCTATACCAGACTTAATAATTGGGTTTTCCGAACACAGCATATGTGCCGCTCCTTTTAATCATCTTTTTTTTAAATACTGTTGTCCCTTGTCTATTATTTCAACCTTCTTCTATAGTGGCCACGTCTCATCCCATACGTATTCGACCAATCCTTATTTCATGTTATGGAAGCTTCATTTTCAGGGAAATTTGTACTTTCTAAAACGCTCTTGGTCATATTTTCCTCTCGTGTTGATCTAACTCAAGTGATTGGTTTCTTCTGAATATTGATACTGTATTTTATCAAACAATTCTGCCTTAGTATAAGGTAGGGATATTGTTGCTATTTTTTGTTGATGGACTTCACAAGTATTCAGCTAACTACAAACACGTTTTAATCAAAATAATCTTTTTTCCCCTTCAATGGCATGTTTGTTCATCCTTATTCAAAAATCACTTAGTAATTGAAAATAGTTGTGATTCAAAATCTGACCAATGGAAGAGGATTGCGAGAAATAGTTTTTTTCTTAATCTAAATCAAAAGAATATTGAACGCTTAAATTTATATATATCTACGCATAAAAATGGTGAATGAAGAATTTTTGAATTTTGCAAATGAGGATTTTAATGAAATTTTAAAGATGGATCGAGGTCGTCTGACCAGAGGGTGGGGCAGTGATATAGTCACAGTCGGTAAGTTGACAGCTTATGGAAAAGTGAGACTTATCTATAATTAGTCATTGTTTGGACAACTCTGATTTTAACCATAAATAACTTTCAACCTCTGAGCAATTCTATATTAGTAGGTCCAGTCAATTGTTGTAGATAGACATATTTAACTGACTCAGCATTTAGCTGAAAGCAACTTAGTCATCAGTTTAACTACTAGTGCCGTAGCAATACGGATATTTAAACAACACTCGTAGAGAATCAGTCTGCGATATTGAATAAGTTGTATGCTAATGGGTGCAGGTATATAAAGTGCTATCTGAAGCCTAGATACAACGCAGCATAGTAAAATTATAATTCTGCATCGCAGGCGTTTTTTCCAAGTCAGATAAATACAGTAAACGCTCACTATAATGAATTCCGGCTTTAACGAACTTGTGGATCCATCGCAACAGACGAAGTTCGATAAATACGTCAAACTCAGGGTCCGTAACAAAATTTCTTCTTATTTGCTGAAAGAAGAAAGCAGCAAGCGCAATGACCATAAAGATGCGCACAATTTTTTTTTATTTGATACTAATTGAAAAAAAACCCGCCTGTGCTATATGGAGCCAACGGTTGTAAAACACTGTATGATTACTTAACTCAGGATTTTACGGCTGTAGGCCCCATATAGCCGTGGATAACCACTCGAAGGAAGAGTATTTTTTGCAAATGTAAATGAAAATCGCAGGAAACGTTTTCAAGTAGATAGTAGGCATTGTTTACAGAACCTTGATTTTAGTTTACTGCTTAATTTACTCCGAAAAACCGAAATATGAGAGTAAATCTGAATAAAAAACACCTTTTCCAAGTTTTATTTTCTGTAGATAAATTAAAAAGATGGCTTCAAGTAGAGAATCGTAGTTATGACAGTAACCTTTTGTACTAATGAAAAGTAACTATTAATATTCGCGTAAAACTAATTCTTTTGTTTCTATCATTTCTTCAATAACTGGTGTCTTAATATTTGCATCGCAGTCATTTTATGTGTTTCAGGAAGGTAAATAGTGGTTATGATTGATACAATGCATTTTGGTTGAAAATCGGTTTGGCTTACTTTGCAGTTTTCGTAGAAAAATGCTCTTTCATTCACCTTATATTTGATTATATGAATCCTAAAAATAAAATTGGACCCCTAGCGGTATAAATGCAGTGAATGTAAATAAAGAGGGGATAGTAATTTTCACTTGCTTTGTATCAGTCATGTAAAGCAAACACAAAAAAGATAGCTGTTTATTTATTTGCGTGAGGTCAAAAATAGAACAAGGGTCAACTAAACTGCCTTTGGATTTACCGAACTAAGTAAGGTAAGGTCGAAAATAGGACAAGTGACAACAGAACTGCCTTTAGATTTACCGAACAATGTTGTTGAATGCTGTGAATTAGCGAATTTACCTATTTACTAAACAAGGGACAATGATCAGGTATACTGAAGTTTCAGCTTTAACGACCACTCGATTTCGAGTTAGTTATTGCGAGAGCTTACCATACACACACACACATACACACACACACACATACACACACACACATACACACACACACACACACACACACACACACACACACACACACATATATATATATATATATATATATATATATATATATGTATATATATATATTTATATATATGTGGTACAGATCACGTTAGCAATATAGCATAATAATATAAAGCAATGTCTGATATGTGATGGATTTATTTCATAGAGTGCTCGATACATTCAACTTTATACTATGAAAGTCAAGTTGTTTTAGAGTAGAGCAAGAAATAAATAAATGATAGAATTAGTTTGACCTCGGTGCCACCATACTTGGTTGTTCGAGATGTAGAGATGTACGGCGTCCATATACAGTAAAGCAGTAGGGTTACAAGTAGACCGGAATAGAGGTGGGGTTAGGTCGGTCAGATGTCATGGGTCTACGATTTTGAGGTGTGTGTGCGCAGGAGGGTGCTACGCCTCCCCGGTAGAGGCATATGGGAGCCCTTTGGCATTGAATACTGATTTTGTAAAGAAAGTCAGGAGAGACCTTCTAGCACGAAATATCAATATTTCAAAAAAGATTCATAAAAGATTAATACTTGAGAAATATAAATTCAGATAACTAAAACCAACTAAGATTAAAAATCTATTTCATATATTTCTTTAATTGAATTTATCACGTATATCTATATCGAATCTTAGGAAGTTTGCTGATGAAATTTGCCTTACAAAATGCAAGTATTTTGAATAGTTTCAATGCTTGTTCATAAAAGATATATCATTATGCTTTAAAGTAATATTTTTATATTTCGCTCTAAGAAAAAAGAATACTTGATGAGCAGTTTGAAGTGGGGTTCTCATTCCCAATCTTGCGTAGGCTTCTAACCAGCTTTGCTACGGGCCTAGTCATATGCAATTCTTCCAGAACCCATGTTGACGACTAACTGTCATTATGAGCATCACAAAGAAGTGCAAATTCAACAATCAGTATCCTCAGATGACAAGCTAACATCCGGCTAGACACGGCGTCGACAGCAGATTGTGCGCCTTTCTTTCGTTTTTATTTGTTATGAAGATCAAATCCAATTTAGTCATACAAAAGAGCAAGTAGGTCACGCAGGTCGTATATAGTTTTATGTACGTTATGTATTCACCGTCGACGTAACTAGAAGGAATACATAAAATTCACTCGACACATATAAAATAGTGTTATTCGATGTGCTCTCAACTGATCTAGCTCTATGGCTCCATTTAAAAGTGGGTCTATGGTATGCGGTCAATCGAAGGAATCTCTCTTTGCATGTATAACATAGTGAAGAAGTTTTGTTTTCTGAAATAAGTTGGACCAGTTTAACACTTGTAAAACTGTTTAATATTGAAAAGACTGTGGATCGAGTTCTTATTGGAAAAAAAAAGGTTTAGTTTATGATAAAGTTCATTACAATATTAATGCTATACAATCTGTAAAACAGGCTAAAAAGTCCAACCTAATTTGATAAACTGCCTGGCTTGACTTTTTAAAGCTGAAATTGATACTTTTGGACTTGCTCTAGCATATTCCTTATGGGTCTCATTCCAAATACCATCTCTGCAGTATTTTGCATTTTTCATATGCCCATGTTAGTAGAATGAGAACATCTAAATCTTTTGAGACCACCAGAATATTACTATCTACCAATGAAGCATGCAGAATAAGACGCGTGTCAGCTTCTTCGTTGTTGCACTTATCAAGCATGAAACTACACTGTTTTGTTACTGTATATGTTGTATCTTCATCGGTAACTATGTCTAGAAGATGCAGTGAGTTCATACCTTCCGATGTCTTCAGGTCTTAAGGTCCATGGCAATGAATCGTATGATATATTCCTTGTTTTATCTGCTATTCTAAAAGTCTTGCCATTTGCCTCCTTGCAATCGACATCTGCCCTTTGCAGTAGACGCTGGTTGAATCCAGCAACCCTTACAACACGTCATATGCCAGTGTAGCAGGGCATGGCCCAACAATCCCCATAGTTTGCACAATGAAAATTATACTGGCCGTTCCTGCTGGCTCCTTGATCCCAAAAGGCCCAGCCACATCACTTGTTTTAGGCGGGGGTGATGTTCTCCAAGGAAGACTACCCGAACACTCCACCAAGAGAACGTCCGTTCCTGCTTATTCATTAGCCTTTTACATCACTTACCTTGGGTGAGATGATGTGCTCTAAAAGCGACTACCCAAACATAAATTCTTCACCAAGAAAACACCCGTTCCAACCGGGTCATCGGCCCAATAGCGACCATCCAAACATAATCCTACAAATCATCATCAAAAGAACAACATTATACATTGGCACCTACAATGTCAGAATACTGTCAACAGACATGCATCTAATCGATCTAGAAAGTGAAATCAAAAACGTCAAATGGGACATTATAGGTATTAGCCGAGACGAGAAGATCCGGAGAACTAATCGAATTGAAAAGCTGACATCTTCTTTACAGCAACGGAAAAGAGAAAGAAAAACAAAGTGGGGTAGGCTTTCTCATCAATAATGACCTCAAAGACAATGTAGCAGGCTTCAAAGCCGTCCCTGACCGAATAGCCAGCGTCACCATACAACTTTCAAAGATGTACAAACTGAATATCATCCAAGTCCACGCTCCCCCTTTGCAATCAACCCAAGAAGAAATAATCAACTTCTATGATGACTTGAACTCCCTACTCCAAGACATCAGGAAATATTTCAATGTCATCATGGGAGACTTCAACGCGCAGGTAAGGCAAGGAAATGAAGATTGCGTCAGCAAATTTGGATATAGAGTATGGAACGAGGGAGCAGGAGATCTTGTAAACTTCACAACGGTTAACGGGTTAAAACACCTTTTTTTTAAGAAGGGGACCAATAGGAGATAGAGTTGGAAGAGTCCCAACCACGAAATAAAGAACGAAATAGACTACATCTTGACAGACAAAAGCGATACTGTCAAGGACATCTAAGTTCTAAATCAAGCCAACGTAAGAAGCGGAAACAAAATGGTAAAATATAAAATGCAAGTAAATACCAACAAAGAATGCAGAGAAATTCGTCCACACCCAACTGCAACCACTAATCATACCAAAAGAGCACACTCGATTCTTCAAGCTTGAACTGAAAGAAAGATTTAGAATTCTCACTCAACAAGACGACGCCAACATCAACGAACTAAACAGCAAAATGACAGAATCTATTATAGAGGTCGCCACTATATCTAAACCAACGAGCACACAAAGTATGAATAAAATCTTGGATGAAACCAGGAATCTCATGGAAAAACGCAGAAACCTCAAGCCAGCGACAACAACAAGAGAAAAAAAAATTAAGGAGACCGAAGTAAATAAAAAGGATCGAGGCTTCAAAGCAATAAACGAAGGCCTCAATTCAGGACGGAGGCAAATAACCAGCATACTCGAGGAAAATGGTGACGTAACAACAGACAGAAACAGGATTGTCGTACGTGCCAAAGAATTTTATCAAAAACTCTATTCATTCAAACAAGGATAACAAAACAATGAACAGGATACGCAAGACGTGTGCAATTCAAGGATTTCCCAGAAGAAACCCCACGGGAGGTGAACCATGCCATCAAACAGACAAAGAAAGCAAAGGACCTTGGATCAGACAACATCACCATCGACCTACACATGAAAGATCATCACGAGAAAACTGGCCGTCCTCTTCAACTTGTGCCTAAAATGAAGTCTCAGATGATTGGAACATTGCAATCATAATGCTTCTATATAAAAATTTAAGAAAAAAGATCTCAACAACTACAAACCTATAAGCCTACTCATCTGCATGAACAAACTTTTCACAAAATTCATTACCAACCGAATCACAAAAACACTCGACGGAAACCAGCCACGTGAACAAGCTGGCTTTAAAAGAAGCTACTCGACTATGGACCACCTGCATTCGATAATTCAACTGAAAGAAAAAGCAACAGAGTATAAACTGCCATTTGCTGTAGCATTTATCGACTTCAACCAAGCCTTTCTCAGCAGGAATCCCTAAGGTCATGGAGGCCTACATTCTACAAGATGTAGATCCAGTATATGTCTAAGTGCTGCAACAGCTCCTTTATCAGGTTACATAAAGACTCGGAACCCTTTCAAATGCAAAAAGGAGTAAGACAAGGTGATAACAACCTCAGATTCGCAGACGACATCGCCCTATTCGCAGAGAACCTACACGACCTCCAACTAATGATAGATGAACTAAATGAAGAGAGCAAGAAATTCGGTCAACACTTCAGCAAGACGATGATCATGTGGAACAATCATGTCGGAAATAAAAGCACAACTGTTATAATCGAGGACAAAGAACTGGAGTAAGTAGACTTCTACATCGACTTAAGACAACGAATCTACATGAAACCCTCAAAAGAAGAAGAAATCAAGCGAAGAACTAGCCTAGGATGGCAAACCTTTGGCAGAGCAAGCTCAACTTTCAAAAATAACAATACCCCATAAATCCTAAAAAGAAGAGTATACAACCAATACATCCTCCCAATAGTCACTTATGGAGCTGAAATATGGAATCTAACCAAGAGACAGACCCACAAATTAAGAACCATGCAACATGCACACGAAAGAATTATGTTCAACCTCACATGGAGAGACCACAAGACAGCCCAATACGTCCAGGAGAAGACAGGAGTCAGGGACATCATGGAATCCATTAAAAAAACTCAAATGGCAATGGGCTGGCAATGTCGCAAGAATGATAGACAATCGATGGACATCATGTCTCACGGCATGGATCCCCAGAGATCACATGTAACCGAGACCGACAGTGTATTAAATGGAGAGACGAGCGAGACAAATTCATAAAATACTGGCTCCGCGATGCCCACGATAGAGAAGTGTGGCGAATCCCGGGGAAGGTCTATGTCTAACGACGGGCATTAAGAGACTGGTGATGATTTTTTTGAGTTCAGCTGACCATCGTCTGACCGTTTACTGAACAATCGAGCTAAATCGTCATTTTTTTCTCAGCTTCGGACTCGGTCATGCTAGAGCAAACTTTATGTAGCAAGACTGATGATAAAAAAACAAAAAATTATTACGTTTCTTTTTTACGTATTATTTTGTCAAACTATACATTATTTGATGGTCTTTACTTTGCTCTATTTAGATACACAACTAATATATTATTGTGACTTACATATCTGAACATATTGACCTTTTAAAGAAGATTCAGATTGTTTTGATGACGTCCTCAATCATGTGATATCCGGTAATTTCTTAAAATGTTATTATTCTTTAGGTCTTCTTTTGCTCTATCAGGATATGCAATGTGTACCTGAGTGTGATTTATACGCACAAAAATCTTAAAGAAAATAGTGCCTCCCCTCGATGACGTCATCAATCATGATTTTTCAAAATGTTTCCTGGTCTCAAATTGGCCCTTACGTCTTTAAGTACCAATTTTTGTTTAACATGATTCGGCTCGGCGATTGTTTAGATGATAGCGTTTTTTTTTTTAATCCCATGTTGTTTATCAGCACATATTCAATTTATGAACATCCACTACATTGACACAAATATGCATGTAGGTGGAAGTGACAACTCTTGTGATTGTAACATTGTATTTTTAACCAAACGTTTAAATCCTTCAGTGCCCTTTAATTACTATCATTATCCATAAAAAAATATCTTACAATTCTAATAACAATATGCAATTAATTATGCATTATAAAGATTCGTGGCATCCTCATTACAAAAGCAGGTTGACTAAAGACCATGCATAAGAGAATTAATTTGTTAACTTGTTCTTATTGTATCAACAATAATAAATACATCCTTCTGGCTTCACGCAGGTTTTAAATATTCCGTAAGTCCTAAGAATAACATTAGTAGATTAACTTTAAAGCACTCAATTGTGCCCTTTGAATTATGATTATTAGAGAGGTATCCCAAAATAGATAACCTGCATTAAATACGTACAGACACGCATGCGTGTCCACACACACACACACACACACACACACACACACACACACACACACACACCCATTATATTTGTGTACTATTTCTACAGTGGGGTTGTACGCATTTTTTAAAAAGAATATTTCAGCTGACAGAAAATATTTTCATTGATTCATTTGTTTAGAACGACATTTGAATTATTGAAATAAATGTCAACCTCTCTCATGCTTGTTTTAAATAAATTTAGATTCTCTCCCGACCCTATGATAGGTTGGTTTTATCATTTTTTGTATGTGTCTGACCACTGCTGAGATTTAGACCTCGTGTAAGTTGAATCTCCCCTCTGTAGCTGACATATTCAAAAGGTTCGTTTAAAGATAAAAAAAGAAAGCTTTATTTTTACTTGATTAGTTTCACCGCTTATCTAACAAGACAGAAAGGGGAGAAGAAAAAAAAACACATTCCTTTTCGAGTTTCATAAAATCCCGACAGGTGTTTCGGCAGTGTCACATCCTAGCTTTTCTTTCCATCTGCTGATCGTGATAGGTCAGCTCTAGAGGGGCAGATAAGGTGGTAGAGGTCGGTTTGTTCTTTTATTACTGTTTAGGCTGTCTTGGCCCAGCAGGTCAGCCAGAGGTCAGCCACTTTTTCATCTATTTGGTGTGGGGATTGTAGGGAATGAAGGGGCTACATTGATGGAGTTGAAGATAAAGGTCAGTGTGAATGAGATAGTGCACAGGAAATTAAACATAAAACTTTAAAGACGGTTAAAAACAGAACAAAAACAAAACAAAAAGTCAAGATTGCAATTTGAGGGCGGATCGTTTTCTAAATTTCAACTATGAAGTCGCAACTGCAAGTATAGAAAAAAATGTTTCGGTACAACGCGCTTTATTTTTGTATATGATTGAAGAAGCATTCGAAGTATATCAATGACGTTAATATTTTGACATCTATAATTCACACATCGGTCAAAAGACATCAGGATAAATGACATCAGTCAAAATGCAAGCAGTGCAGAACAGAAGGCATCAGTCCCGAGAGTCAATCCTGTAGTACAACATTTCGACTAAATTTGTACTAATTCATCAGTTTTTTCAAAGTATTTTTGTAAATTGGAAAGAATAAAGCTTTTATTATGATTATATTTATATTTCGTACTATACGTCACAGGAAGATGATCATTTTTTGAATATAAAGTAATAGGATAAGAAACACTTTTAAATTAGATAAGTAATATTTCAGGACAACTGAAATAAGTAATACCGTAATATATAAGTAACCCCGATC
>OY735201.1:44772596-44790096 GCA_963457665.1 Thysanoteuthis rhombus
TTACTAACCAGAATTCAGTTCGGTGTCAGCTACATACAGTCTCACGGGTATCTATGTAAGCACCGATGGGCCCAAGACGAAAACCCCCACTGGACAAAATTTCCTAAGGACAATACCTCTACCGGAAAGAAATTTCCGAGGATAAAAACTTAGGAGAAAATACCCACAAGACAAATCCCCACGTAGTGAAAAATAAAACAGAATTAGTTACAAGTTTTCAGTATTTTTCTTACAAATCCACTTCGATTGAACAGAGCACTAATTTAGTAATTCAATTAATTTTCTTTTTGTAAATTTGAATGAATAAAGGTTTTATTGTGATTTTATCTTTATTCTGTACCATATGAAGAAAAAGTAATATTTTATTTTTTCAATTCATAATACAAAGATAGGTAATGCTTTCAAAGTAATATTTTAGGACTTTTTTTTACAACTGAAATAATATCTGCTAATTTGTGATTTTAGATGGCGCCAAAGGTCACATGAAATCTACAAATGTGGAAGTTTTAATCAAGAGAATTAAAAGATACTGTCTTTATTTATTACTTATTACATTCAAAATATTAGTCATTTATTAGATTTGTGAGGAAATTCTTGGAATCTTAAATTAAATTCTCTTTCATTTTTCACCATGATAGGTCTTTGTCCGGTTGGGGTTTGGATTTTATCTGGAGGAGTTTTTGGCGGCGGATGGGGGTGGGGGGTTCTAAGAGTTTTGTCCAAGGCGATTTTGTTCGATGGGGTTTTTATTCGTATCTCGAACACGATATAGCTTGACGGATATAACAAACCCTCTTACCTATCTTTGTTCAAGCTTGAAAGCAGCCAAAAAAAAAAAAAAAAAAAAAAACCCAACGAGATACAACTAATAAATGTAGACCATACCAATATGTGTGCACGCATATACACATGATTCGGATCTTCTTTTCAAGGTATGTTTCGGACGATATATTCTTTCGGCTTCCTCAAGTGTTTCTTACAACCTGTGATCTTGAAATATTGCTCCACATTTGGTTCTTTTTAGTTTCGTCCACTAAGACACCACGGTGTAACAAAGTCACTGGACTAAGTATGAGGTTTCGTTTGTACCTCAAGCACGATGTAGCTAGAAAGACGGAACTTGTTTTCTGACTTTTTAAGCGACGAACTCGTACGGAATTGGTTCAAGCTCAATTGGCTTATTTTGGAAGGCTGAAGTTTTCACCATTTATCCCCCATCATATCTAAAAACAACAACAAAAAAAAATCCTCCCCAAAATATGTTTTTTAATGAAGTGTTCAGTTAACGTTGTGAGATTATACCTCATTATTCCCTAGTTTGTTTCCCGCTGCGTTCACGTTTGTTTCTTTTATTCTTGTTTTCTTTTTAACATTCAGACTTTAGTGTCCGACGAAAGGCGATAGAAAACCTATTCATTGATCACCCATGAACTCAATTTGAATTGATCACCCCAACCCAGTATACTGCCAGAAGACATTGGTCACGTGTCAATTTCTATTGTGACCAACCAGACCTGTCTATTTTTACCGTTATTTCTGACGAGCATACTTATGTCAAAGACTCGCCTTCTCACCCTCTCCATCTACAATTTGAGATGTACATACGTAGGTCGATTAGCTCTCCTGTCTTATCTCTCACCTCGATGACCTGCGGGGTGAAAGAGACGATGACACATACCGATCTTAGTACTGTTTGTAAGACTCATCTCCCGGAGGTGGATGCCCTACATACTGACTTCAGAGCCAAATGTCCGTAAGAGTTCAGCTAATCACTTGTCCGGTTCAAACTGATAAGACACCCCTGAGCAGGAGTCGTGTCCCCGCTTCTGAATGATTATTTGAGTACACATATGTAACAACATGTTCAAAATTACACACATGCATGCTGAGACATCAACGTACCCATATTAAAGCAAATGTACATACATGGACATTAACATATTCTCCTGAAGACAAACACACACTATACACATGAACACGCACACAATTTTGAGTCCCGGTTAAAAATGGCACCGGTAAATTTGTGACTGAAAAAATGGCACAAGATGAAATGGCACCAGAACCAGGAAAATACGGTACATTTAATTATAACTGAGGTTTGGTATGGTTTGAGGTTTCTTCGAGAGATCCTTATAAGCAGCATTCCATTTAAACAGCAGTTTGGTGTGGATGGTTCATTTTAGACAATCTTCGCTAACTAGTGACAATTGCAAACTGCATCAGAACAACAGTCTGATTATTTTGTGCGGGACTCCGACAAAATCCCTGTAGGACAAACGTTTCTGTGATCAGCGACCATATAAACGTATTTCACCTGTTCTCATTTTCTTAGTATGTATAAAAAGAAGATAATATATAGATAAATAAATGAAATAATACCACTAATTATTGTTTTGTTTTTAACCTTGCCTCATATTGAATTGGCAGATGTGTGCACTCTCTTGGTGATTTCTAAATTTGATTTCAATGCATTTAAAAAAAGCAGTCTGAGTTTGGATTTTATATTCTTAGTCAGATTCTCTCAAAAATGCTGTGCTATTTTCATATTGAGAAGTTTTATCATAAAAACAAAGTTCGTTTGTTGATATAGGGATGAAGATTTATTGTATTACATGAAAATTAATCCTGACTTCAAATAAAAAGTATCCATGAGAAGATATTTTATGAACTAACCGACCAACGCTTGGGTAGGCATGTACGTCTATTCAATTTTCGAATGCATCGAATAAAAAGAAGTTTTGAATCGCTCTAGAAAATGAATTGAGTAAAAAATTTCTATTCTATATGGCTTCATTCTAAATTTTTAAAATCTTATTTTTGGTTATGAGAAGAAAAGGGTTTAAAAATAAAATTTAGAATATGATACCAGATAAAAACTGAATTACATGGACACTAATCATTGAAATGTCCGTCCGTGGGGATTTAGACCGGCTTTGCATAACAAAAACAAGCTAACTACTCCAAACTCATGTTTTAATGCTATTGGCAATTGTTTCTTGTTTGTGAGGATCGCTTGTTATAAACAATCTACACCAAACTGCTATTTCTGAAGGTCGCTTAAAAAACTACACTGAAGTGTAGTTTTGATCTAATGTGCTATTATTCTAATCGTCCATAAGTGCTACTTTTACCGGTGCCATTTCACCGGTTACCCACGTTCACCTACCCCAAGAAATGATAAGTTGGAGACAAGACGTGCATTTATGAATTGAAACATATACACTCTAGCACAAGCGCGAAAATCGAGTGGAGTAAATCTGGGATATGGATACCGTGTTGCACCAATCATCTTGTCTGCTTCGAAAATCGGCATCCAAGATCATGTTTTCTTATTATTGCTTGAACATTGAATTCTGGTACCGGTGGTAGCTCACACTTATTTAATCTACAAAGCGGGCGGCTAAACGTAGAATTTAATGGATGTCTACTCAGCTGTGCCACAACAGGAACAAATGGGATGAGGAAAATTGCGCTGCATGTATGAACGAAGCAGTTCCACCTGCCTTGAAAATCAGCTTTCAAAATCTTAAAGTTTTACTTGATCCTAAAACCACTGGTTCCAGTAGGAAATAGGCAATTATTTCAGCCACAGATCAAGCCAAGTGCATGCATCTTTTTTTCCATTTTTTTGTGTCTTTACTTTGGAAAATAAGAAAATTGAACGAAATCCTATCCGCTGTTTCAACCATATGACAACACTGAAATATTTATCCATCAAGTCCAACGTCTTCCGTCTTCTGTATCTTTCCAGGAACCAAAAAGGAACTGAGTAGATAAGATTTCAATTTTAAAATAACTGTAGTCTGCGTTTTAGGAAATGACAAAGAAGATTATTTCAAAATTTACAATTTGGAGAGAACCGTTAGAAATATGAGGCTGGACTTGAAAGGAAAAAGAAAAAAAAAGAAAAGAAAAAGAACTGGATACTGTAATATATCATAGAAACAAATGCACAATTGAGTGAAAAAAAAATCTTAAGGATGTTGTAAGATGCAATAATTACTGTTATTTCTGGAGACATGATATGGAGTCCTTCAAATAATTGTCAAAAACAAAGTCAAGCTGACATTAAAGATTTTGACCCTACTTACTCTCTTCAGTGTCAGTCTGTTTCTTTTCATTTTAATTGTTTATCACTTCTCAGTGCCACTCTAGATTAAGAGCTAATCTATGAACCTGCAACTATTCACACAATGAGAATTGTGACTCACTTAATTTTCATATTGTTACGAGCATGGTAAGTCAAAAATAGTAAAAAAAAAAAAAAATGATAGGATTATTTGAGTCCGTATGTATCGTCGTTTTCTGCTTACCCTCATCGAGGGCGTCGCGGTATTGGGTTCACACAGGCTAGCCAGACATGCTGAAACTTCGTTCTGCTTACGGCAACTGGTATTCCCCAATGATCACCCAACTAGGAACGGACCGAGCTCGATGTTGCTCAAATTCGGTGAGCTTATGAAACGAATCTTTTTTATTTGGATTCTTAATTATTAAAGTTCGGAAACCATTAAGATTTTTTTCAAACACCTGTCAATGTCAGAGACTGGGGTTGACTTTGTTTTTCCACCGTAAGAACAAGAACACGAACAAGAACAATCCTTACCTAATTTAGGGAAAGCTACTCTTGATTGCATTTCAAAATTGGAATATAAAATCGCCCGCTCACCGTGTCATCTCATCTAAAGTCACTTTTTTACTCCCCCCTTCCATCTCAACTGAAGGACGCAATTAATTTACAACCCCTAATGTCTGGCATTAACAAATAAATGTCCTTAGTAGTTCATGAACACCTCACCTTTAAAATAGAGACAATACTGAAATTTCAGCTGAAATAAAAGTTGGAATGGAATTTTACCCTCTTGCAGTCAGGCTTATTAGTATCTGTTACCTACAACTGTCAACAGTTGTCAAAATGTTAAACATATGTGTTTTGCATTAATGAATAAATAGTTGAACAGGTTAATTAATTGGTCTGCATATTTTTTTACGTGGAACTTTAGAAAAATTCACTGCAGAGGTAAGTCGAAGTCTTTTGCAGATTAAATTACCGATAAGACATGCCTGGTCGCAGCAGGGTCAAACTCCACCCCTACCTTTATTCAAACTGACTACGATTACTACAACTTTTGTTTTGTATATATAATAAATAAATCATGAGATATGAATGGTTTGGCCTTGTCGTCAAGAGAGCCGGCTACCAATCAATTGGTCAGGATTTTAAATCCTCGCAGGGGAATGTTATTTTTTCCAATCGGTTTGGTTCAACCTGACAGCACAAACAGTGGAGAGTTTACTCCCCCTAAATTTGGTGAAGACTGTCCTTTTTCTAGTTACAATATGGAAACAAAGTCAATTCCAGGCTTGGACAAGAGTTCGACTGAAATTAACAGCAAAAAAAAAAAAAAAAAAAGCGACGAAAATTACTTGTCATTGTTTTTTGTTCTAAGAATGATATTAGAAGTAATCTTATTAGTGCTCAATAAACAACCTACCTACTTATCGAGGGAAAAGCAATCGCGAACTACGTGCTTATAAATGTCTTAGAAATATTATTTATTTATCAATTCTTTTAACTAAGTCAAATGTTACTATTTATCATTTCTTTGTGAGATATACAGCTGTAGTATATGATGAAAAAAACAAAACGAACTCGAAACTTAAAATAGAAATCAGCTTTCGTTAGTTGTGTAAGATGTTAGCATTTTTATGATAAATGAGAGAAGATAAGTGAGATCAAGTGGAAGTTTTGATTAGATTGTTTGGGTCGTGTGGTTTTTTGAAAAGCCGTGTTTAGTTGAGTCGGGTCGTATCTAATAAAGACCAGAGAAGTTGAGATATTAAGATAAAAAGATACCGTGTAAATATATATGACAGTGATTCCATAGAGATCAAAGACTGAGAACAGAACATATCTTTATATATTTTAAATTGATGTAAACTAGATGATCCAGCTTTGGTGATAACAACAAGCAACGTGTTCACAGGTCAATTAATCATGAAGTCGTTATTTTTAGCCATCGGTTTGCGCGCATTTTTCAATTGATCTGAAGAGGTTGTAAATTTTTCACCAAACAAAACAAATAATTTTTACTTTTTCTATAAAATCGATTATGATTATAATGTAGAAAAATCCGTAAAATTTTTTTATTGCAATAAAAATGAAATGAAATTAGTAAGACCAAAAGCAGTAACTTACGAAAAGTCTGCTAGTTAATAATAATAATAATAATAATAATAATAATAATAATAATAATAATAATTATTATTATTATTGAATAAATCTTGGCTTTGTTTTCTTTTATTGGGTGAAGAGCGGGGGAAAATACCAATTAAGCAGAGACCGATCAGAAAAATATCATTACACACTCTTTTCGAAGCGGAATGGAATCATTTTTTAAAAATCTTTGAATGATGGAGCTACAATTACATTCCTTGTGCACCTGATGCATCGATTCATCACTGGTGGGACAAAAATTGTTATTTTTTCTACGCATTCCTATGATTTTAATCTATAGTTTATGTCACACTATTTGTAGTTTGGTATTTTATATAGGGTATTATAATAATCGCATAATATCAAAATGTATTGTTTATGAATGTTACTTTATATTACACATCATTCAATTCTTTTGAAACACACTGCTTACTAACGTAGGCAATCCCCGAAAAGTATTTGAGGATGAGGGATCAATAAGTATATCAACAGGCGTAACTTGGTTTTTCGTGTCACTTATATTGAGTGTTCACCCATGTGAATATCAAATCCGCTGTCTCGGTTTTAATCTCAGGCTGCATGCAAACCAACTCTTTGAGAATACCAGTTACACAGGAAAATCTTCTACCAACATATTCAACATAGGAGTTTGATAATTTTTGTTTACACTAAACTTAGACCCAATTTTCCACGCCATGCACTATCTCACTTCCCTCAATATAATAATTATCAAACGAATTCGCCTTGTGTATATATATATACATATATATATATATATATATATATATATATATATATATATATATATATATATATATATATATATATATATATATATATATATATATATATATATATATAGTTGAGACGAGACCAAACAACTTTCTAGCCGGGTAGTATCACTTGAATGGGCTATTCCATTAATATACTTAAACGTTTGTTACCGCGCATTCCGTGTTCAATCTCTTTTTCCGCAAACTACCCAATGGACCGAATGTTATCCCCCTTTCCTGGTTCTAGTCAGTTCAGTGATCTTTCACAATGACAAGGACTAAATTCATCTCTGTTGGTTACCAAACCCCACTAACATTAATACAAAAATATTTGATTTTATAATCATTGCTCATTTATTCTATTCGTCTACTCTCCTTAACGTATTCTTTGATTTTCATTATCATTTTACGATGGTCAAGCTGATGAGTTTCAAAGGATCCAGGATGTGTAGTCATGGCTTTATTAAAATTGTCTAAAAATCATACCAATTTCACCGCCTTGATTGACCATTCTTAAAACCAAAGAAGCAATGTTCGCTACAAAATCGATAAATCTAAGTGTATCTCGTTCGATCATCAAATATTCTGATGATATTGTAATATGTAAGATGAAATGCTACTTGTTCTAAACGTATACGTATAAAAGGAATCTTATTTGTCAAAAGATGTGTAGACAAACATTCCATTCTCGATCTTAACATCCGAATGTAGATGGGTTGCTTACATTCAGTTATGTTCACGCTTTAGTTCGAGATCTTTAAGGCGCATAGCGCTACACGATTTTCCGAATTCTCCTCCATCATTGAGACAACATAAGTCATCAAGAAAACGGGTACAACCTAATATTGCATGAACTCGCTTTATATAAATTCTCATTGAAAACGACATGAATATATATATTCATGTTTGTGTAGATACGAATTTGTTTAATAAGGCACAGGGTCAAGCTCCATAGAGATACCCAAAGTCTAATAAAATAATTTATTACCTATTTTGAATTATCTTTTCCAATAAGATGACTAACAATCTTCTTTGGGATAGAACACGTCAAGTAAGTATTGTCTTTTTATGAAAACGAACTGGGTGATCTCCATACCGGGATAAGGGAGGAAAAAGTACACCAGCACATTCCCCCTGCCCATGAGAGCTTTTTTTCTTGACTTTGATAATTAGTCCAATAACATGCATGGTTTTAATGGTATCTTCTTTCTGTTGCCTCATTTTAGGCATTGTTTCATCCATCTTACCCAAGTTATTACATTCATTTTCCTCACAATTTCTCAATAATCTGAATCGAAAAAGATGAATATGTACCTACCTCTCTAAAATGGTCAATTACATATCGACAACCCTTAGTAATGGATCTGTGGATATCCATACGTTTATTTAAGGGGAGTGCAGTTTCACCCACGTACTATAAATTACAATTTTTCCAAGGTAAATAAGATTTTGTAACTTTCATGGGAAATTTTTGCCAGAATGAGTCACAACTGAATATATCTTATTACTTACGTTGGATTTCAATTCTTTTGCTGTGATTAATATATCGCATGTTTTACATATTGATGCCCTACAGTGAGCCGCCTTAGAACTTCCGGCCGAATGAACCCCATTTGTCATTTTGGAAGAAGGAGTTCCTATACGCCTAGTGACAATGGCATTATCCTGTCGGGATCTTCTTGACCTCCCAGGGGGTATATACTAGCAGGGATACCCGGTGTTGCCTGGATAGGAATAAATTGAAATATATACGATCATCACCAAGAAAAAATTCACACCGATGCCAAACAACATTTTCATAGTTGCGAAACTATTGCCACAGAACTAGGGAAAAATTGTAGCAATGGCCAGAAATGAACTCTGGTGACCTTGAATGACCTCTTTGGACAACCTTTCTTAGCCTGTTACCCTCGATATACCCGTATGCTGAATTGCAGCGTCCTTGGTTCAGAGTTGTGGCCAACAAGATTGAAAAATGGCTAGAAATCACCTCTTCAAGCTTCAAATGACCTCTGAGTTGAACTGCACATTGCCTATTATGTTCACAATAGAAAGATACACTTCAAGGCCACATCTCGGTAGGATGGGTGCAAAATTGTGGCGAAAAAATAGAAAATTGGGTAAAAATGACCACGAATGACCTCTGAGGTCAGTTTCGCATTGTATATGATCTTTTTCATTGAAAGTTTTGCCCAATGACTAATTTTAGTTTCATAGGTGCAAAATTGTGACCGATGTATTACAATAAAATGACAAAAAATTACCTCAGAAGTAAAAGTCATAGACATTCTGATCTTCGCTGTGAAAAGATGCACCCATATACCAAACTGCAGCATCCTTGGTGCTAATAAGCATAGTGCAATTGACATCTTGTGAACTTGAATGAACAGCTGAACCTCACATAGCCTATGTGGCGAATTAATCTCTCCACAGTATATACGCGGGCTATTAGGTCGATAAACCCCGTAATATCAGCGGAGTCGAGACATAGATAAACAAACAAAGGACTCAAATATTAGTGTGTGTGTGTGTATATATATACATATATATATATATATATATATATATATATATATATATATATATATATATATATATATATATATATGTGTGTGTGTGTATATATATGTGTGTGTGTGTGTGTGTGTGTGTGTGTGTGTAAATAAATATATGTGTATGTGTGTAAATAAATATACATTAAATTCAGCCCGTTCCGTAGCTTAGAGGTAGGAAGCCGGTCTCCGGATCAGAAGCGAAAGTTTCAATCCTGGATGTGTTAATGGAAAGTCTATAGCCACACTGAGATTTTATATACACGGGGGTTGTTTGGCTTGTCTTAAGCAGTGAAGGGCTATAATGATCATTCTCAGGGAAAGTGGGTTTCGTTATTTTTGTTATAGGATGGAGAAATGTTATCAAGCATTCAATAGATAAGTGTTGGTATACGTGGGGCCGGGTGGAAGCAGATGATTTCAAAAGAATATTTGACCAAGATTTTCTTTCCACTACTATGCTTGAAGTTAGATGTTTTGCTAATATTTAAAAACGAAATTCCCAAATGCTTGGATGTCAGTTTAAATTACTAAAGCCTGGCACATACTAGCAATGTCGTGCAAAAAATTGAATCCTTCAAAAGCAGGTCAGGTTAGTATTTTTTCAATTGAAACCGTGACTTGACCAATATCTTTTGGCTGCATTTTGTATTGGGGGTGTTCAATGAGGAAAAATAGAAAAACAGGTGATCAGTGTTTAGATTATTTCTCACGCTTTTTGTCGGGCAGTAATCAAAAAACGAAAGACTCGATCTAGCTTAAATTTTGATTGAATATTGACACCCAACCCCTCATCAATTTTGGAGGAAATGCTTAAAATTCAAAGAAACCGTTTTTCTTACACAGAATAAAAAGTAAAAATCAAAGTTCATCATTACCAGCCAGCCAGCCAGCCAGCCTGCCTGCCTGCCCGCCAGACCAACTTGAAAAATGAAGAAAACCCATGTCGATAGATTTGGTTAACGATTTCTAATACCAAAAATTAACAAAAACAAAAATGTTTCGCACAGGCTTTTTGACTTGGTAGTTCAACATAATAATCTTTGAAAATGTTTTGAAGAATCTTACCATGTTCATGGTTAGCTCCTATTGATTTTCAAGGTGGAGGGTTAATTCAAATCTGTAATTATTGTTTGAAAAACAAATTTATCAGATTCCATGTCTTCTTATTTGCCAGCCTGCTTTTTTTTGGGGGGGGGGGTCTATTGATATTTCTATCGACAAGTCAACAATCTCCAACGTCCTGTTTTTATTAACTCTGATACCGATGACCGTCGCTGACAGACTGTCTGACAGGCTGAAATTGGGAAACTCCCACCACTTCTTGTTTTTTCCCCACTCCCTCTATATATATTTGAAGATCGAAGTAGCGCCTCAATGGTCTGACCTTCAGACTTGTTTACTTCATTCATCTAATTTTAGTCAATTCGTATTGATACTTCATAAAATGGAGATTATTTTGGAGAGAAAATTTCTGAATTGCACATTATCGTCATAAAATGCCTCTCTCTGGCTCTCCAACCCTCTCTCTCTCTTTTCATATATATATATATATATATATATATATATATAAATATATATATGTATATATACATATATATATATATATATATATATATATATATATATATATATATATATATATATATACATATATATATATATATATATATATATATATATATATATATATATATATATATATATGCTGGTGAAAGTGACTATTAGAGGGTGAACAGAATTTCTTTTTTAAGAGAAAAGCAGGTGTTACGTCTCGAATCTCTTAAATCTTTCCTCTTCACCTTCCAATTGTCACTTTCATCAACATTCTGTCGGATCACCTCACATTCACACACACACACACACACACACACACACACACACATATATATATATGTATATATATACATATATATATATATATATATATATATATATATATATATATATATATATATATATATATATATATATGGAAAAGATTTAATGCACCTTACGCACTCCAGATTGTTTTCTAACTACTATTTTTCAAATTTTGAGTGCGCCCCAAGAAACTTCGTAGACTCGGCGACCGCCTATTTTTCTCCTACTGGACAGGTCAGTCTTGTGTATGGAAACTGTAAACTTTTTTTTATTGAATTAAAAGAAAGAAAGAAATGCAGTTTTGTGCGTTCTTACTTTAGTGTAGACTTGATGGGTTGCTAAAATTTGCCAGCGATATGACTACTGAATCTAGCAGCAAATTGGGAGTGATGGGCCAAGGGCGATTGGTTGACAGATAAGCAGTTGCGGCAAGAGAGCTAGCTTTTGCCTGCCAATAAGTTTAATGAACAATGAGATGCATAGTTAGATGAACGCAACCACCTGTGCTGACATTGATGACGAGGAAAAAAAATGTCCCTATATAACTGATGACGAACAGAAGGAAGGGCAAGACATAGATAACTGGCTGACAAAATACCTCATGGAAGTACTGACGGTGGCAACTAAAGGCAGTCATCATTTTCCAGTACACTTTAACAGGACAGCCCATAGCTTCATGTCTCTGGGTCGTTACAAAGCAGGTCGCTTTATTACTAACCCATTTCACTTTTTTTTTCTCATCACCGAAACAGTAAAAAGGGCTTTGATTATCTACTTGCGTCAAAATAAAAACGGTGGTACGAATCTGACGTGTTTATTTCGTTTTCTCTCCGAGGAATTAGTGATGAATTTTAACAGATTGATAAATCTCTTAATCTGTCAAGTTACCCCTCGTTTCCCTTGTCTCGCCATACATTTCTCATACCTCTCAAAATCACACTAGCAGAAAATCAAGAAACTTCTTTGAAAAAAAAAAGTTTCCAGTCTTTGTGGAAGTTATTTTGAATTTTTGGGTAGCATCCTATATATATATATATATATATATATATTTATGCATATGTATGTATGTTTGTGTGTTTGCGTTTGTTTGAGTGTGCGTATGTGTGTTTTAACCTATCTATAACGATCCATTTCATTCTGTTTCAATCTGAATGTATTTATAGATGTAGAAACATTCTTATTTACATATATATATATATGCCTCTCTAATGCTGGGCCTCACATGGAGAGACCACAAGACAGCACAGTACACCCAGGAAAAGACAAGAGTCAGGGACATCATAGAATCCATTAAAAATCTCAAATGGCGGTGGGCTGACCATGTTGCAAGAATGGCAGACAACCGATGGACATCACGACTGACGACATGGATCCCCCGAGGTCACATGCGCAACCGAGGCCGGCAGAATATTAGATGGCGAGACGAGCTAGACAAGTTCAGAAAGTACTGGCTCCACAACGCCCATGATAGAGAAGTGTGGCAAATCCTGGGGGAAGGTCTGTGTCCAACGACGGACGCTAAAAGATGATGATGATGATGATGATGACGATATACCCACCTTTCTAAGTCCAAATACATCTATCTGCGACTGTTTCGGATGTGCTGGTAGCAATAACAAATATCTTGTTTTATTAAGGGTAGGGTGAGAGCATCAAACACTACGGCGATCACCCTTCCCATCGTTCGAATCTGCACCACGTTGGTGAAAACATTGATCATATTCATCCGAAAGCTTGTTAGAATTCAGTTAAAATAAAAGAAGGAAAAAAAAAAAAAAAAAAAGGAAAAGTTCGGATTGGATATAGGGCGCCTCGAGAACCACCTAGTACCACAATTGAGGTCGGTTGGAAAACCCTCTACAAAGTAGTCTGTCTCCATGTGTTTATCTATCCATCTATATCTCTTTTTCATTCTGTTCATACTTATGGTTTTGCCATGCAATGAGACTTGCTTGTATTGGCCTCCTTAATGTCTGCCCACCCAGTCACCTGTCTGTTCAACCTACCTTGGCTGTATGACCCCTATTCTTTTCGCTCTCACTCTGGCACTATCTTCTTTGCCCTTTGTTTTACGCCTAGGTGAATAGGCACCTGTCTATACAACCATTCAGCAAGCCTCCACCATTCACGTGTCTGTCAATAGAAGTAAGAAACACACAGCACGTCTGTCTGTGACAATACAACCGTGACCGTTACGTTGAGACTTCTATCCGTGAAAGCTTATACTTGAATGTCGCATCATCCTTCACATCCAGACGCGCACGCATAAATGCCTTCCCATACATAGAATGATGCACAGGCACACACTCTGAAGCCTTAGCAAGTACCTAAACACATAGAAACACGCACCCCCACCTTTTTTTTTTCATTAACGGATACACTTATTCTTTGAAGGATGTAATATTTGAAATAGTCACGATATACTTAGACATTGTAGAAAGATAAGTTTGAAAAACGAAATTGAACGACTGTTTACACACACACACACACACACACACACACACGTATATATATATATATATATATATATATATATATATATATATATATATATATAATTAATGCTCCTCTATTCAGGGTTGAGCACTCTTCAAGTGAGGTAACTCATCCACTGTAAGCTTATGCAATGCTCTTCCGTAGGAATAGAGCACTCTGGTGGATGAAGAATTTCTGTGTAAATAGATATATCGCTTAAATTCATCCTTACTGACCATCCAGTTCCGTAGTCTAAAGGTAGGATATCGGCCTCCGTGTCTGAAGTGAAGGTTTCAATTCTGCCTCGAATGGAAGATCTATAGCCACATTGAAGAGATGTAACACATCGAAACAGCTGTCTGTGGATGACACAATATATATATATATATATATATATATATATATATATATATATATATATATATAAAAGGAAAACACAGATCAGGTGATAGGAAGAGAGGGTTTTTTTTCGATGGAGTTGTGCAGCGCCAGCCAAGGAAGTGAGGCCAATGTACTTATTTGCATAATCAGCATTCAGTTCCTGGTAATTTTTTTCTAGACTCCCCGAACGCTTGTTAATTACGGCTGCAAATGTTAATCAATACTATGCAGATATTGCATGTTTTACAAGTAAATGAATATACTGACAGCCGAAAACCTACGTAGATTGTTTTGCGCCAGCATGCCAACTGGAAAGGACTTGCTTGTCTTGAAAATCAGCCTTCGAATTTTTTTGCTGTTTCAGCTGGACTTGAACACGAATTAATAGGGATCGAACGAATATCTCCACAAACAAACTATCTGACGCATTGATAGTCAGCTAAATACTATACATATATGTTCGTTGTGTGGTGGTAAGGTGATCCAGCATACTATTTTCTCTGCAACCGCTGACAAAGGTGGCTGACAACCATTGAGATCAATATTTACTACATACACACACACATGTATATGTATGTGTGTGTGTGTGTGTGTATATATATATATATATATATATATATATATATATATATATGTATATGTATATATATATATATATATGTATATGTATATATATATATATATATATATATATATATATATATATATATATATAAAGAATAGAACAGAAAGAAAGGAAGAGATGAATCTATCTATTTATCTAGATAGATGAGAAAGGTAAGAGAATGAATAGTAGCCTAGTTCTACATTAGATATATTAGCGAGATTTATGCTGTGTATAAGCAGAAATATAATTATCACCCAGGAAAAACATTGCTGGTCTATTTTAATGCGGCTATTTGTGTGGAGACAATGCAATGTGCGTGCGTGAAGTTTTGTCTATGCGCGTACATGTGTATATCAATCCGTCTAGGTCGTGTATACGTGGGACCTGAAGAGATAAAATCTCGAGTACTTGCCCAAATTGCCATGAAAATGAAAATACCTGCCAATATCTGATTTACTTGGTCACTCTGGATACAATAGTAGTGATAACTTTTACGTGTGAATTGACCTTCTTTTTTTTTCAATTAGGAAAAATTTTCTTAGTCTCTTTTGATGAACCGTTTCATTCTCTTTGTTCGACTTGACGGATATTTTTGTGAACTTACGTGAGGTGACGTTCAGACAATATATTACATAGATACAATTCTTTTTCTGACTCCATGCATGTACATTCGCGTGGTGGGGCTAGGAAATAGATAAGAAAAAGATATTTTAAGTATGCTAGATAAAAAAAAAAATCTCAGTTTAGTAAATAGGTACGCTAAGAATAGGCAAATACATAGGTAGCTTATAAAATAAAATGATTATCTAAAATTCATAACAAAAAAACAAACAAAAAACCCCCAGTAACTGTGAGCCTATAAGACAAAGAAAGCAAGTGTGATAGTCACCAGATAATTGTATTTAGATACAACGTGAAACACGGAATAATTCATTATGTATAGAAGACGTAAATACCTGGAGAAAAACGTAATTGCTCATATCTATCTGCTTGAATGAATTACTCTCTCTATTCTTACTAAGATAGAACTAGGCATGCAGACGACTTTGTTTTGTCAGCAGGTTATGTGAAAAGGAAATACAAGATTGATCACTGAATATATTTTGTTGTTTTTTTTCCTTTAAAGCAACTTGAAATCTCGGCAAATCTAGTATTGGGATTGGCTTGTACTGTAATGTATTAGTTACAATCTTCATAAATAAACCTTGACTCACTTCAGACACATATTATAAAAGATAATAATATTTATGCGTTCAAGTTGTATATAACTTGCTTATCTGGTAGAATTCAAGCACAAAAGATGAAAACAGCTTCAGTAAACATGGCTGTAGGTATTCAATATTTGATTACCAAGCAAAAGTATTGCATGACTTCGTTGATATTACGATGTTCATTTACACCATCCGTAGATATACAGCATTCTAAGTAATGAAGGGTACAACAGAGGAGCAAAGCAAAAAGCATATGATTATAGGAAAGACTTACAGAATAGCCTGGTTATTGAATTGAACTCTGAATCAGAGCCTCTTCTTCTTCTAATTACACTACACCAATTCTGACAAACGAATAAAATGGACCACTTTAAATTTCCATTGAAATGAAATTTTGAACCTGTTAAAGATATCAATTTTGAGGCTGGAGCGATTAAACGAGAAAAATAGAGAGGACCTTAATCGGATTCTGACAAAGTTTCTTTCAACAATCCTTATTAAAGATACCCGTCACGTTTTTATGAATTCGATTTCGAAAATTTTTCGTTTACTCGAAGAGGAAAACACTTCTGGACCCCAGTGTCTCTGCACCAATCATTTAAATGAATTTACTGTGACCAATTCTTTAAAGAATAATGAAGTATCATGGAGAGCTAAGTCAACTAAGTTCGACGTTGAATTGGTATTGACACACTGGCTTACAACAGTACACTTGATCGCAAAGTATTTTCTCTTTACTAGAATACTAATACATTACTGTAATCACTTTAGAGCGGCGTGTTAATGAAAAGCCAGCCCAAAGAATAATGAAGTATCATATGTTTTCATGTAACATTGTACGAATCTTCTTCATATAATTTGTTCCTAGAGGAAATAGCATGATTGCTTCCTTCATTCGAATTCATTTCTGGTTTTGACTCATTTTGAGCTGGATTTAAAGCCTTACGTTTCTCGTCTGATCGAAATTTAAGCTCGTAAACGTATAGTCCAGGCATGGGCGTCCGAAGCCATTTTTCTGGTCGGGGTTGGGATGGGCGTGTCAAGCATGCATTTACAGGGAGAAGGCAAAAGGATACATTCTAAATGTATCTTAGAGAGGCAATTCTGTTATACGATTGTCATTTCACCCGTGGAAAAAGCGTTGCACCCGCCGCTATTTGTAGTGTAAGCACGTGAGAACTACTGTGTGGTCCAAATTTCAGATGGTACGCGCTTGACTCGAATGTCCCGTTTGCCCATCACCCCAAGCTGACTCACATAGGGCTGCGATAAATAATTCTCCTAGTTTCACCCCTACGTTTAAGATGTTTTCTCCCTAGCAAATACAATTTGGTTTGAGCTTGGTGATTAGAAGCAGACTGATTTTGGGGATTTTGGTTGTGATGATTAGTCCAAAAACGACGATATTTTTTTCCAATTTG
>OY735201.1:44795096-44802596 GCA_963457665.1 Thysanoteuthis rhombus
GTGACCTGACCCATATTTCACAAGGATTTCAGGCGGTGTGGTGGTTGTGTGGGAAGGGAAGAGGAAAACTGAGGATGGTAGGGTATGGGTCGGATGGTTTAGATCGCTGGGTAAGAGGGAAAGAGATATTTGTCGGTGTAGGAGGGAGAGGAGATAGCAACCGAGGTAGGTGTTGGTATGTACAGGGGTTTGTGGTACTAGAGTCTGCTGAGGAAGCAGGGAGGAAACAGTGGCGGGGTGGTGGTGATGGTGGTGGAGGATGGGTGGGTGGATGCGTTGGGTGGGGGTGCAGGAAAGGGAGAAGTTCAAATAGTATGTTCTGCTACTGGTGGTGGCTGTGTTGTAGACATAGAGACATGCACACAATGTATTACTTACATCATACGCAACTGGGTCTGCATTCCAGTACACATATGCGTACAGATACGCTACATGTGTGTAAATATATATATATATATATATATATATATATATATATATATATATACGTATGGTTCGCTCTATCCTCCAAAAAACGCGCGACAAGAGAAAGGAAGACAGAGAGACGACTGTTGAAGAAACGTTGACAAACTTTTGGCGGGTGGAAGGGGCGGGGGATGTAGAGGGAAGTGGAAGTTTGTGTGTGTGTGTGGGGGGGCAGTTAATTGATGAGATGAAAAAAAAAGAAAAGATCAAAAAGTGATAGAAAGGAACGAGCGTAAATAATTAGTTAATCGGGGGGCGGGATGGAAGGGCGGAGTGGTGTTACAATATAAGTAAAATGTTGTTATTACCATGATGGATGTCTATATACGCATCTATGCACACGTCCTCTTGATTCTCTGTAGATACGTAAGCGATGTTATAGGGTCTTTAAGCACATGGAAGAAGGCGCGTCAGCTTGGAACACCGTCTATCTTTCTCCACACACACACACACATACACATATATGCACACACATACACATATATGCATTTACTTATTCACACGTACGTTGGTGCTCGTGGGGGTATTTCAGACAATATCTATCTATCTATCTATCTATCTATCTATCTATCTATCTATATCTTTATCTTTATCTATCTATCTATCTAACTATCTATCCTTTTATCTATCTATCAATCTGTCTATCCATCCATATCTTTATCTATCTATCTATCTATCTATCTATCCTCGGGTATATATGAATGAGAGTGATTTATATTCGTCTATATGTGTATCGAGTACATGCATGAATCCCTGTAGATATAACAGAGAACAAAACTGAATATCCTCTCAATCCATTTTAATAGTAGTATTAGTTAGTCAGTTGGCATAAACAACCCTTTATGAAAGCGAAGATCGAATTCTTATTCGCTCAGTACGTTATGTCCGGGGGCACTTATTAGTAGTTGTAGGATTATCCATGTGAATAGAACTTTCGGTATTTATGTCTAAAACGCACACATGCTCCCAGAAACATATTCTTTCCTAAATAATTCAATTTTGGGGTTTGGGAATTTGTAGACAGAAGGTCATATTCATATCTTTATTTAAACATACAAGCACACACATATTTACCAAAATGTGTACATGTGAACAAGCATGAATACACGAGCCTATATATTTAATGAATGCATCATTTATCAAACAAAATAGCATTTTGTGACTAGAAATGTATATATATATATATATATATATATATATATATATATATATATATATATATATATATATATATATATATATATATATGTACGAGTTTTAGTGCAGCAGGCGGTCTACTGAGTCTTATCAGTGGTTTTGGTAGACCACGGTTCCACGGACTTTCAGCTAAGATCAAAATGTAGCATCTGTTCTTATCAGCTTGGTATCTTACGGGAGAACTTCCATATAAAACTTATTTGCGCTGTTATAGTAGACTGGCCCCTAATGCTAAACTATAACCCTAATACTTGATTAATTAGTATCTTAATTAATTAGTATGCACCCGAGGGCAAGTTCAGTGTCTTCACCGATAAAAAGAGCTGATTACATTGCTTTGTCTTTGATAAATACATTTTCTTCCTTTCTCAACAACTGCAGTTTACGTCATTAAACATTGGGGACGTACCAGATGTAAGGCTGATAAGAACACATACTACTCTCTGATCTTAGCTCTAAAGTCAAGAAGCTGCAGTTTACTGGAACTCGTGATAAGACCAGATAGACCGTACACTATAGTAGTAACGAACATTGTATCTAAAGCTGTTTACCAATATTAAGCCTTTGTGTTATTTTTATGTTTAGCAGGTGTGTTTATATTGCCATTTATGCACCGTAGGACACACACTCACAAGTAGATATATATACACAAGCCTTCCGCATAAGTAGATGTTCTAAATGCCCCAGAGAGAAGTTATCAACATTTATAAATCTATACACCTAACCCATTTGAATCTCTACGCACACCCGCGTGCGTGCACACACATGCATATCTATAAGTGATCAAGACATAATTTCTTGGTTCTCTAAAGTTGTGAGCTAATGGTAAAGCATTTACTTGAGATCTTATGGAAGTAAGGCACAATGATCAGTTCCTTGTTATCTGCTAGTATATATCGGTATTCGTCTTTATGAGTGCAATCTCGTGTATGATTACGCAAACGCATTTACACATAATGCCCTAACTTACTTTCAACGTCTACATTCATGAGACTGTTTTTTACATATGGGAATGTGCGTGCATACGTATTTATATGTGTATGTAAAGGACACAAATGAAACCAAAATGCTCCGTCAAACATAAAAAAAAATTATCATGATAAACTAAAGAGAATCGAGAGAGTAATGGACTATACACTTTGCTGCAAATGATGATCCTTGTGATACGTTTTGGGGTTTAGGTCGTGACGATTGAGTGAGAAAAATGAAACCTTACTGATTATATCTTCACTACGTTTTTTGACTATTCGCCGTCTACATGATCGTGTGTGACAAGATCTAATTTTTTGTCCTTCTGGCTTTATTTCGATTCTTGTTCTTCTCTTCAGTTTCTATGCCGAGCCTTGGTTTTATGGTTGAGTATCAACAAAATAAAAATAAATTCTCTTCATAAAGAATGAAGTTGAGACTATCATCACGCGTTCATTGAAAGTAAATAATCCCTCTTTTTTTAATTTTGACTTGTATTTATCCAACACCAAGTTAGCACAAGACATGACGACCAACTGAAAAATCAACTGACTATGAATGCTTTTTTTCTGAAAGCAAGCTAATCAATAGCGATAATTCATCTTAGTTTCGATATCAAATAATAACTAAGATCTCAAAATTGAAGTGGTTTGATTGGAATAGAAAAGAATTGTAAGTAGAAAAAACGGGCATATAAAATTATATACGCTATACATAACAATACATTATGATTATCTTAATAAGCCAACATCAACGTTTTATAAAAGAAAAGATAAAAAGGAACTCTGGATATTATCCCAGCTCGGTTGGTTGTACATTTCAATACAACGAATGATAATCGCTGTAAAATTCCATTTTGTTTCTATCGTATGAGGGTGGGTTAAAACAAAGAAACTCTGACAGACTGAGGAAAAATAAGAAGCAACCCAAAACGAAGATGAGTGTTTCATAAATTCACCTTGAAAAAAAAAAAAAAAGATTTGTCCGATCAGTTCCATATTTATTAGAATCATGTGTTAATTCCGAAGCGAAATGTTCTTTTGCGGGGTCAATTTCAATAACGAACAAGACTTCCAGGGAAAGTGTCAATAATAAACCTATTTAGAAGCTCTTGTGCGCAGAACTGAACTGTTAGATTAATTTCAGCAAGCTCTTTGCATGTGCTCAATAAACCCAGCAAGTCACACAGATGTTACCAACCAAATCGCCGTATAAAAGCCGTACATATTTCTCCAAGAAATAACATATAAACTTACGTGTGTACCGACCGACCGATGCACTCATTCTTTAGATAAACACACGGATACTTACAGACCAACAGCTGGTTAATTACATTCGTAGACATTGTCACCGTTTGAGATACAATATTTTGAAACTGACATTTACCTAGTAACTTCTGGTCAGTTTTGTTTTGTTCAGACTCTATATATTCTTTTGAGAAAAATGTATTACGCATTATAATGTAATCATTCGTACGTGCCGCCGTATATGAATGTATGATTAAGCTGATCAACATATGTATGTGAGTTACGTAATATTCATGTACAGGGTGGATGAGAATTAACTCCTTATTATAAATGTGACTACTTTGTGTCGGGGTTGGCGAAAGAGAAAGTGTACCGCACTAAATCACAAACTCTGGAACAACTTCATGAACACATTCGACGTGAAATGGCCAACTTACCGCCAAAGTTTTATCAAGGCCATACCAAAACGCTTACAGAAATTGATGCCTACATTGAATTTCAACACAACAGGCCAATTTTATGGTCCGAAGTAAAGTTACAATGGGCCGATAGATAATTTATGTTATAACCAATTTCCTGGAGGGAGTTTCTTTTCTACTCATCCCGTATATGTCTGGAATGAAGAAGCCTGAAAAAAGTCTGAAAATGATCTTGCAACAACGTCATTAAATGCCAATTTATTTTGAATCAGTTCATCCCTCAACTTGACCATCTCGGTATGCATTTAATGCCGTGTACGCGCGCGCACACAGATATATTTACGAAATCTGCCTATGTGTGCATATATCAATTGGGCGAATATCGGTCTGGCGAAGAGCTGTTAATAAAAGAGAGGTAATGTTTCAGGCTGTGCTTTCCGGTTCATTGTCAACAAGAACGCACAATTATCTCGTGACACTAATCTTTAGTGAAAAAACAGACACACCTATAGGTTATATAGACGAACCTCAAAGGTTGTAACTGCATCGATGAATGTTCTTGTATATTCTAGTATAGTGGGAAGTTCTGATTTAATATTCTCTTGGAGTATTGACAATCAGCCATTTCATTTGTTGATGTTCAGCCGTCTTACCATTGAATTATGAAGAGAATGTTAAATAAAGAATCTTTTTTCTTTCCAAATTTTGAATTGGGATTTTTTCCCCAAATATTTACTGTAAGAAAACCCTTTAGATAATAACTCACGTGGACCTTCAGTCTTTTTTTCACTTAAATTTTGCTTAATACTTCATCCCTACCCTGTCATAAACAGGGAGTTGAGAGAAACGTTGAATACCAGCGAATAATGATATCATCTATTTACATGGGTATTTCAAGTTGGGGTTGTATAAAACAATTTTACTGCACCATCATCCTTTGTAAAGAACAAGGTTCCAACTTTCAAACCTCTCTGTCTTCGGTGAGAAGGTCAAATCCAGGAGAGGGGGTTTGGGGGGCAAATGCTCCGTTTCCACCCCTTCCTAGCGAACGCCCTTGTATCCATTACTGTTTTGAAGAATAATTATAACGCAGAATAAACGAAAGTTCAAATATGTTTCTATATTTCTTGCCTCTTCCTCACCAGAAGTTCAATTTCCTAAAAGTGCAGGATCTTATGAACTCAAAGAATAGATAGATTATTTCATTCAGCACAATCACTTCATATCAAACCCAATTTAATGTGTATGCATGTTCAGTAGACTGAAAGGGAACTCACTCAGAAAATAAGGGGAGAGAAAAGATCATTGACGGAGGGGCTGAGCGAGTGAACTAAAGAGAGAGAAAGAGTGAGAGAGAGAGAGAGAGAGAGAGAGAGAGAGAGAGAGAGAGAGAGAGAGAAAGAGAGAGAGAGAGAGACGGGGGGAAGTTTGATAAAAAGTACGTTGTATTTTGTGCTTTCAAATTTTTGTTAGGTCGTCAGGTCATTTTAACTCGAACGTTTTACGCACGAGCAAACACAAAGACACATATACATATTCAGAGAGAAAGATAGATGTTCGCGAGTTCTTGCACTTCTAGATTCTCTATATGTATGAGTGCACTAAGCATATATCACGACGAAAAGGAAAATATGATATGCATAAAATCAATTTGAAAATGAAGTGAAATCTGTTCCTTTAGAGACGGGAATTATTTCAGTACAGATTTCATGAGTGCAAGTCCATCTATCTTTCTATCCATTAATCTATCTATCAATCTATCCATCCACCCATCCATCCATCTATCTATCTATCTATCCATCTGGGTATGTGTGTGCGTGTGTACGTGTGTGCTTGTCTGTGTATGTACAGTCAACACAAATAAAGTTTTATTTTGATAGTTATTGTGCATGAGAATCCTTAGAAAAGCTTTTAAAAGATTTTTCGAAAAGCCCAATGCCCTGTATATAGAATAACTTCAATGCGCATGCGTCCTTTTCAATGCAGAATGTTTTGAATTCATTTTGCACATTTATATCGTTTCAGTTTAATTCTCGAAGTCAAACAACCACTACGATACCCCCATGAGTATCCACTGCCAGGGAGGGGGGGGGGTAGGAGCAGAAAGGTATATTTCCCCCGAGGTGTATGTGTATATATATATGTGTGGGGGAGTATATATAGGTTTGGGGTAAACAAAAAGATGTATCAGTATGTTTGTTATCAGGTAAAGGACTAGAGAGTTTCTAAGCTGTGACCCACTCTAAGGTGTCACTTTTCCGACGGCTCCGACTTTCAAACATCCTCTTACCTTTGGTGAGAAAGCCTGATCCTTGAAACTGCAAATACCCCGTTTGCAGCCCCAAGTGGGCGCCCATTGATTCCACTTGAAATCAAAAGAGTGGGGGGAAATATGTTGTTTTTCTTGTTTACTGAACTTTTGTCTGCGCAAAACAAGAATTTGTCCGCATCATTTTTATAAAGTCACCTTGTATGCATCTCGACGAACGAAATACACATGTATGTGAATATCAACGTGGTAATAAGGGTACTGAAGAGACGGGTACATGCCTGCGGAAGTACACTTATATAATGTAGTCGGTATGACTATATGCATGTCTGAAGCAGATATAAGAAGTGCGGGTTGACCGAGCAGGTATAGGGATGTAGAAAGGTCGGTGAGCCGCGTTCGAATCCCTACTGAGACAATTTGTGTTTACTTCGTTCTAATGCCAAGTGCAAGGTAAAAGTGTATATCTCCGCTTCAGATCTAATTCACATTTCACAGACGGGTTGAGTAAGTAGCATTGTGATTTGTGGAGCCGAAGACGGAACAGCTGAGACCGTAGCCATCGCAAGGGCACCACTTGCTAATTGAAGCAGATAATACTGGTTGCCTAGAGTTTCAGTGGGCACTTAAAGGAACCTTGCTCTAGGAGTAGATGCCAATTTTTAGTTATTAGCAGGTACATTCCAATTGAGGTTCAGATTTGTGCGGAGTCAAGAGTACTAATGCGTAATGTCAGTGTGATCAGTGATTTGAAAATGGATTCTAAAATTACCAAATATCAACAAATCAATAAATAAAATTTGTCTTGAAGAGACTAATCTGTAATTATGCGCATACCATGGATAATATGTAAATATCATTCTTTTGTATTCAGCAACTGTCTATACCTTTCTGCTTTTGTTCTTACTAGTCAGCCTTAATTCATCCATATCAA
>OY735201.1:44805096-44835096 GCA_963457665.1 Thysanoteuthis rhombus
TTTTAAATCCGGTGTTTTTCTTTCATCCAGACAAGCAACTTCTTAACCCAAAATGATTAAAGCTAAAGAGGACCCGATTTATTCAGTTCTCGATGCATCCAGGTTCTTGCAAAATCTGCAATGATACATAAATCTATCTCGCCGCTTTCTCAGCATTAAATCCTGCAAATTTTTCGAGCACGTAAGTAAGTGTGAGTTGGGTTTTGTGTAGCTTTGAACATTTAATTACCTGAATTATTTTGACTGTCGATTGCAGAACTGATACTCATCTTTCAAGACTTTCCCCTGAGACTTTGACTCTCATATTCTTCTTACACAACTGCCTTTATGTAGCCGTACAGTATTCGCTAATCACTTTTTCCTCCTCGGAAAGTAAAAAAAAAAACATCTACTAAATTGATCCATAGTTTCAAGTTACTCTTTGATATCAACTGGATCTGGATTAGAAATATAAAAAAAGTTATCACAGGACCTGATGAGCACGGATTTTTCTCAACCAACGGCCAGAAACCATTGAAATTAGCGTACTGAATCCTTAGCGCGCTTTCAAGTTCTGAACGTTTCCAAGAAATAAACGTCAATGGCTATGGACTAAACGTCGTCGATTATCAATTTGATGCACTCATCTTTTGCTTTTGGGGTTTTTCTTTCACTGTAAAAACAGTATATTACCTGACCTTCAGTCATTTCCAAAACCCCAAGCATTATCCCGTAAGGTTGACTTCTTACATTTCTGTAATTGCTATTTCATATGCAGATACCTTGAAACAGCCGACAGCATCCATCGATCAAATTACTCAAAATTTCTCTTGACTAACTTAATTTAATCTTTTTCATTTTTATATGATTTTTTGTTTTAAGACAGAATTCGCCACTTCTTACATCATTATCTCATGTAGAATTGATTGGATAAAGCCAGGAATACAAAAATTTCAAATTTTGATAATTTTGAATCATAGATATTTTACTATTTTTACAACATAGTAGTTGGCTGTTGTTAGAAAAAAAAGTATTTACCAATTTCACTTCTTACTTTAATAGGCGTTAAATCAACAGCAGAATGCGAATGTTATCTTTAAAATAGCCTGCAGAATATTACACTAACAATTTTTTAAAATTTCCTTGCATGGTAGTAATTTGATGTAAAAGGTGATACAGCTTCTGCAAACATCTAATGACATCTGATGAAAAGGGCTTACTTATCTTGAAAATCAGCATTCAAAACCCTGGCATTTTACCTGGACTCGAGCATCGCTCACTGGTGACAGAAAAGGTTCTTTGCTTCAAAGTAGGCCCATATCAACGGTCATGTTGATTATTCCAGCATTATTTATAAATCATCTTGATTAAAATAATTTGCCCTTCCCCCGCAAAAAGTAGGATTATTCGTGTTTCCCTAACGATGTAACTAATCTCGTTTAAACTTGATAGAGCAGCTCATAAGCATTTCGTTTTTGCTGGGGATCTTTTTAGATCGAGATTCAATGCAAAGCTAAAGACGAATTTTCCTCGGGAAAAATATTCTAATCTAAAGTGAACTAAATCCATTAAGACTAGAATGTGCATTCTATTTTCATTCTTGTAAAGAAAATACTGTTTTCATGTTTCAATGAAACCTCATTGTTAGAGACGATGCTATATTTAACATACCTATGTTACTAAAGTTACATTTTTGTTCATATTGTTTTTCTTTGTTAAGTTTCTACGAAGGTTTCCTTTGGAAACATTCAATGAATCGGTAAAAATCAAGGTAGAATAAAAACTTTTACAATCATAGCTATCTTGATGACATCACGATTATTTCTTAATTTTCAACCAACTAGATTATATACCTGTCCTACGAGTGATATTTCTAGCTGGTTTCTGCAGAAGGTCCATAATGGGGCCTTTGGTTCTAATAAGAGGCCAAAAATGTTACAATGCATTATCATAGCTACTTTGAGGTCACGTGCTGATAAACGGATTCAGATTCATCTATTTCATCAATTTAAATCAACCAACTTAAAACCATGCTTTGCAGGATGATTTTCAAAAGCTAATTTGTTAAGATCCTTTCTTAGGGTCCTATTGGTACACATCGAACATTTCATGGGTTTATGTCGTGTGGTTTTTGCGGTACGCGGTCCCATGCAGACAGACAGACGTGTTTCAATTTATCATACGAACATGGTAAAATTTTTGGCAAGCGTGAATGCAATCGGACACAAACTAAGGGGCCAATTTAGCATACATTTTCATCGTAAATTGACCCCGTTCCTAAAAACCTTTTTTGGGGGATGATTTTCAACAACTTGCTAACAGCCTGCTCCGCAGTTCCGTTTATTATCAAATAAGATTTGATTATAATAGCTGGAGCCGTTTCTTGAGTTTTGTGATCATGGACAGACGGTAATTTATAATAAGATGATAACTATTCTAGGGAGCAAAAACCAAAAACTGAAAAAATAGCACAGTAATTTTCTTCGTAAATGTTGGAATATATTATCTTAACGGCTGTACACACATCTGCTCAATTCCCTTTGGATATATATTTATACACAAATATATAGTGATTTTCAATGATAAATTAATTTCATAAGCTAAGCATTAGAAATCTACATTAGATTATTGAAGTATGGGACTTTTTCAGATTTTATTTTATTTTGATAATTTTATGGTAAAATTTGATATGTTACAATTTTTTACGGCGTTTTAGATATTCATCCTCATAATTAAAAGAGGCGATTTGCACTGAATACACTTTCTGTAAGTTTCCAACTTCCTTCGTGACACCAAGGTAAATTAATACAGCAGCCTCGTTATACGCGTATATACCAGATGTGCTTCCTTTCTCTCATATGCGTTATGCTATATAACACGTCTCATTTGTGAATTATGCAAACTACTAATCGAAATCTGAGAGCGAAAGACAAACCTTATGTAAACATGAATTTGTAAAAGTATGAGTACAAATTGTACATGATGAAAAAACATAGATAAAGAATCTTTATAGTTTTATTCAATTTAACAGCCACTCGAATTTAATGTACTACAAGTACGTAGTTATTGGTTTTGAATAATCGCTCATGCAATCGATGTAAAAGGGTGAGAATTCTGATATATTGAAAAGTTTACAATAAATCGGAAATAATTCACTTAGGTAGTGCATTCTAATGGAATTGTAATCTTTAATTTCATTTCAGTCATCTTATTTCTTCTCGTTGTCTGCTCCATTTTTTTTTACATTAGTCATTACCTGGCGAGAAGTATGTTTTTTTCTCTCTCAAAATAATTCAAGAGTGATATACACATAGATTGTAATCAGATTGTCGACCATCAGCATATTCTTTGAATCGTATTAGTCTCTTTGACGCTAAATGCCGTTAGAAATAAATGTTAGTTGGGCTCCACCAACTTCGGTGCATATTCGTATTTATTGAACACACCGTGCAGAAAACTCGATACAAATTCTTCGTCGAAATTGAAATGACGCAGAACACTTACTTTTGCTTTATTGGATAATTTGATTGACTGATGTAACTAGGACCAATATATTAGTTCTTTGAATCGCGATAATTTTCAAAATTTTTTCCTTCATGAGCAATGTTTCCGCTATTTTTCGATGGCCTGTGCGGGACCAAAAAGCCTGTGAGCAACTAACGGAGTCTAGCGTGCTGATGATATTTTATTTGCTTTCAAGACAATCATTGAATTTCAGAAACCGTCGACGTGAACCGTCAAAATTAATATACATTTCTCCATTTTTTAAGTGGGCTTGGCTATCTATGTATGTATCGCGATCATCGATGGAGCTAGAGGACTGAAGCTTTAAGCATCTATTCCTTATTTTGTTTAGATTTTTTTTCAATTTTTGCATTGTAAGTTCATACTAAATTGCTCCAGTGATCATGCTTGTTTTTTGAGAATTCTTTTTGTGATCACCAGTCAACAAAAGGCGATAGAGGTAACTCATTGATCAAACCGTTTTCCTAATTCTTTTTAATTGATCCCCTCTACACAGTCATGTGACGATTTCTACTGAGTTTATAACCAGACTTGTTCGTCTAAAGTTTATGAAACAAAAGCCAGTTTGTAATAACAAAAAGTATATAATATAAGAAATCATCTATACGGTGTATTGGCTTTTTCTTCATTACGTATTAGTAGTAATACCCGTTTTTGTCGGGAGGAAAATAACTACAAATATAAAAAGATGGAAAAGAAGCCTCCCTCATTATTGAGTCCTAAGTGGAAGTGACCCTGAATTTTGATACCCTAAAATAAGAGAAAGTTCTTGATCCCTAACGTAAAAAAAAACCCTTTGATTTAGACCTCTGAAAATGGAATAGAGTGCTGTCATGATTTTGGCAGTAGGAATGAAAAAAAAAATCTTCCTCGTTTTTGGTCTGAAATAAAAGTCCCACCATGATTTTGATCCCCAAGAGTGGAAGAAAATATTCCCCTCGATATTGGCCCTAAAAGTTGAATCATTTTCAATCCATAAAAGTGAATAAAATACCCTTAGATTTTGCCCCTTAAAATTGTAAGAAAAACATTTTAAACTTCAATTTTGACCCCTAAAATAGGAAAAAGTTCGTCATTAACTTCCACCTCTAAGATTGAAAAAATCCTCCAGATTCTGATGTCTAAAATTGAAAAAAAAAAAAAAAAAACTCCCCCTCAATTTTGATTCCTAAAAATGGAAGAAAATGTTACCCTTTATTTTGACTCTTAGAAATAAAAAAAAAAAAAAAAAAAGACGTATAACCCTCAGATTTTGACCGCCTAAAAGTGAATAATAAAATTTTCCACGATTTTGATCCCTGAAAGTGAAAATTTTCTTCCATATAGTTTTGTGTTCGGGAGAAATGGCTTACATGAAAAAAAGTGTCATCAGAATATGTCACGTAAAAACAAGAACTGTACGTTTAACGAGGTATCCACCATCCTTACGCCCACATTCGTGATTTCTGATTGCAAAGGGATTCTAAACGGAGAGGAAGTAGCATTACTAGTGGTGATAATACTCGTAGGAGGAAGAAGAAGGTGAGGATGGTCCACTCGTAGGTTTGGACTGAGCTTCATATTGACACTATACGGATGAGAATATTGATATTCATGATTACTAGTTGTGATAGTCATAGCAGGAGGAAAGGGATGGGGAAATAAGAATGCTTCATGCAAGGGTCTGAACCAAGTTTCATATCAACCCAAGATGATACAGCTGAGAAATGGATAATTAATATGATAGGGATCGACCAAAGAGTGTCATAGAGATACGTGGACACGTCTAAAAAGATCGTTTCTCCAGACCTTCACGTACACAGATGCAAATGCCTCCCCTCTAAATCCTAATGAACAACCCACAACACAGGAATATTCCTATTTCATTATTCAAATCTCAAACACGTAAACAGCACAGTATTTTGCACCTCTGCAACTTCTCAGAAAAAACTGGCTGGCAACGATCGAAATGCATCAGAACATGCCCATAATACTTCTAGATAAAACACCTGTTTCTCTCTTGAATTTCCTCTTTACCTTCCAATCGTCATTTATCTGCAAACACATATACGTATTTGTGTATTTGTGTGTGTGTGTGTGTGTGTATGTGATATACGACTAAATATCTAATATGTATTTGATTTATTATATAACCGATATTGGCCATTAAAAAGAGTTTTAGCTAACAGACCATACTTGGCATTTTGGCCCTTTTAATCTTTTTAGGCAGGGGATGGTGTCATAATTCAAAATTAATGAGCTTTTGGTAGGGTACTACTGATGAAAAAGTCATATGAATTTTATTGAGAGAAAAGTTTCAACTAATTTCTCTCGAAAAATAACATTTGCAGCAACTCTAGTAGTATCATTCACCCATGTTCATAGGTTTAATTCGCCTTTCTCTTTCATATGGTTCGTGTTTCTTTTCAAGTTACTCAGAGAAAGTGTATAGCTAGGTTGAGAAAAACATTACTGATTATAACCAGTTTCGTTATTCAATCCTATATTTTTTCTTTTCCACCAATATGTACGCATTGTAATCTTTTCATAAATGCCATCAAATGATGCTACTTGGAGCAAGAGAGATATAACGATAGCTTTTGCAGCCATGTTGTTTTATTGATGGATGGACATTTGTCTAATCATGGATCCCCAGAGATCAAATGCGAAACCGAGACCGAATGAATATGAGATGGCGAGACGAACTGGACAGGTTCAGAAAATATTGGCTCCGCGATGCCCACGATAGAGAGGTGTGTGTGTGTGTGTGTGTGTATCCTGGAGAAGGTCTATGTCCACCAACAGACGATAAGATATCGATGATGACGATGATGAGTTTTATTAAACCCTCTTTGTCTTCATTGGAATTTTCAAAATTCATGCACACCATCAAGTTTTTACTGCGTTGTATGATTTTTTTGGGGAGCGGTCATGTAGCCGTGCAGTTTAGAGAGAACAATGATCATAGGTAATAAAAACAGAAATTCACCGAAATCTGCTGATATCAGTCAATCCTATTATTTTAAATCAACAATGCATCTAAAAAAAATGATGGAGTGTCACAGTCACATCCCATCTAATAAAAATATTTTTAGACACTGATTGAATTTCAAAATCCGTCTGGAATCAGCCGGTTCAAATATGAATTTATGAAAGAGTCTGCTCGCTCAGTCTGTTAGCTACATCCATAATTCTGGAAGATATGACTGACGCGTCAAAATGGAATCCAAACGTTACCTTAAAATATCTCGAATTTCATTTATCTATTATTCACTTGCAGCGAATGAAACGTGCCTCTTTTGTATGAAAAAAAGAAATGTTGGATAAAATTCAACAGCTCTTCTGTCTACTCCACGTGCTTTACCTTGATTAATTCGGTTGTTGACATCGTTTTTGAAAGCCGCCACTCCTGTGAAAATTCATTGTCGCCGGCCATGTTGGTAGTCGAAGGAAAGAATAAGAAGAAAAATTCAGAGAATTAGCTATGATGGATATGGTCAGCAGGGAGTGTCTATCATGAGACATTTTGAAGAACTGAAATCACGGACAGGATCATCTTGAAAACTATGGGTGGCGTTGAAATTAAATATCATAAGTATATGTCTCTTCTCTTTGATATCGTATAATATCTGTGTATAATTGTTTGCACTTTTTGAAAAGTTTTACAAGATGACTTTATAGCATACTTATAGTTTTGGTTATGAACATCCGCCTTTTGAGATCTCATCGAATGAAGACGTTAATCACCTGGGTTTAGTATCGCACTGCTCATTTACTTTCCTGATTAATGACAATAAATTGAATCAAACGTTGTGGATTACACAAAAATACAATGTACAATGAACACAAAAGAGAAAGAATTATCCAAAAACCCCGGATGCATAGTAAAAAAAAAAAATAAAACGACAAAATGTCAAAAACTTGTATCCTTTAGTAGAGGAGTGACAAACTCCTCTACAAATGGATAATTGTTTAGTAATAGATGACGTACACGTCTACGCAGGGTAAGAGATCAAGACTTGGGTCGTAGCTGATGGTGATCTGGTAAGGGTTGTTTCCGTCTGAGTCTATACAACATTTTATACTGTTTTTCTTATCGTTGCAGCGTTAATTCTATAGATCGTTGTATCCACTTTACCTCCTGGTCTGCACTTCTTTATTCTTACACATCCAACAATGGAAACATTATTGCATGTGGTAGACACATAGCTATGATTCTACGGAGGTAACTGTACTTGGTTACTACCCCTAATTGGACCACTTCCCTCACCTTACTTCTGCTGAAAGCCCAAGGAAGATATTGTGGAGTATACAGTAATCAACTATTTTTGATGGGACATTTGTGTATGTATAAATTATTAGCTGTACCCGGCACTCGAAAGATATAATTGACTCGATGACATCAATATAAGCCTCCTTCCTTTTTTCTCTCCAACTTGACCAGAAAACTACCCATTACACGTACAATTTTTTTTCCATTTCATTTGTTCCATCCAAACAAGTAAACAGCCACTAATTTGTTTCCAACTGTTTTCTGCATCGCTGCATGTGCTTTTGAAATAGCTGGCATAAATCAGCGAAATGCATCAAGCCTATCCTCGTCATGATACACATTTTGAGATGTAACACTTGTTTTCCCCAAATTCTATTACTTTCAGCATTATTAAATTACCACCATGTATAAACATATAAATACTTATATACCCATCTGGACAGCCAAAAAATTACGTGCATAAAGTGCTGTTAAAAAAAAATTCATAAAATATACAAGTTTAGTAATATGTTGATATTTTAAAAAAATATGCACGGAGCCGGGTAATGTAAATATTATTACAGTAAATACAGTTCTTCAGTCTTTCTCATTTGCTCTGACCGACACAATAACTAATGAAACCTTGCAGCCGTGATCATGCTGGGACATCTTTTTCATACATCTCCAAACGCTTACAAAAGTTTTGTACTCCACATCCATGTCACAGCAGGATTGAGTTTAACACAATACTTACATTGCAAATGGAAACCTCTTTGAGAATTCGAAACAATTTGGAATAAAAAAGAAATAACAACCATAAACCAAAGCAGTTTGACGCTTGCATTGCTTGAAATCGAACCACGTTCGCTGACAGAATCGAAATTTATTGCTATCAAGAATGGAACCTTACCAAAAGATTGACACTCAACGTACACAGGAGAGAATCATGCTCAACCTCACATGGAGAGATCATAAGAGACCATATCAGAGAAAAAAAAAGGAGTCTGAGACATCATATAAACTGCTAGAAAACTCAAATAGAAAAATGGGCTGAACATGTTGCACGAACAGCCTACAGCCGCTGGACATCACGTCTCACAACATGGATCCCCGGAGTTTGTGGCCGACAGAAAGTAAGATGGCGTGAGATAGATAAATTCAGAAAGTACTGGCTCCGCGATGCCCATAATAGAGATGTCTTGCGAATCTTGGAGAAGGTCTATGTCCAACGACGGACGCTAACAGACTAATGATGATGATGTTGATGGTACCATTAAAGACTTATTGAGTACAAACTAGGTTTCAGACGAACACTTAAACGCTCTGTTATTAATATACATAAATAAATGCTGTGGAAAAACGTTCAAGAATTAAAAATAGTTGAATTATACACAAAATTTGGCTATCTAGAAAAAAGATTCTCAGTTGTAATTTACATTTTCGCTTATTTTCATCTGGAAATCAATCACAGCGGTCGACCAGCTACTACCGGAATATGGGAGTATGAGAGAGAGAGAGAGGAAGGTGGAGGGCTAGGAAATTACAAGATTACAAAATATCCAAACTACTGGTAGACGAATGAAGAATAGGATTAATATTGCTTAAATCCAACCACCCAAACAGAATATCACAAGAGCAATCGTCTCTTAGAACTTTACAGAGAGACAAAAGTTTAGTCATAACTTGGATAGACAAGGATGACGCGTTCGTTATCCAAGAAATGATGACAAGAAAAACCTAGTGGACTATATTAAATCTTGTAGCTGAAAGAAGTTCCCAAAATTCTTGAAAAGAATCAAGAAGACTTCCTGAACGAAGAATAGGCATTTCATCCATTGACATAATCAACTCACCTTTGGGAAAGTCTTCATCATATGGGAAGTGCATTTCGCTGAACTGATAAAAGAGGCACCTATCCGTTCATCACAGACGATAAGCTGAGATGTAGGAAATTTATTTGGTAACATTATAACTGAAGAGACTTTATTAGGTAGGACAGACCCGAAAAGTATCGTACCTCATGGTTACGTACCAGCATCTTAATAAAAAATCTTTGCATAGAAAACCAAGGATCCATGTATTTAGACATAAACATTTTGGCTAGGGAATTGAAGCAATTTCCGGTGATACCAAACTTCTATAAAACCTTTTTTTAGGAACTGACCTTTGGAACATCATTAAAACTTACCACATTCCTTAGGTACATAGGTGATACCTTCATCCGTTGGATTCATTAGGAATATGTACAAATGATAAGGAATAACGTGAACTCTATTGGGCCTACAATACACTTCTATGAGAAGGAAAAGAACGACACAAATAAATACATTTGGATTTTAGAGCAAAACAACATGTTTCGAATCAAATCTGAGATATCCTCCAAAGGAGCAATTTCTAGTTCCAAATAACATTAGTATTTGCAAATCGAAGTAAATCAAACTGTACGGCTACAATAAGCCTATCTTTCACGGGGAGCATCCAAAATTCCAATAGATTTGTAGCCGATATCATCATTAATGTAGATGTTGACAGCATAAAAGAGGTACATCTTTGTGAGAAAGAAATGATAGAAAACTGTGTGTATAGTATACCATGAAGCTGTGGAAGAGAATATTACGTGGAAACGAGCCGACAACTAAAAATTAAACTCGAAAAGCAGTGGAGAGCCATACCCCGACGTGATATCGTGAAGTTGGATGTGATAGAGAAAGTAGAACCTTCTAGGAATGTCGGACGGGTATATTTATTCAATCCACAGTGTAAGTCCCACAGTCCTTTGCCTCCAATGTCTTGTATTCTTCACAGAGGTATGGCGTAGTGGACAAAAGTCAAAAGTTCATCTGCTCTCCTGAAAATTACAATTTTAACTCCTGCTTTGAGTAGTGCATAAATATACATCAGTTCAGAGGAGATGCAGCATCGATGATTACAAGTTCTGAAATTCTCTTGGAAGGATACTGAGCAGAACAGATATGAGAATGAGAACATACCCCCATGGATAGATTAGAAGGTTTAGTTTGATATTGCCTGAAGGTTGTCGACAGACTGCTGGAGAAGACCAGACGATAGAGAGGCCAAAACGTGAAAGAAAAAGACAACAAATGCGAGGATGACAACCCTAAAAAGGAATGGATAATAATAAAAATCTCGTTTCAGAAATCCTGTGAACAATAGACTTGGAGCATCACGGAAGAGTGAAAGATTTTAAAAACATATAGTTTGGAAAAAAAGCTTCTTGAAGTAAGCCAGTATAGAGATCAAATGCCATGTTGGTAAAAAAAGGGAACCCCAGTAACGGAAAAAATGACATCACCAACGTCTTGCGAGTTTGATAAGAAAATTAGCATATGTATCGATCAACTCAGTCTAGGTAACCGGATTCGTTTCAGTCTAACTCAAATATTAACGCTATGAACAGATTACAGTGAACGAAATCCTAAAGGCGCTGAAGCAGGTCGGCTATAAAATGTCGCCGGTGTTGAATGGCTTGCCTTACAATTTGTACTTGTATTTGTCGCATATGTTTATTCCTATCTAGAATACTATGTGCAACAACTGGTTTGACCAGGGAGGTATCCCGTAGATAATAAAAAAGGAGTGTTGCCATATTGTTAAAGAAAAAAGAAACCACGGCGAAGACAGGCTAGATTGTTAATGGCCCATGGCTCTATTATTATTTTATTACAAGTTATACTCTGGCTTATTATTGTTGTTGCTTTTTATCACTCTTCCACAGAAAGTTGAAAAATTTTGGGGCAAGATCTTCCACCAACTGTAGAGCGTCTTGTTGAACACTGAAATTACTAAGTTGAGGTTCGAGAGATTATATCAGTCAGAACCCGCCAGGTTGCCTCGTGAGGTCAACCTGTTCCATTGAACTTCATCTAAAATTAGTGACGTCAAGAAGGTTCGAAGGTGTTTCTCCAAAATCTCATCAATCAGCGCTAAACAATCGATACTTGTACCGAAATTTGGTTGATTGACTCTGGCCTGCCATTCGTTAATTTTTGATTACTGCTCTTAACCGATCCCTAACAGATGGTTGGCTTGTGGACAAAGATTCTTAACACTGTAAGTCCGGTTTTAGTGACTCCACGTGAACGTGATAAGAAAAAAAAGTTAATGTGACTTGTTATATGATTGTGCAAGTAACCGAGAAACCAGTAACTCGTTTTTTTCGATACCTGTAAGGGCCTGGCCAGTTTCTAAAGTTAGGGGGAGCGAGCGCACAAGGAAAGCTCCAGGACACGTACCAAATAAATTTTGAATCATTCTACATTTTTATTTTGTATTCAAAATGAAAACTCAAGAAAGATACAGTTTTAAAGAAAGTACATGATCGTTATTTTGAAATTAAACCCAAAACAAAATAAAAAAAGTTCAACTCTTCGTCAATAAAACTATAATGCATTTAAGATTAAAGTATAATAAACTAGAAAGCATCCAGATAGCGTAAATTTCGGCCAACACCATTGTCAAGGGGAATAATTGTGCCCGAATTCGCTCCGAAATTCAATCAGTTCTCCCATAGCCTAATGTCCCACCTACAACATAATATAATGGAAATTCATTGAGAACTTTTGGAGATATCGAGTGAAAAGTCATTAGTGTATACATCATACGATTGCTGTGATTGAAAAGAAAAAAAAATTGAAGGATATCTCTCAATCAGATAAAAATTTCCTGGATCCACCCTAAATCTTACCCCGATGACCAACATTCCACAAATGTTCATTGAAATTCATTCAGAACTTTTGGAGAAAGTGGCACGATGAATGAACAGACGAACAGACGTAACCGAATACATATACCTCTTTTCAATCTCTTCGACAGAGGTAGAACATGTTTGGTACTCGGGCTCAAAATTCAAACATTTATTCTTCATTATGTCAACAAAAAGCTGTTAAAAAACACATTCTAAATAGGTTCCTTTGTGAGGGGGTTCAGTTTGTAATACAAATTTATGTTAATTTTATGTTAAACTTTGTGCCCGCTAGCTTTTGATTTTTTTTAGTGATTTCTGCTGAACAAAGGGCGAAAGGAGGAACTGATTTATTGATCGCCGTCACTTCCGATGTTCTAATTGATTATCCCCACCACGACATGCTGCCAAAAGACGTTGATCACGTGACGATTTCTATTCGTTTTATATTTTAAACGGGAAATGAAAAGAAATCGAAACAATATGAAAAAAAAAAGTTCAAAGCACTGGGAGGTTGGTCGAATGAACTAATGAGTTTAGAGAGTCCCTCCAAGGCAATGCAATAAAGTTGGAAAAATACCAATAAAATGAATTAAATTTTCACTTTTACTGCATGTTGGAACTATAGAGTTTTTTTTCCAATTGTTGAAAGTCGTCACTCTTGTAGAATATGCTCAGGGGTTGGGGCCGCTCCCTTGTCCACCCTCTAGCTCTGCTATTGGATGCCTGCCAATAATTCTTTTAAAGGTGAGCGTTTTATTAACTCTACCCAAACCATCCTGGGCTGATACACCCATCTGTGTGTTTCCCTCTGACCTGTGATGACAACGTAGCATCACTGCAACGTATTTCCTTTCTTTCTAATGATTGACAACATTCAACCTTTTATACTAAACATAGATATTTTCTTTAATACGTAATTGGTGACGCACAACAGTTGGCATACACACGATCTGTATGCAGTGTTAACTGATTAGATATTTTTAATTTGTAATCGATTACAAATTCTATGCATTTATCATATTCAACTGAAGATGAGTACCCTTGTTGAATACTTTTGAAAGCTTGATTCATTTTGTTAGTTTTTCTGATTTGTGTTATTTTCATCAAATTTCATGAAAGTTAGATTTATTTGTTTATCAGCAAGATAATTAGGGAATCCATTATATCCAAGTGTTTAAAAAAAGATATTGCCGATTCATTATAAAATGATGTCTGAGAAGGCGTACATTATTAAAATTTGTAATAACAGCAATCTTATATCTGTACAGACATTCGCTATTATAATTATGATGGCACGGGAAATAGAAACTTACAAACATGAGGTAAAGGTGTCGATATAAGATTCAACGAAGACATCTAAGAAACGGATTCTATAGTGAAACTCTCAAACTTGAGTTGACTTCATTGTTTTTTTTTACCGTAACAAAAAACAAAAAACAAATACAAAAACAAAACAACACACCAACATTAATGGCGTAAACTGATAATATTTGCTTTGCCCTGCCATGATTTGAACTCAGAACAAACAGTTTGCCACAAGTTTGTTGGCTGAGCTAAATTGCCAAGTCTGAGACATTAGCAAAATTCATCATCCAGATATGCACGGGATTATGTCATATAAATACGTTCATACAAATGATATATAATTTGAAAAAAAATGACATATACAATGTAAAAGTTGCAATAATTGTCTTTTGACGGATTGGAGTTCGGCCCTGCTACAGCCTTTCTTTTTGGTACTATGTTCGCAACCGACTAATTTTCGAAAGCTGCTTTTAGGACTTTTATTTCGTCAATGCCTCCAGCTAGGGAAAAATATCACCAGTATATCTAACGTGAATTGTAGGTTTATTTCCCAGGTAAGACATGTGATAATCCGGAAATCTTGGTCCAAGAGGAGGTAGCACTACTATCAGTCTGTGAATAGTTATTGTTTTTGTGACCACGGGAGAACTTCAGTTGTACAGACCAGAAGAAGCTTACGGAGAATAGAAAGTTTAATTTTTGGAGGCGGAAGGAAATAGTGTTCGTATGCACATTGCTTATCTTCTACGGCCGTGTTAACGAAATTTTTATAACCCAAGGACCTCTTCTATCAAGGAAAATATTCTGGGGGGACAAGCCAGCGTTTAGTTTTTTGACTGTTACATTGAACTACGACAAGGAACAATTTTTGATTTTTGAAAATCATATTCATTTTTAAATGGATTACATTTACTTGAATTTTAATATATGGTGCAGGTCTGTGAACAAAATATTTTCATTAGCTGTATGGTGGATTATGTTTTTTCTCTGCCGCAAGATTTGCAATGAAAGGTTAGAGGAAACACTACTTCAGGTCCCCGAGCATTATTTGTCGGACAGTCAGTGGTTCACAGACCCTAGTTTCGGAACCACTGGCCTACGAGAACGTTAGTAAACAAATTTTCGACATCTGGCAAAACTGAGATACCATTTTAAGTTTTATGGTCTGAGATATATGAAGACTATGAAGAAATTTATGAGTGGGGTTTATGCTGTGTTTAGTGGCTTAGTTATGGGAATCCCACACCGTCATCGACAGAGGACGATGCCCTTCCAAGCTCTCGTGAATGTCGTCTCTTTGATATCGATTTCCTCGTGGATTTTCATTTGTTGTAGGTATATTACGTCTAGATATTTTCTTCCGGTAGGTCCTGGTTTTGTTGTTAGTTCCGTATTTACTGTTGAATGCCTCACGCATTGAACGTCGTTAGTTGGAGTTGAATGTCTCCCTTGTTGATCTGGTGTCCTTGTCTTTGTATGACCGGTTTTCGGACTTCCGATAACTCATTAGACTGATAATTGATAATTAGCCGATTTGTTGTTGATGCCTTCCATTCCGCATATCTAGTTCCCAGTCTGACTGGTTTCTGGCTTCTCGAGAACTTATTAGACTGATAATTAGCCGGTTATTGACCAGCCAAGTAGGTGGCGCATCACTACCTCAAAATTGACTGGTAAATATGGCAATACGATACGGTTCAATGTTTTTAATGATTCATATATTGGAGTATGAAACCTGAAATATCATTTTCTTCAGTTTGGCAATTGAAATGTTGAATGTATTTGGAAAAATTATTAAACGTTTTGGTCAGCAAAGAATTCTGCTTGTGCGTGGTGTCATCATAACAGCAAACGATACGAGGCCGAATTTAAAAGTATTTTTAAAAGATGAAAAACAAATATCATCCTTGGTTTTCACTGATCTTGATGATGGCCAATAGAATGGTTGGAAGCGCTCCATCTCATACGTGTGGTGATATTTACATTCATTTGATCCAGACATGTGTTCCTTTGCACGTATAGGAAAGAAAAGTTGATTAAAAATAGAATTGAAACTTTCGTTGCTTATCGTCTTTGATCAAAGGTATTAATGAAAGATTGTCGCCTAACCACACGTACAAATACTCACATCAATATCTCTCTCTCTCTCTCTATCTATCTATCTATCTATCTATCTATAAATATATTAACGCTCCCCTATTCAGGGTTGAGCACTCTTTAAGTGAGGTAACTCGTTCATTGTTAGCTTATGCAATGCTCTTCCAACATGGAATGGAGCACTTTGATGGATGGGGAATCTATGTGTTAATAAATATATCGCTTAAATTCAACCTTACTGGCCGTCCAGTTCCGTAGAGCAGAGGGAGGATACCAGCCTCTGGTTCTGAAGCTAAGGCTTCGAACCTACCACGTTGTACTGGACGGGATAATGGATAGTCTACAGCCACACTGAAGGGTTGTAATACAACGAAACAGCTGTCTATGGATGACACACTAATATATACATATATATATATAATGAATAAAGACCTTAACATGAACAACATCTTTAAATTCACAACCTTCCAATTTGAAACAACTCTTGACAAAAGCCAAACAACTCTGAACTGATCAAGTTGAAGCAGAAGAAACAATGAGTAAATGCAATCGTCTCCAACGTGGACTTCGTACACACCTCTTAGCAAGAAATTGATATACTTTCAAGCACGGAAAATTCCTTGACAATATAACTTGCAAAGTAAAAAAACTTCAATAATGCCATTATCTACTTGAGATGTTGGGACGAATATATAGTGGAAACACCACACATCAGAGATAAAGTCAGCCAGCATATAAGCGACTATTCCCTGTCATAATCTACATTTTCAGTCTTGCCATTTTACAAAATGATGACAGACAATCCCATACAAAGAGAAAAGAAGAAAACTTCTTCATCAAATGTTTCAAACCTGCTTTGCATTAATAGTAATAAAAACTTCACTCAATACGTTTGAATATCTACCAATAGACCTTCCTTCCCCACATCACTTACCATATCTTGAGAACCACCCTATTTCCCTCATATCATATATAGTGTGTATATAAATGCATATGTGTATATATCCTCGTTTTATACCCGTATTGTCAATTTAAGTCATTTCGTGTTTAACAATCCATCCTCAGTCATTTTGCACGCATATGAACATGTATGCTTTTTTTTATCTTAAGAAGATAATCGCATAATAATGATAAATAAAAGAATATGAAATAAAAACACATGTACATTTCAGACGGATCGAGTATTTGGCAGATACTACACTCTTAGCAAAGGTAAGAAAGTATGACGGTTAGACATTCAGTAACTTGTCCCTTCAGACCCAAAATATTTACTAAGAAAAAATTTGGTTAAAAAGCACAAAAAACCCAACTCAGTAGTTTCATTTAGATCCATACTTAGCGAAAATTCGGTAAAATCTAAAAGTAAGATAGAGGCACATAGCCTATGATCTCCGCATTGTAAAGATGTGCTCATATGCCAAATTTCGACTTACAAGTAGCAAAACTGTAGCCTAAAACTTGTAACACCTATACAGACACAGAGAACTTCACTCATATATATATATATATATATATATATATATATATATATATATATATATATATATATATATATATATATATATATATATATATATATATATATATATATATATATATACATATAGATAGATAGATAGATAGATAGATAGAGACAGACAGACAGAAGCAGAAGCAGAGAGCGAGTAGGGTAATTTGACGTGCTCAATTCTGTATTTATATGTATATTGTAGCTGTTTGTATTCATGAACATTGAATAATTTTTTTAATGAATTTTGCATCTGTTTAGTGGTTGAATTGTAAATATCGTGTTTGTACAGTCTTGGTGATGCCCAAAGCGGCATAACAAAATATCAAATAAACAAATAGATAAGTATCAAGGCAATGGGATACTTATAAAATCCTTTGTTTTAGGTTGTTCGAAAAATGCAGCTCGAAGTTTCGCTTTTGCCACGGACATCCGTTGACACTCTGCAAGTTAATCGCCTGAATACGATCCTGTTGCAATAAACTAGATTGGTACGATGTTAAAAGAACAAATTGAACCATATCTATTTCTATGGGAGGAGCCTGTAAAGGAAATCCCAGTCCGCTAATTGAATCGACAGGTACCATAACATGAAACGCTATTCATTTTCGTTCGCCGCGCGGTAGATTTTAGACTCCGAAGACACATATTTCTTTTCTACTTTACGTCGTCTTTGTCTTTGATTGCTTGCTGATAGTTTCAGCACAGATTGGGGGGAGGGGTGGAAGGAAGAGAAAAAAAAATGCTCTTCAGACTTATGTTTTCATATTCCGCTATCGTAAATAATGATTCGTGCTAAATGTTTCGTTAATACGTCCTTGTAGTGTGTTCATTTTTAGATACGAGTTCTTCTCCCACATCAATGTGTAAACGAACGAACGCTCTCTCTCTTTCTCTCTCTCACACACACACATAAACGCACACACACACACACACACACACACACACACACACACACACACACAACACACACACACACACAGAGTTGCTAGTGTGCAGCAAAGGGAAAACTGAAGAGAAAGAATGTTCGGCAAAATATGAAATAATCTAATGATATTAATAACGAAGAAATAATCTAAAATAGCGAGTCAAAACATCTGATACTTCAAATAATTTTGACCAAAACATGACTTACGGACAATGAGTTGAAAAACAAACAAACCAAAAAACAAACTTTGAAACTCCTGTGTCTCAATTCTCAATAAAAGGTTCAATGCGAATAAGGACAATTTTTTTTTATCCAAGTGGAGACTATAATAATCTGATACACATAGAGCCACCATATGACGTCGAATAATTTTTAATATCTTTGGACTAGAGAATAAGTGGAAGAAAATTTGAAAGAGAGCCAGAGAGGAAAAATCAGCAGAAAAACTCTCTCTCTCCCCCTCTCTCTCTCACACGCACACTTTCTCAAACACAAACACACACACACACACACACACACACACACACACACACACACACACACACACACACACACACACATCCAGTTTGAAGAAACAACCTTTTAGTGAAAAGAGAGTAAACAAACAAATTAATTTATAAATTAGAAATGAAACTCTCTGAGATAATTGACTACGAATTAGCGAAATGATTATTGACTAGATCTGATTAGTTGATTTTTAATATATTCGGAAGGTGAAGGGTTTGTATTCAAAAACCAAAACCAATATATTATCTTGCATTGCGAAAATTGACGTTTCATCGAAAAAACTAACCCCTCCAAAAAAAACCTCGACCAAAAAACAAACTAACAACATATCGTCATACCTGAATGAATTATCAATAAAAACATTTTACTGAAATCGGTAATCTGTTCTTTTCAATGAAGTGACCCCTTGAAAGGAACACATTAGTTTGAATTCATAAAATTCATTTTTCTAGGATGGCTACTCGAGTTGACATTTTTATTTCCATCAATGCATACGTATCAAAACACTGGTAGGGCAGACCAGGGGTAGTTGGGTACTGGCTTTGATTTTTTGTTTCCACCACTTGGTGACACCACTGTTGGCCTCATTTTGAGCAGAAAAATGTTGCCTATTTTTTTTATCAAGTTTGAATCATATGTGTTATAAGCATGAAAAGTTTTGCATGAAAAGCGTTTTTTTTTTCACCCTGGTAAGTAACCTTTTCACTTTGACAAACGAGTGCCTAGTTCATGCTGTATTGTGCAGTTGGTGATACCGTTGTCTATGTTTATGAGAAGTGACAATAAGCAGTAGATATTCTACATTTCAAGCGGCTTCTGTGAGAAACTTTTCTTTGGATAGAATGTAAAGAAAAACATGTGTTTTGGGGCTGGTTAGTACATTGTAAGCTGGGCAACTTGTTACGCTGTAATTGTATGCAATTAAAGCAGAGAAAATTAAAAAAAACCCTGCAAGATAATAAAAGAAACTTCAAACAAGTCACTGGTGTCGTCCTTCTCTACTTATTGTTCATCTTTCTTCTTATTACAATGCATCATTGAGGTTCACTCACTGATGATTCCACTTGCCATACCAGGTGATCATTATATTCCTAAAATCTTGCTTTTTACTCAAATACGTTCTCCTTCTATTCAATTTAATATTTCATATTTCTCAATTATTAAGATGCATTAATCATATCTTTACATAATCCAGGAGAATCTGAATGTACCAACAATCCTCACTGGTGGAGTGTGTTCGTACTGTTTTTTTTCTGAATGTTCAAATGATGATAAAATGAACCTGACAAACGTTTCAGATTTAATCGACCCATCCAAAGGAAATCTTATGACATTAGTAAAAGTGTACTAGTCAACATGAACCTTGCATTCAATAGATATAAGCAGGGTTACATGCTGCGATGGATTAAGAAGAACGAGGTGAATATTTCATCAGAGCTGCATGAGCCTTCATTTGAGCGCAGAAATATTTGCGTCTTTCTATAAACCGATTTTGGTCGAATAACCCATCAAGTTTAAAAGGGAATAGGAGAATAAGTACTGAGAGGATATAAAAAAGTTTACTTAAGCATTCTCTCGTAATTTCTTTCTTGATTTAAAACATTTTTTGCACTATACTTCGACTTGGTTGCGTAAAACAATCGATTCTATGGGCATAGCTGCATTTGAAAGGCAGGCTCAGTTCTGTAATATTACCTTCTGTCAAACCAGGCTTAGCTTAGTGAACCGATATTCTGATACACACGCTACAAAACGTTTGTATCTGCACGTACCTTTAAAACGGATGTGAATTGGAGATATGACATAATCTAATAAAATGTTTTCTGTCTGGAAAAGGCTAATGAGAGAATTGCTGAGTAGCATTTTTAAATGTCTACGAATAGGTCATGTCTCACTGCAAATATCACATTTTTCTTTTAAATATGAGAGGCCATACCTAAGTGATAAGTAAAACTCTGGCAAACGAGAGCTGTTATTCTCTTATTCGCTAACCATGTTTAGTATAGACTGCATTCCTACATGCGAAAGAAGAGATGACGTACACCTAAAATAATGGCGTGCAAAAGGTCAAACGATAACTAGGATCAAGTGGAATAATAATAATGTCGGTAAGAGTAATTATAACAAGTTGTTAATACAGCTACGACTACTATTACTAATAATAATCGTCCATAAACTGAAATTAATATACCCATCTCGTAATGCACGTAGTTCTAAATTATACTAGAATCTGATCGTATAAAATGTAAAGGTTGATTTCATGTGATTAATGAAAAGCATTATAACCTCTTGATTAGAATCATGCACTGAAGAACTTCATAGTCAGCTTGGCCTAAGCCAAGAGAAAACCCACCTCCTCCAGAGGGGATCAGAAATACATCCACTTATATAATATATAGTCTGATTTTCTCGTTTCTCTTTCCGTACCATTTGTCTCTTCCATTTGAAGGTAACAATTCTGATGATAAAAATGTCAGCTACGCACTATTTGAGACAATTGACTTTTCCACTGAAACAAATTATTTTATTTTGTTTTATTTTTTCAAATCATTCAATAGAATTTAAAGACGGGTATTCTCTGCTTTTCGAAAGATCATTTTACGTCGTTTTGGGGGCTTTTTCAAAAGAAGGCGAAAACCTGTAGTGGTACCCAGTGATTATTTCATTATAGAAACAGCGCACATCCTATCCCCACCCCCACTTTTACAGAAAGCGTAAGGACACTTCTTATTTTCATCTAAGAGAGAAATAGTTGATCATCTTTGAATCCAAATCGTAAGACAATTCCAATGTCACCAAGGCATGGGTGCTCGATGTGGGGGTCGCAAAAAGGGTGTTTGCGCCAAGTGTCCCTGGATCAGGTCTCTCCAGTCGAGTGCGAGGGAGTTTGAAAGTTTATAGAGACCAAGAATGAAAGGTTCACTATGAACAGTGACAGCTTAGGATGAGTTACAGCTAAAGCACACCTTAATCCCTCGCCTAACAATCGACATCCGGATATATCTGTTTGTCACCCCCTACCGAATATATCCTTTTTGACCCCCCAATTTTCATCCAAGGAAATATGCCAGCTGACGCCTATGCATCGAGGTTTCTTTTTTCAACCAGCAATCTCGTGAAATGTCTGGAAACCTCTTCGTGTAAACACTGATAGAAATAAACCTCGCAGTAAAAACACGTTGTCGAAATGTGAAATGCATGGGTATTGATTGAAACGTCACTACTCAAAGGTTACATTTATCATTGCCTTAAGCATTGTGTATCTCTTCCTGTCTGCGGAGTGCAAGATGGTGCGATGAGATGCATTTCATATGCTATACACAAAAATGACCTTTTTTTTCTGTCGACTTCACCGGTAGTCAGAGACATCGACTTTGAATGGGTGTTGCCATTCGAGAAAGCTTGTTGTCGGTTTAACATATCACAGAAAAAAGAGCAAGGGCGTTTCACATGGGCCTCTCAGGTGCACAGCGATCGTTGTAAGCTATTTGATAAGGGGATAGACAAGATTTGGATCTGGCTTTAAAAAAGATCCACTTACAGATGGATGGGTCAGTGGCTGCAGTAACTGCTGTCTTTTTACAGATGATAAATAGAACGTCAACCGCCTTAAATAAATTACATCGCCTGAGATGTAGTGTTTATTCATCAACTTGATTTACTGTTAATCGTATCTATCTATCTATCTATCTATCTATCTACGTGCGTGTCGACACTTGAGAGTGAATGCGTATATATCTAAACAAGGCTAAAAATCGTCTGAGGCCGAAGTAATGGCATCGGAAATCATATCTCATGTGATGATATTCATTTTTGATTAAGATACTTTTAGAGATTATCGCTCATTGAAAAATTCTGATCACGGTTTCATTTATAGCGAAAAAATGTATTATGAAGATAAAAAAAATGAAGAAAAGTGTATGTGCGCACACACGCACACATACACACACAGACCGTCGAAAGATCTTGTTCGGATTTCTGAACCTGATTAAACACATCATTTACTGCAATAAGTATTTTTTTTTTCCTTTGAGCAATTGTTGGTATCGATAAATGACCACAGAAGGGAGATAACATCAGGACGCTTGTTCGAAGATTGTTTTTGTGCAAAATAGACCTGCAAGAGAAGGAAATAGCACATCTGAACTCGACGTGCAATCAATCTCACAGATTATAAAATCGTTAGCATGTACTTCATACATGAACTCAGGGAGGAAAAAAAAAGTTCACCCATAATGATAGAGAGCTAATCATCTGCACAATCTAATATGAGAGACAAGTATACACATTAATAGATATTAGCTTAAATCTTATTTTAAAAAAATACGCAACAGTTTTTCAACTTATCATTAACCTATCCCCCTTCCTCTCTCTTTTTCTGCCTCTGTCTCTTTTTTATCTTGTCGTCCATTCATTTTTTTAGATTTTTACAATTTTAGTTCCTTTCAGCCAAGAAAAAATAATTGAAAAAGATGAAATAATTTTTAATATTTTACCTTTTGAACGATTACAAGTAGCCGAATAACTATTTTACTTTTTGTTAAACCAGTCCTTAGATTCCCATTGGGTGTTCTTTAGTTTTTTGATGATCCGATTAAGTAATACTTTAGCTCCAAAATTCAAAAGATTCGGCTTCGGAAAAATAAAAACATTGTCGCCGATCATGAACCGAATAACCTCTCTTCGGTTTTCGATTTTAACCGTTTCTACTGATACAATGTATTTAAGTCTAAAAAAAGGTTTTCTGATTTTATAACTGGTTAAAAATAAAAGTGCACTGCATATATTTATTTCGAAAGTCAGAAAGCGTTGGTGCAGGAGAAAACCAAGGGAAATAACTGAGGCCAGAGAAACGATTGCATTATTATTGATAGAACAAAGAAGGGTGTATAATCGTACAATAGCACAGGTTCACTCTAAAATTCATTATTCCTCCATTGTGGATGACATAATGCTTATATGTGCTCGAATTTCAAAGCACGTTATTAAATTCATGGCTGTTGCCATGAAAAAATTGAAGTCAGGGTTATCAGTGAGAGACGAGTCCCTAGCCTAGGTCAATATAAAAGACATTTTTCCAGATTTTTCATCCTCTGAATTCACTAATTCGCCGGACTCAACCATTTGATCATAGAGAAACAAAAATCCAATTGTGGCCAGAAAACCATATCTCGTCATCATAAACAAAGACACAATCTCTGTCAAATAGTGGATGTCACTGTTCCGGCATATAGCAGGTCGGAATTGAAAGAGAATGAAAAGAATGCTAAAAATTAGGACTTCGCCAGAGAACAACGAAAATTACAGAATATGAAAGTGGATGTAGAGCCAATAATAATTGGAACTGTTCCAAAGAGCCTTAGAATTAAAACGAAGTAATTCAATATCTTTTGGTGAATTAAGTCAATTAAGACCACATCATGAGCTCGTTGAGAATAATGAGCTGAACGCACGAAATTCGAGGAAACATTTCGTATTTAACGATGGCCACTAATATACTTTTGATGTGATAATGACAATAATACTAGTCACCAATGATTTGATACCCGGTATCTTTATACATTTAGGACAGTTCAAGAAGACTGGTCTGGTTAGTCATCGATTAAAAACTGTCACATGATCAACATATTTTGGCTGCATGTTGTGTTGGAGTGATCAATTAAAAAATTGGAAAGAAATACGATGAATAATGTGTGTTACTTCTCTCACCAATTGTTGGGAAATGATCTTTAAAGAAATCCAAAAAATAACAAGCGTAAATGCTGCCGGATACAAACAAAGGGGCCAACTCGGCATACATTTACACTGCAAACTGACACCCGCTAAAACATACATGGGGAGGGGATTTCATTGAAAAAAGTTTAAAACGTTTAAATTTTCAGCCCTCTAGGTCCATTGTGCAGCATGTCAGCGTGATACATACATAGCTAGCCAGTCAGACCCACTTAAAACTGAAGAAACCTACGTTGACAGTTGTGGCGACAGTTTTTGTTGATACTTTCATATCATGTAGAGTTTGGAATTGAAAGTGAGGCCCACAAGCATTCAAAGTCTGTCTCGTATTGAAGGTTGTATTTTACTTACAGTCTTGCAAGAGATATTTTATTAAAGAAAATAGAGGCTTTGAGTATTATGTCTAAAGCCGGAAGATTTTAGGTTTGTCAGTCAGAAAATGTAACTGTTACCTAGATCGGTACGACGTCGACATAGCTACGACTAGACTTTAATTGAATTGTCGACTTGGGGAATGAATCAGATAGACTGAAAAATAAGTCTGGGATAAATGAAGTCAACATCGCTGAATATCAGATTCTTGTTTAACTATTTTTAATCTACAAAAAGTAAAATATAAGAGGTTCTTTCACTTTGAATGCATTCAGTACAGCAAACTAAACGTACACACGCATGTATACGTATATACATGTGCACATGCAGCCATACGGAAGTGTAACAGCGTAATTAATTACGAACAAAAGGATATTCAAGATTTCAATTAAACTGAATTAACTTTTTGTCCTTAAGCAGCCTTACTAGATTCAAATTGTTAAAATCAAATTAAAATACGGACCACCCACTTCACTCAGTCCGTATAACAAGTAGCAGGGGGCGGGGAGAGAAGTCATTCTGAGTTGTCTAGCGACAGGTGGTGCTAACAACTCCCACAGATATTTTGCGTAAGCTGAGAGGGCAGCAAAAAGGCCAGGGTAAAAAAAAAACGGAAACGGTATTTACAATTTGAACTTTCTATTCCGTTGCTTTTTTTTGTATGTTGAACAAAGCTCTGCATCAAATGTTGGATTTAGTATTGGTTGGCCAGATGACACATTGAATAGATAAATAGAATAGATAGACTAATGATAGATGTGACTTCTGAACCATTTTTCAATGGTGATTACGTGGAAAGAATGGCAAAACAAAATATTCCTTTTTTTAAATATCACTCAGAAGCATCAAGGATTAACGATCTTGATGAGACAAGATGTCAGACCTGCTAAATGGAAGTGATGGAATCTTGACCGCCTATTCACCCATAATGATCTGCATTCATCTAACATATATTATTTGGTAGAGCAATATTTGTTAGGGTTACGAGGTCGATAGTTAAATTACGCTGAGGCTAATTGACAACAATCTATCATTTAGAAAAAAACAACTGAGTTTGGTGTGTCTCTACTGGCAGAAGCGAACTTGGACTGTGCCACACACAAAAATATGTACGACCAGCCACAAAATGAGATACATGTTCTTTTGATTCAAAGATCCCCAAGGACGCTTCCGTTTTAAGAGAATGGAATGGAGAGATCACCGAATAGCACCGTATATCAGATAAATGTCAGGAGTCCAGGATATGATAGAAACCATTAGAAATACAAATGGCAATGGGGTGATCATGTTGCAGAAGTGTTAGACAACCTATGGTCATCACGACTCACAATGTGGATCCCAAGAGATGATATACGAAATTGTAACCGATAAAATATAAGATGGTATGACGGACTACACAAGTTCAGAAACTATTTGCTCCACCACGCCCACGATAGAGTGGTCTGAGGAATTCTGGGGAAGTTCTGTGTCCAAAGATGGACGCTAAAAGGGAGCTGCTGCTGCTGATGATGATGCCAGGTTGATTGGTTATCTCATCAAAGAAAATATCTTTTTCCTCAGTTATTGGTCTCGATTGTAGTTTCATAAGCAGCTACAAACATCTGAGACATATACTTACTATGCAATATTCTAGAAGAATTAAAAGACTAATTGAAATACTTTTAAAATTTTATGGGTCCTGTATTGGTTTATTACTGTAAAAAATGTTTGATTGTACTGGAAGATTAATAGGCTGGTCACAATACATAGAGAGCAAAGAGCTTGTGAAAGATGTAAGTAGCTCAGAATATTCTTTACTTATGTTGGTATTTAATTTAGAGACGAAAGTTACAAGCTGGTTCCATAATGTTTTGATCAATATTGAGTGTTGCCAAGTTTTCTTTTTTTTATACTTGATCTGGAAAAATATGTCTCTAACTTTACAGTGTAAGTTTATCCTAAAATATTCCCTTAGTTTGTTTCCAGTAACATTCATGCATAGTTTTTGAAAAAATTGATTTTAGTGATCACTGTCCTGCAAAAGGAAAGAGAAGTATTTTATTCATTGATCACCCCCACTTTCAAATTTTTCAATTGATCTCCATCAACATTGCATGCTGCCAGAAGATGTTGATAATGTGCCGGTTTCGATTTAGTGATTGACCAGACCTTTTTCTGATTTGTTTATTTGCTATTGAAGTGAAAAAGCCGAATGAACTTGATGCAATAAAAATTCTCAATTCTGTTTTTTGGAGAAGTTGCGTTCGTTGTATATTTCATATATTTCATCATACGTGTTCTTTATGTTATACACTGAGATTCACCTGAAAGCAATTTCAACGTCTATTCTCTGCTGGTATTTATGTCCCTGCGTGCAGTCAACTTGTCTCTCGATGTTAGTTATAGCAAAAGATCGTGTGTTGGCAAGCAGGAAAATATCTAGTTTGGCCAAGCCTAATTAATTCCACACCTGGTATACTTTGAGGTATCAAAATGATTATGAATCATCGATGCGAAAATCTACGATGAGCTGCCTCGAGCCATTTGACCTCAGAATAATGAACTCCTCTTAACCTTACTACCTACATTCGTATGTAACAGCTAACTTTTCTGGTTCATGAGTGAAATCCCCATACGAGTCGATTGCTTTTAAGAATGAACCTACAAATATACCTTGATTAGTACAGTAACTTCGTTTCCAGATTTTCTGTACTGTTCAAAACCTCATGGCTTAAGATCTTATAATTCGATGTGTTCTTTCAACATGTGTTTAGTTACGTTGATTTGTACAACAATACGTTGCATGAAAGCAATAGAATCGAATGTGTGCGTGTGTGTGCATGTGTGCATATGGATACTCACGGCCGATCAGTTTCACTATCCTGAATTCACCTGAAGATTGCAGGGTCGTGAAACTGGTTTAAAAATCCATCAGTATAATGAATATATTAGCTCTATTTGAAAAAAAAATATTGAGCCCTCTTTCTATAAAAAAAACAAAACACATACAGAATATATATATATATATATATATATATATATATATATATATATATATACATACATACATACATATATATATATATATATATATATATATATATATATATATATATCTCCAAAAATACCATAAGATGTGTAGTACAAAATAATATCCATTTGAAATACATTATGATAATACACTATATAAATTAACAAACTACCTGTAGTATGAAAGAAGATATAGTCATACACTATATATATATATATATATATATATATATATATATATACATATATATATATATATATATATATATATATATATATATATATATATATATGAACCATTCGTCTGCTGGCTTGCACCTCTAAAAATCAACTAGTCAGATAGGCTAACCTTCGAAGTCATTCGTGGTCAACGGAGGTCATTCTCAAGCCAATCTTAAGTTCTGAATCAGAAAAAATTTATAACAAGATTTTGTGATTTATTTTACTTACGAATTATATTTCAATAATTCTTAAACAAGTTTTGGTGTTTCTTCCCTCTACCCTTTCTCTTTCTTCAATGACAAAAAGTGTGAGGTGAGAAGAGATGGTGGAATAGTGGGGCATGACTGCCTAACTAGTAAATCATGTTATTTTCTTTGATGAAATTGAATTGATTTTAATGAATTTTTAAAGACCATTATTATTACCTTTCTACTACTATTTCCTTTCATAGAAACTTTTGATAATGATTAATAAGATTTAGGACCCAATGTGCTGTCTATTGTGAAATCCTGTTTTCCATCTGTCAACAGCAGGTATCACACTTACATAATGAGGATTTCTTCCCCACCCTGTCAGAATGTTTCTCCTTAAAAACTACGTTCCCCCCGTATAAGAACGGTTGTAGGTTTTAGATATTTCACTCTTGATGGTTAGCTTCCAGCGAATCCGGTAACTTCGAAAGCAAAATTAAAAAAAAAACAACACTTTCAAGACCGACCAAAAAGTAACGTTTAGAAATTCAAAGTATGTAAGGTTAAAACTTTTTGTAGCATTTTTATTCTTATCCCATTGGCTTGTGGCCCGTTACAGATTCTTAAGATCATCATCCCTGTACTGACCAGTGCCTTTTTGTCTATTCTTGAAATTAAGATTGCTAATCTGTAGTTTCCCTCAATCTAACAGGATTTAAAATTGACCATAAACACAACTAAAAGTAGTAAACCTCTTAACCTTTGACTTCTTGAACATCTACAAAAAGTCCAACCAACCGTTCAAAAGAGGAAACAACGAATCGGTATACATAAACGCCTTTTCTAAACACCCACCAACAATTATCAAACAAATCCCGCAATCCATCATCCTATCAGACTATCAGACAACACTTCAAACAAAACAATATTCAACAACGCGAAGGTCCCATTAAAAAGATCTGAAAACCGTGGATTTTTACAACATTAGTATTCACTCCATGCAGAAAAATGAAAATAACACGAAAAGAAACATCATATGGCTTAACCCACCATATGATAAGACTGTCAGAATACATTTAGGCAAAATATTCCTTAGCCGATATGCACTTCCCATGGACATTCTCCACAAAATATTTAACAGAAATACAGTAAAAGTTAGCTACATTAGCACAGAGAACATATCATAAATCATAAAAAACATTGTACTCACAAAGAATAAACATGAATCAACAATAATAATTTGTAACTGCAGACAAAAATCTACATGTCGATTGAAAGGGAGTTAGTTGTCTACAATCCAGTATCTTATAGCACCACAAAATCAAAAGAAAACCCAGAAAAAAATATACATAACAATAACAGAAAGAACATTTAAGCACAGGAGTTACCACCACAAACATTTATTCACAAGCACAAAATCAACAGAACAAGATCCAAATACATATGGGAACTCAAAAGAAAAAAAACTTAACACGGCAAATAACATGTAAAAATCAGCACTAGCTTATAGAATCATTTCAAAAAGATGTATCCTTTGCCTAGAAGAAAAATTAGTGATTGTAACTTTCACCGAACTAAACCTACTCCTAAACAAAAGATTATAATTGATATCAAAATTCTGGTTCTAAATTATGACTCTCACGACTCAAAACTAACCAACAAAACATTAAAAAACAAAACAAAAACAAG
>OY735201.1:44840096-45087596 GCA_963457665.1 Thysanoteuthis rhombus
TGCTAATTATACATTAGATGTAATGCCTGCAATCCTCATATCAAATGTAGGCTTTTTGAATGATACTAAGAACACATGAAAATTGAATGTTGTGTGTCCACAATATAGATATACTTAGAAGCTACGTTCAAATTAGAAAATACGGTGAAATAAACCATGTTAGTGTCTACACTGTTGAATGCAGTTCAAACTCACTAAGAAATAGACTGAGTTTACAAAGGAATTTTAAGATAATTTGACATCCTACGTGTGTGTGTGTGTGTGTGTGTGTGTATATATATATATATATATATACATGTGTGATATACATATACTCATTCCCCACAACACCCTTTATACGAATCAGACCCCCACCTATACATAATTAATGTTACAAACTTATCTAAACCTATCCATACCTGAGAACCCTTTCAAGTATATCAAACATTGGGATTTTTACACCGTCATCAAGACTGCTACAACTATGTATGGCCCATTTTACAACTCAAAAGCCATCTGTCATTTCAGAACATTTACAATGACCACTGAAGATACGGACCACGCGTTTCCGAAATGATACTCGATCATGCATAATAAGGACCTCCTGTAACCTATATCCCGCTACCTTAATCACTACTAGAGATAACCCCGACCCTAACTCACTAAGAACCTGAATAGCCTAATACTAAACCATTACCCAGCTCCCCAATATCCTTGACAACCAATTCTTGAAAATGCCTACTTCATCTGACCAACACAACCAATACGATACCCATAACCACCCACGAATCTTCATTTTTTATTTTATTTTTGCTCTCAAAGCAAATCATCTGAACTTGAATTTGTTTTTTTTTATAGAAACATTTTAACCGCTGAAAGGTATACACATGCTACTGGAGATGGGAACCCCTCCCAAAACATGTATAGGATACTAAATAATTCATTTATGAATCAATAGACAAATGAACTCCATATTTATTGCTGAGTTTGTCTCATTTCCTATTGTTCACTTATTCATACTACACTCTAAAGAAACTTAGCCTAATATATATATATGTATACATAATTTAGAAATGGATACGTAATCCAATAGAAATAATCATAAATTGCATTATATCATTTTGAAACTTTATTTCAAATGATCTCCCATTACTACATGGTGAATGTATCATTTGGCCAAGACATCAGCAATAGAATAAACAATTAGAAAATGGGGCGTCTGTAGGAATCGAAATTATATATATATATATATATATATATATATATATATATATATATATATATATATATATATATAAGGCTGAAGTTTCTCAGTGTTTTATTGCATGATAATCGTGAAAACATGTAAGTATTATTTGCAGTATGTACTTTTCGTTTATCTCTCTCTCTCTTCCTCGTCTCTCTCTCAATATATATATATATATATATATATATATATATATATATATATATATATATATATATATATATATATATATATATATATAAGGTATAGATAGAGATAAAGCTGAAGCAACGAAATAAAGGGAAATGAAAATAAACATGAAGTGCGCGTGCATTATACACTGAGAAGTGATTGCCACAAAATAGAGTAGTACGGTGAAGAATCGACAGATGCTTAGTAAATAAAAGGAGACAAAGGAAGGCAAAAAAAAAAAGAAGGCGAAATGAGAAGTTTGTAAAATAAAGAAGTCGGTTCAAGAGGATAATAGAGAAAATGTGCCTTTCTGGATAGTTCAAAGAGGCTAAGATGCAAACGAACTGTCAAACTGTCAGCTTAGGCAAAGGTACATACAACTCAGTGACATTGGAATTCAGATAGACACTAGCAACAAAAAAAAATAACAAAAATAACAGAAGGAGATTTTTTTTTTAAAAACAATCTTTGTCCGTCCCCACTGTCCCCTCCTGTAGTGATGTATGAGTGTATATAATGTTTGAGTGCATTTGCAATTTGTCAGTACTACTGTGATTGCCCATTGCGTGTGGTTTCACCGTATGCTCATAATGAATTGATGACTTAGCCTATCAGATGTGCAGAATGTCCAAGTATTTTATGAATACGTGTACAATGCTGATTTCCTACCACCCATGCTTCCAAAGCTTTGCTGGATTAACCATAAATGTTAAATAAGATACAAACATCTGTATTTTAGTATAAATGATGAAAGTTTAATAATACAATATGCATAGAATTTCAATATTTTGTCCCTTTGCCGATTTATATCATAAACATATGATGGACCAATACCATAGATGTCACACACCTTACGCACTGAAACAATGCGGTGCGGTCCAGTTTTTTCAATATTTCAACTTTCTTTAAGATCAATATAGACTGGCCATTGACACCGGCATCACTTCTAGAAGCCCTGGCCTGCGTAAAATTATGCAAAATAAGGCAAAAATTCTATAAAATCGCGTACCATCACCAGTTCAGGGGATCCAAGTGAGCGCGCATTACACTCAGTTCTGTAACCGTGGGAATTTCAAGTTTCCTTTTGTAATTTTACCCAGATTAAAGGAGGTGATGGTGGTCATCATTTGTACGGACTAAAGGAGGTTGTGGGTCATCATTTGCCAGAAATCCAGTGGTGTAATTTCACGTGAGAAAATTGGTTGATAATAAATGTGATCAAAAGTCCAAAATTTACTTGAGGACCCTAAAATTTAAGCAAGAATTTTCTTGTCAAGTTAGACATAGATCAATTATCTGGATGTAAAACCATAATGTAATCTGTTAATATCTATTCGATTCAGCTTAATCTCGCATAGAAATAAAACAAAACACCGAGTGAGAACAAGCCTCGCTTCTGCAAGATGAAACTCCATTTCCATTTCTATTCCAACTTAAAAAAATTACCGCAACTTATGTATTGTACAGGAAAAATTGCATGATTGGTGAAATGTAATTTTTTGTAAAAAAAATATTGTTGATTTCACTTTGATGAAATAATATTTTGATCGTGAAAATAAATGTTTTAAATCCTTGTTTTGATTAAATAAACTTTCGATCAAATCGAAATCACAATTTTTTTAATTTTTTGTGAAAAAGGTTGAAACTGCATATATACTTGTTTTCGGAAAAAAAAAGTTTCATTTTTCAAACATTGAATTTAAAAAAAATAGTTGTTTTAAATCCTTGTTCCGTTTTAATCAACGCTACAATGATCAAATCAAAACTATGTATTTATTTACTTTTTTTTTAAAAAGAAGTTAAAATTTCGCCAATTAAGTAATTTCACCCATCAAGGGTGACATAAAATAAATTCGTAGATATATTCTACTCGTCAGTTTGGCTCAGTTGGTAGGAGAGCCAGTTACCAATCACTTGGTCTATCTGTTCCCTCAGATCTTGTTCTGACAGTAAAAGAGGATTAGAAGACAAACTGATATGAAGATATTGCCCGAGATCCTGTAACACTTTTATGAATGGCGAGTGTATGATCGTACCTGTGATCACTGGAGCTCAACAAACAGTTTCAAGAGTATTTCCAAAAAGACTACGACATCTAAATAATCCGAAGCGTTGAGATCATAGAAATTTTGAATTGCAATATTGCTGTGACTTAATTCTCCGTAAATTACGCCCCGAAACCTTCGATGTTGATATAAAAATTATCGTGATAATACAAAAAAGTCAAAAAGTACATGAAATTTCAATATTTAGTCTTAGTATAGTTCAATACTTTGTTTCGTCGACATTCTTCTATGATTTCTAGTGACATTAAGCTTGCTTTTTACCGTCGGCTGTTAACGCTGATCTGGGCAGTCCATTATATACCTTATAAATTACTCACTGTCAAATTCGCTTGAGGATACATTAGGATGACTTGGCATATGACCAAATCATTTCAGGTTGAAAACATATAAGGCTAAGAAATTTTTAAATTTATATTCGGTCACAAAATGGACTTTGGGAACTAGTTATAGGTTAAAGGTTGGTTTAGGAAACCTTATGCAGCAATGTCTCCATTGGTAAACATTAAACATACAAAAAACCTGGGAATTGAGAAGTCGGCATAAGTCTCACACCTCACCTATCTCCCCTTTCCATCGCTGTTAATAACAATAATTTGTATCATCATTAATCTCTTGTAAAAATGGGAAGGTTACTTTATAATACACATGCACACAGTGAATATTGAACTCCAGTCATATTGCAGAATTGGTCTTTGTGATGCTACTGTCGACCTTTAATCGCAAACGACACCAGATGGCATATGGGCCAGCTACAGCTCAACATGAAAGAAAACTGCAAGAGAGCAGAGATGTTATCGAATACGAATGACAGGCATGCAAACCCCGTCGAAAGGTTGTCAATGTCAAGTAACAGTTCATTGAACTTCGGGGATGACAGGTGCTCAGTGATGGATCACTGAATTTTTTTTATATTGTTTTATTGAAAAAAAGAACCACAGCATGATAAGGCGAAACCACGGTGCGAACTAGCCGATCAGGATTTTCGTTTTGATTTTAGCTCTACATCACAGTCTTGACGCTGCTCCTTGTACATATGTTTCTATCCAAGAACTATATGATTCCGCACAATCTTTGAACGTACAATGCGTGCAAATATACAGACAGAACGTATTACAGATAAAACGTAAACATAATACACATAAAGCAGAATCTTCGTTGTATGTATCTCGTGTAGGTACAGACTATGATTCCTACACCAAGACGCATAGGTGTTTAAATGTAATACGCAGATAATGTATATGTATTATAATCATCATCACTCTCCAAACGTCCGTCGTTGGACATAAACCTTCCCCAGGATTCGCCACACTTCTCTATCGTGGGCGTTGCGGAGCCAGTGCTTTCTGAATTTGTCTAGCTCCTCTCTCAATCTAATACTTTGCCGACCTCGGTTACACATGTGATCTCTGAGGATCCACGTCGTGATTGGCGATGTCCATCAGTTGTCTGTTATTCTTGCGACACGGCCGCCCCATTGCCACTTGAGTTTTTTTAATGGGTTCTATGATGCCCCTAACTCTTGTCTTCTCCGTGATGTATTGTGTTGTCTTGTGATTTCTCCATGTGAGGTTGAGCGCAATTCTTTCATGTGCACGTTGCATGCTTCTCAATTTGCGGGTCTGTCTCTTGATTAGGTTCCATGTTTCGGCTCCATAAGTGACTATCGGGAGGATGCATTGGTTGTATAACCTTCTTTTTAGAATTGATGGGATTATTAAATGATCATTAAATACACGGAGATGTATAAGTAAAGAGATCAAAACTGGTACAACTGATATTTATGAATGCGTTATATTATTTGAAACTCTATCTGGAATGATCTCCCTGAGAAAGAGTCACCTGGCGTAGACAGCATAAATAGAATAAACAATTTAAAAAATGAGGCTACTGGAGGAATCGATTCAGCAAATGATAAGCCGCTTCAATGTAGCGTCGTTCTTCACCATTGAGCTAAACATCCCGACAGAAAGACAGAGGCCCAAATAACCACTTTATCCTCATCTTTTTTGTCTTCTTTATTCACTATCCATGTTTGTACTTGTAGTTTCTAACGAGGACAATTATGAAATTTGAAAATAGTTTACGATATCTGGGCAGAATGACTCATTCTCTGTGTAACAACGGGAGGTCATTTCAAATAGTTTCAAATAATATACCGTATATATATATATATATATATATATATATATATATATATATATATATATATATACATATATATATATATATATAATTACACACACACACACATATGTGTGTGTTCTGTATGTGTGCGCGTACAAGTTTAGAAAAAGAGAAGGCTGATTTTCAAATTAATCCATGCACTCATTTCCAGAAATACTGTTGGCTGACCTAAATGTATAAGATACCTTGATATTAATTTGATGTTACTGAGTTCATTCAATAATATAATCATGCATCATGAAGAGTAATAAAATATATATTACCAGTTCAGCAGAGATCGCATCACACTACACGGCTAGTTGTACGATGATATGGTAGGGGGGAAAATAATCGTTCAAAGTGATCGTGAGAAAAGTAAGCGGTGATAGGTGTATTCTGTCCCCTGTATTGAGATATTTTGCCAGTTGTGTGGAGATTGCACCACACACCCTCATGGCAAGAAACTCAAATTGTATCATAGTAAAGTAGTAGGCAAATAATGGTTTCAGGCGACTGCGATGAGAATAAGCAGTGATATGTGTTTTTTTTTTGGAGGGGGGCATTGAGAAGTTGTATATATTAATATGCTGATATTTCATCGATTGAAGTCGATTTTCCTAATGAAAATTATTGTCTTGCAGTATCATGATATAATCAGGAAGTAATTAGTTTCCGAATCTAACAATTCGCTATCAGAGACAAAGATCAAATGTGTGATTTTTTAAAAGCGTTTAGGCACACCTGCACTATTTTGACAAGGTTACACGTGTAGATAAAAATGCCCGAAATTTGGAAACACGTTCATTCTCTTGCACTGATTTTGTGTCATTCATAAGAATGATATAATAAAAAGTTATCATGTATAGAACCGGAGAATTTTTCTATTCAAGAGGTTGTTCACATTATACAATAAGTAAATGATGTGATGTAATAATTTCCTCCGAATCGATTTTAGGCAAATCACATAGGAAATTTTGAATGACGAAGTATATTTTCTCTGTAGTTGTTTTAAAATACAGATTTGTATCAAAATGTATTAAAGACTTTGGAATTCGGAAAATGATGAGCAACTGAATTGAATGGGCAAAATTATCTGACAGATGGTCAAAATAAGGTGACCAACTTCTCCGCCCTCCTATTTAAAAGTTTTCAAAAATTCATTTTCTGCTTTTATTTCTAAATTTATGCATAAGATAGATTTCATCTCATACTTTGAAATTTATAAATTATTAGAGATTTCAGTTTGTTTAGTTAAGAATGACGATTCATATCGGTTGAAATCAGTAATCTGTACTGCGCGAAAATAGCCTTAAATTTAGCCTATTCTATTTGTAGAGATTTGGGGGTTGGCTGTTTCAAGTCCCTCTTCTAGCATTTATTAGAAATGTAGTAGATGAACAACTATTTATGGAGATTCATTGGTGGCCTTCTTTCGAATTGTCATTTCTCCCCTCCAACTACGCCTTGGGAGGTTTAGCATAGTAGCACACCCTGTCACAATAATCACCATACATCACTGATATATATATATATATATATATATATATATATATATATATATATATATATATAGAGAGAGAGAGAGAGAGATAGAGAGAGAGATTTACGTTATACTTACTCACACACATATATATATAGCGTGTTTGTGCGTGGGTGTGTATATAAATATATACCTATATATACCCATACATATACATAGACGTACACACACACACATACACACACACACGCACACACACACACACACACGCACACACACACACACACACACACACACATATATATATATATATATGTAGTTCAAATATCCATTGATAAAAGTATGTTATAAAATAGAAAAGGGTGTCATTAGGCTTTTGCACTAAAGAACGTTCTAAAGATTAGATTAATGAAAAGTTGCACATAAGGTCGATTCAAAACATCTATAGATTGCACATTGCTTACTGAGCATATTTGATAGACGTACTGATTTGGAATGAGTACATTCAGGGAATTGAAATCAACAAAATTTTAAAGATGTATAAAGTTACTTTTTTCTATAACAGTTTGTACCCTTTGCGACCAAAGAGTATCATTTGCTTAGCATTAAGCTAGATTTTGTCCTTACTGACTGGTCGGTCAGCATCGTTAATGTTCCAATCAATAGTTCACTTTGATTTTTAACCAGAATGAATTTTAGTTTTATGCGCAGTTAGTGTCAAACAATATTCGTGAAATCAGGAGAATATATACCCCGAAACAAATACATGGAGTGAATCGAAAGCAATATTTAAAAAAATTAAATAAAACACTTACGTTTCTGGAAAATACATCCATTTTACAATTTTTCCGTTTGTTTACAGGAGTAACATTAGACTTTAAAATTTATGGCTCATAAATAAATACATGCAAACTTTTTGAAAAACTGACTCAATGCACATTTAAATATTTATTTAATGAAAGAGACCCATTATCTTGCTGAAATGTCACGTATGACATTATTGATAAGCTTGTTAGTTGAAAATTCATTTTATGGTGAATTGCTTTGTTTAACCGTCGTTTCATATAATATTTTCCTTAGAATCCAGAACACTATTCAAATACAATTAGCTAATCTTTTGTTTTTCTAAGAAAATGTTACTTACTGGCACTACGCCAACAAAAATTACGAGAATTACTCGAAACATGTCCGATGAGACCAACACCATGGTGTTTAAGATTAGTTTGGAAATCATTGCCACACGCTAGCCTCAGAATATATGTGTGTATATATATCGTATATATATTTAAACATATATATATATATATATATATATATATATATATATATATATATATATATATATATGTATGAACTAATTTTGAGGGTTGAGTTACTTATGCATAAAGAGTGCTCGGTGCTGTAAGCTAAAAAGTGTAAACAATACAATTATCAATAAATGAAAAACGAGCATTTTAGTTGCAACATTTTCCTGGATGTTTTACGTATCCCATCAGCCCTTGTCCCCACGTGACCACAAACATCCTGTATGTAGGGAGCACTTTTTCAAGGGTAGGAGATGGTCCGATGTTTGCACCATCGACATGAAACTCAGCGTCACAGCAAAGAACCAAACTTTCTTCATATACCTATTTGGATATGCTCTGTCCATGACATTGAATAATCTCCACGGATAGATAACTCCTCCCTCCAAAATGATAACAATATCCTGCTTCTGAGAAAAACTAGTCGAGCACTCTTGTTGTTTATTCATACCAATTTACTTACATGGGAGAAATCAACTTCTATTACTTCCTAAAAAACGTCCAACCCCAACAACATGATTTTACAGGCTGAAATTGATAGAAAAAAAAAATTCGAAAGTCTCGTATAAATAATGAGATGGAGAGCACCCCTCTTCTTTGTTAAGAAAAACGGAAAAATGCCGGCCCCCAATAAGATGAACTAAATAACTTCGAGAACTTCAAAACATAAGTAAGATGAAGCAGTCACAAAAGGTATTCACCCCCCTGACAAAACCAGAAACATATACGAATTAAACCCCCAAGAACACAACCAATTACCAAGAGAAAACACCACGAAAACTTACAGAGGAAGCACCAGAAGGGTGGAGCATGTAATCAGCATAGAAGCAATAGAAATCACACAAAAATCAAAATTAGACGCACTCATAAATCACCTTGCCAGAACACCAAAGACCACAACGAAAACTTCACAGTTAAGCCAACGTGTAGACTAATAAACCCAACAAAAACTGAACTAGGCAGAATGAGCAAAACCATCCCAGAGGAAATCAATTTCAAACCAAGATCAATTTTACGATTGAACCACTGGGAAAATATCGCAGGAGTTATAGAATGGTTTCGTAACATTGAAGATAAACATAACTGCGCTTTCATACAAATCAACATTAATAGCAAAAGAGCACTGACGATCAAATAGGAATTATTAATCACAACCAAAGATCTGTGTTCGACAACAAACCAGCTTAGATGAAGAATCGTGAACATGGGCAGCTACGACGGGACAGAGGCTTACAAACCTGCAGGAATGTATTTACTTTCAGTGTTAGCCAAGGCAATTTAAAAAAAAAGACAGAAGACTGCACAGAGACCATGGGCTATTATTCCCAAGAAACTGCAACAGGCCGAAGACAGATAAAATTAGAAAATTTTTAAAAAACGAAGTCGATCTTTTAGACGTAGCATTCAACCACCAAAAAGACAAATGCCAGTAATTGAGGAAACAAAACAATTACACGCTATACATGAACATCTTCTCCAATCACTCACCGTCAATAATGAAATATATACCACAATCCACTAACCGTAGACGATCCCATTATTTTTCCATTTTCAATGCAGTGAAAAACGATTATTAAGATATAGCACTAGATAATAGCGGGTTTCCGGCAACACTAACATTCACACCGAACAAAGCGAAAGAACACATTAGGAAAAGAAGCAACTCTCCATATAATAAAGACGTAAAAACGAATTCACGCAAAATATTCCTTAATTAACATTAACCAGCATTAAACAGATTGTACAGCATATTCAAAATCAACAAAATACACTGGAAATAAGCTATAGTTATGCCGGAAACATGCTACAAATCATTTGAAAACACAATGAAAGAATCATGCAAACAGCTGCAAACACTAAATGTAGCTGCAGAAACAAAACAGAATGTCCATCAACCGGTAAATCCTCACAAAAAAAAACATCGTCATATACCAAGCCACAGGAAAATCCGACGTTGAACCAGATAAAATTTATATTTGGGTGACATTGGAAGTAAAAATAAGCACATAATGGAACACTATCAAAATACATATGGGACCTAAAAAACAAACGAACCAAAGCACACCTAAAATCACATGGAAAATACGAAAAACAGCATCAGCCTACAGTAATACTTCAGAAAACTGCACACTCTGCTTAGAAGAAAAATTGCAATAATTACTTTCCACTAGCTATACAAATTGTTTAGCAAAAGATCCGAGCTTATATCAAAATTTTGACAAGGAAACAAATTTCCTCTGCGGTATCTAAAACCACACCTCCGCTCTAAAGATTAACAACCCACTGGTTGTGTTTTTTCGATAATAACAATGAAAAAATGGGCATCATAGTGACAGTACTTTCTGTATTTGTCTTGTTCGTCACACCATCTTACTTTCTGTCGGCCACGATTTCGCATAGAACCTCTCGGGATCCACGTCATGTCCAGCAGTTGTCTGATATTCTTGCAACATGTCCAGCCCATTGCCATCTGATTTTTCTTACTGTTTCTATGAAATCTCAAATTCCTGTCTTTTCTCTAATATACAGTGCTGTCTTATGATCTCCTCATATGAGATTGAGCATGTTTTTCTCATATTCACGTTACATTATTCTCAGTTTTAGGATCAATCTTTTGGTTAGGTTCCATGTTTCAATTTCATAGGAGACTATCAGTAGGATACATCGGTTGTATATCCCTTTCTTTTAGGACCAGTTGGATTTGTGTGTTCTTGAATGCATAACGACAGTGTGATTCTTCGCTGTGTTTCTTCTTTTTCTGATGACTTCACGGAAACTCGCTGTCCTGGGTAGATGTAATGGTCAACTGTCTCCAGCTCTGCGTTTTCAATTTTGATCCTTGTGTCTTTGTACCCAACGTGTCTGTTGTACATGACATAAGTTTTGCTGAATTTCATGAAGAGGCCGACTTTCTTGCTTGCTTCATTCGGTTCGTCTAGCATCATTTGAAGATCACTTGTCCTGAATCTAAAACAAACGAATAAATGTTTTTTCAATAAGACCTCTTCAAATTTGACTTTATAAATAACATCATCAATAACAACAACAAGAAAAAAAAGCCTGCGAACAAAGTAACCTTCGATCAACGAAAATATGCATGTTAGTCACCACATTTTTTACCCGGAAGTTTCATGTATCCCATCAGCCCTGTCCCACGTGATCACAAGCGTCTCATGAATAGGTGCATCCTCTCGGGAGTAGTAGACGGTCTGACGATTGCATCACTGGCAGGAAACTCAGAGTCACCGCTTATAACTGATTTTTTTTTTTGCCCATGCATTTGTAAGAGATCAGATTCAGATTAGATATGAAAATGGCTGTGTGTATGTGCACATGCGTGAACATATGTTTATGTATTTGTTCAAGTGCACTTGTCCCTCTTCGGGAAGATTGTATTATGGCAGAAACAGTCAGACGCATTGTAGATTAACACCTATGCGGACTTGTTTTCGATAATACGCTATTCTTTGTTTGTTCTGACGGTGATGATATCTGTCGTGTTACGAAAAAGTTACGCACAGCAATGACCTGTCCTCACTACTGGAAGACGCTGCGGGGTTATGTGTTGAGTAACCGCCAAAATCCATCCATTCTTTATCAATGACCCGGCCATGTAAATAAATCAAGGAATCAAGTACAATAACAAAAAAATAATACTACACGTGTTCTATCTGTAAAAGAAACAATCACAACTGAATCACTGGATGTGAATGAGAAAACTGTAGATAAAAAATAATAAAAAAAAAGAAACAGAAAAAGTGGTGACTAAAAGAGTAAATAATAGGATGTGAACAGCAATTTCATGTTCTAATGTTACCCTCATTATAAGTACTTGGTATGAATAATGGAGGTGAGCAGTCGTGTATAGAATGACGACTCCTCCATAAGTAATGTCACATCAACAGGCGAATGGCTCTCGGTAAATGTCACATTTTCCTATGAAACAATAACCAGAGATAAACAGGTTTCGGTTCCTTACTCTTTGGCAACCGATGTTGAATAAATGTCATATTATTTTCAACAAATCACCGAAGCATCCGGTTCACATTTTCAAAGCATGGTCTAAATGAGTTGTCGGCGAGAAATGGTGTTGGAGAGACAGAGAGAGAGAGAGAGAGAGAGACAGAGAGATGGAGGAAAGGTGATCAGAGCGAGGAAAGAGGAAGAGATAACGATGGAGAGGGCAGGCAGCTAGATTAGAAGATAAACCATGTGTGACATACCGAATTTGCTCGATTGATCAGTTCATAGACGGTTAAATAGACATCACAAGATATACGAGAGATAAGCTAATAAAGCCCCGAGAAAGATTAATAGAAAAAAAAATGCAATAGTACAGAAATTTTTTTCCCTCTTTTAGTTTTTGCGATTTATATCTCATTTACGTATGTATAGTTACTTGTTCACTCGAGTCGAAATCTATGATAAATTTACGATTCTGTAGAGACGGATGGATTTTTATATTTATTTTGGCTCAGCTGAAATCTGTTGAAACTCCAGAGCAATCAAAATTAAAAATCCGAGCAAGATGACTATTCAACTAGAAATGATGCTATATTATTCAGCTGATTATTGAATGTACATGGTTCGCTTATTTCAAAAGTTTACAAGGAAAGCTGTGAGAGAGATGCAAATACTATTGATGAGTGAAATTTACCTTTCGTTTGGGAAAATCCTATCTAAACGGGTTAGCCAGAGGAGACAAAAAAGATGTAAAGTCTAGTTAGTTAATCAATAGGAACCATCACATGATCAGTCTCTTTTGGCAGCGTACTTTGTGGAGGGAGATCAATTAAAAAATTGGAGAAAAAAGTATTTAAGAATAAATTACTTCTCTTGATTTTTTCGGGCGTTGATCATTAAAAATATCAGAATGAAGAAAAAAAAACAACAACAAAAAGCAAAACAAAAACTACGAGCCTTAATACCATCTTTTCACAATTAGTGGGATCTTCTTGTTTTTGAAGGCTTGCTATCCTAGAGTGATTCTTCGTTTGATTTCTCCTTCTTTTATGGGTTTCATCAAGATACGTTGACTCAGGTAGATATAGTTGTCTACTCTCTAGTTTTGCATCTCCGATTTTGATAATTGTGCTTTTATTTACGACATGATTGTTGTACATGTCCTTCATTTTGCTGAAGCTAGCCGTGTAGGCAGACTTTCTTAATGTCTTCGTTTTGTTCATCTAGCATTGGTTGGAAGACATGTTGGTTCTCCGTGAAATGTTGTCTACAAATCTGAGGTTGCTCAGATATTCGATGTCAATTTTGATTTCTCTAGTGCCTGATAAGCATGAGCACTTAACTAAAATTCGAAGTCCTTTGACCGATTCCATTTTCTAGGCTAATAACAATTATGCAACCCCATTACAACTGCCTTATCTCTTCCTTTCTTCCTCTCTCTCTCTCTCAACCCACCCTTTTAAGTTTATATGTCAGTCTCAAACATACCTTACAACACAAGCATGAATATCTAATTGTCGAATTATAGTCCAAGCTGGAGGGTTTTGTTTTTACCGCGTAACAACGAGAGCAATCCTCATCTAATCTAGGGGAGTAGACTCTCCAGTTTTTGTCTTTCCCACAGGTTAAACCAAATTAAACTATGAAATTAACATTTCCATCCCGTGATTTTAATTTGGTACGTGGCTCTGTCACAGACTGAGATAAACTGACAAATCTCATATATTTACGGATTAATTTGTCATAAAGAAAATACAAACGTTGATTTTAATCCAACAACAGCCAGACTTTCCCTCAATAAACCAAAAGAAAGGACGAAATGTTTGTGATTTTTCCATCGTAGAAAAATAATAAACAAAAATAAACCGGACAGGTACATAAGACGAAATATAAAATGCGAACTTGTATTGTCAACAAGGGTTCATAAAGAACCACTTAATTAAAATAGGTTGGTGTAAATGATGTTAAATATTTGTTTATGGTTATTTTCATTGCGTCATCTTCTAATTGTGATTTTGACATTCCAGTGCCACATATATATATATATATTCTACCATTTCAGCTTCCGGTGCCAAGAAGCAGAGAGACGAAATATAACGTTTTGATTAAATGCTTTCATTCACCGACCTTTTCTGGCAATCAAACGTTTCCTGTTTGCGAAGTCGACCACCAACTTCACCGTTTGTGAGTAGGTGTAAAATATGAATAAATAGAAGGAAGCGAACATTGCGTATCTAATATGGCTAACAGCACATTTCCAAGCCCTGAAACATGAACAAGTGACGTTGACCTACGTACAAATGGCAGCGGTCATGGCACCTGGGGGGACAGCTCTGATTCAATTAATTAACGCGTAGCATAGTCAGAAAATCACCTCATACTTGTAATTGACTTCTGGAGGTAGTTAGGTAATTAATTAAATCCGACTATTCTCCCTCAATTTTCTGTTCGGCCTTAACCTTTTATAAGTGAACTCCAGACAGCGATAAAGTGCTATGTAGCCGAAGACAGGAGACCTTTCCCCGGAGAATGTGGGCGCTCCCTAATAAACACATTACTAGTTACATTAAAAATGAGTTAAAGTAAGGCCATTAAACTATTATATGCACAAATATACGCAATGTGCATTAACGTCTTTGTATAGATCCTTGCATGCATCTTATCGATCAATAAATTATTTTTTCGGAGAGACAGCCATCATTTCTACCGGTTCATTATGTTATCTAAGTGTTAATAGGAATCAACAATTATTTGTTAAATGCATGTAACATTGTAACCATGGGATAGCTAGCAGACATAGAGATATAAAGATTCTATCTTTTCAGCTCGACTGATTATCATTGATTATTCAGATTAACTTATGGGTTAAAAACGAGGATAAACCAGACCTACAATTTGTAGACGCATATGTTTTGTTTCTCTGATATGTTTAGCATATTGGTGGTAATTGCAACATTCACTAGTATGGTTTTACATTGTTCAATTTTGAGTAATGTTCAGAATCCCGAGGAGCCTCCGCTTGTATCTTGATAGTAGATTATGAATCTCGTTATCGTTTCGGATACACTGTCAAACCATTTGTTTTGCTATTGGAAGTGCTCATCTTTTGAATTATATTGTCAGGTTATTTTCATGCATCCAAATCAATAGAGATATAGTAACTGCGAATAGATAGACCGAAAGAAACTTCACCGAGACACTGAAGTTTGCAAAACATCGGGAAAGGAGTAACGTTTTGACGTTTTCCAAGACCATGATAAATAGATAAAGAAAACCTATTCACTCAGCTTACTTCGAACGAGTACGAAGATAATTTTGTGGTACTCTTCAATTATTTCTCAAAGCGTACATATACACATACTAACCAAATACAATAACATATTTATGTACTACACACAGAGACGCAAGCATTAAAAATTGAGCCTTGAATATCTCAAGCATAGATAGTTCCTCGGCTCAGTTTGGCCCGGTAAATTTATGGAATAAATAGTAAGAAGATTGTATTGTACCACTGTCCTAAACCCAACAGCTTTATCGCATTGAAAATGAACACATACCTGTACGCCCGGAGGAACACTTTACGAGTTTTTTTTTTGGGGGGGGGGACAAAAGGATTCTTGATTTGAACAATCAAAATTACATGATCCGTACAATACGAGTTCGTATCTCTTGGGAACAGAATGAAGGCGTTCATGATGTTCACTCTGTCATGGATAGCTTTTAAATCAGTATGGACCGGTCTCTGCATTTAAACTCGACAGAATTTTCTTGTGACATCATCAATACCGCGATTGTTCAAGATAGGCGTAGAAGTGGGTCAATTGGAACACGGTTTCATCAGAAAAAAATCAATTATTTGGCCATTATATGGCCGACTCATATCTCTCTCGCGATATTCATTCATGTGCTACAAGATTATGCAACAAAATATCACTTTTATCAGCTACAATGATGATTCTCCAAGGGAAAGAAAAACATACGATGGAAAAGTCGAAAGAATATCAAGAGTGACGATATAAACTTGTAATGACGAAGTCATGGGAGTGTTCTCTATTTCATACACCCAGTTTCATAATTGTGAGAAAGAAAAAATAAAGACTTAAATGTGACATGCAACATTGAAAGAATGGTCATACCGGGAAACAACTTCTACTGTCCGAAAACATTCAACCATGACATTCGAGTCTCGGGTTACCTACGTTGAATTGCCGCTGGTTCGGTGATGCTGATTATGCAACGCAGCTTCAGCACAGGCCGCTCCCGTGCCTGACTTTTCAACCTCGATACCTTTCAGCGAAAGTGTATAGTTTAAAGACTGGTAACAAAGGTTGTCCAAACCTAATTCTGGGTTCAGATGATGACCAAGCGTAACTGTTGAGTCAATGGTCTGTGTCTGAATATCTCCTAATTATCCTCATCTTTCAGTTTATATATTGCACGCAGACATAGTCGTAGACAATACTTTCTCCCGTAAGTCAAGTTGCAAATCAATCTTTTGTGTTTGTTTACCATTTTATTTTTCACTGTACCAGCTCAATTTGGAAGCTAGCTAGTCGTAATTCTGTGAAGGATTACCTCCCAGTTGTTTTAAATACTGGTGAGTTCCATATTTCAAAACGTAATAGGAGTCATGAAAAATATTTTTAGTCGATAACAACAGAATGAAAAGTTTTACAAGAGTGGAAATTATTTGCTACAATATACTACTATTCTCTGAGAAATTTACAGCAGTACTTTATCTTATTTTAGCTGCATGATACATCTTACTCTAACATGTGTTGACCTGCATAGTTTATCCCAGGTCAGAACCGGACAATGAACGACTTTTCATTTAGATAATGATTTGTAATGATTTTCCATTGCCGATTAGTTGCAGCTGTCTCAGGAATCGATCACCCAAACTATTTGAAACTCGACACTGCACTTCCGTAGGTCCCGAGCAATACACCTACCGAATAAAAACTGGATACCGTTTCGGGTCCTCAAGATATATTGTTGTCACTAGGTAGGATAGTGGCCATTTGGAATTTCATGACTTTTCTCTCTCTCATTCTGACCATATTGAAGACATAAGCTTCGTTGAGCTCTTTCTGTTGCAATTACTGAGAGGTCAAATAACATTTTTATTGGATTATTAGTGGGTTTTCTATAATTTGGTAGGGACTTGCTCCCCTTATGTGAATCATGAGAACGCACTGAAAAAAAGGGGTTTGGGGCTGTGTCACAAGATTAATTCTGGGTGGCTTTTCCCCGGTGCCACAGACCTTTGAAAATCGAATACGAAAAGAACTCATTGCTAGGAGCGTTGGGCAATATGCTCTCTTCTCTGGATCCTGTCGCCCCATCTAACATAATTGCCCTCTCACCCATGTGTTACTTGCAGTGAGAATTTCCGATCGTTACTCCCGGTGCCCTGCTTAGCTTTTTTTTCAAAATGTATCCCCGGAATTAGAAATAGTATTTATGGTCCGGGAGAGGGGGGGTATGACCTGGGCTCGAACACAACCTCTTGCGTCGAGAAATATGCAAATAAATCTACCTCAAAGAAACATGGATATCTCGTGTATCAACAGATATGAAATTAACAAAATATATTTTGAATTCTCCCGTGAATGGCATCACTTATTCTTTAATCCACTTAATTATATCTCCGGTCGAAAAAACGTTGGTTTGAATTCTTATTTGAAGAAATAATGTTCAAGAGTTGCTTAACACTCGATCAGGTTTGACTTTGACATCTTTTCATGGCCTCATTATTTTTGTAATTATATTAGTTTATCTTTTCACGGTCTCATTGGTGTCATGGAAAATCAGAACATGATTTTATACTGACATAATTGATATTGAGTCATAGGATCAATCATCTTTTTCAATGTAATGTGTTCAAACCTTTAACCTTTCGTCGATGCATTTTCATTGTAATTGACATCGATGTATGATTGTTTATCTTTATCATATTATTATCATTATTATAATTTTTTTTCTACTTCTCTTTTATATTGAAGTTTCTTCTTCCGGTATTTATAATATCAAGCCCACAAGGAATAAAACAAAGAACTGGGCAATCAAAACAGTTTTGAGAATGTGACCCTCTCCTTCCGAAGCCCTTTTACCTTTCCCGCATTTGAAGTTCAGACTCGTTTAAACTTTAGGACATTTCGTGTCGCATGCATATCGTATTTTAGGCGTGTCCAATTTGAAAAGCGAATCGGTGGTGTTTGGTAATCTGTTACAATTCCCATTCAGAAAAGAGATGAGACCAAAAACTATGAACTCAGATTGAATGGCCGGAAATCCCTTTAATATCTGGAGTCACTATGAATGTCATTGTGAATACATGAGTAATAATCTTGAATAAACTTTCGGATTGGATTACAGCGGCGCTAAATATGTAAATGTCACTCAGAAAAAGAAATAACTAAGCTCAGTACTTGACAATGTTACTAATCCATGTAGCCTCTTGCAGCTTTTTATCTGATAATATTTGTTACAGCTTATTTTATGAGCCAAATATACTGACCAATATTATTATAAAATAAGAATTTGCGTTTGATTATTCTTTTAGTTGATTGCGTGCAAATAGATAATTGCAGTGTCTTGTTTCGTGCAATTTGAATAGACTCAAAGAGAGTTTGACAGCTGAGAACCTACATTGACGAGAAAAATCATATTCGTAAGTATTAACATTAGGAATACACACAGATTCTATTAGAGCATCCGAACTTGGTCAAATTTTCCGTACCATTTCGACCACATGATCAAAACATCTTTATATCAACAAAGTCATAAAAATCACTCAGCATTAAAAGTTCTGCATCATACCAAATGATAGAAATCTTGGCCAGTGCAGAAATAGCAGAAATATGAACTATTATAAAGGTTAACAGTGAATGATCTTACTTGGTCAGCTAAAGTAACTATTAGCTTTACTTTCCGTGGAAAGTGATTAATTTTTTTCGGAACTTATGAATAAATCTCCAAGTCCAATCTGTTTATCTAATTTCAAGTTTATTTACGTCAAAATGTTTTCATGATAAACATACACTTGTCCGAAGATCTCCTTTGTTACACTTTTTGTAAAGTATCCATTTTTCATCGCTCTTCATATTTTGTTTGAGAAGCGAATCGTACACGGAAACAAGGTCTGGTCAATCTTTTGGGAAAAACACACATCAAAGAGACTAAGGTAATCAAACTGGCATAAATGGTTTTCAAGACTTGATTAGAATATTTTGTCTATATTGGTTATCTTTCGTGTCTTGTGATGTGAATTATTCTCAAGTAATCTCCACTTGATTGCTATCAACCTCAACTGGTCCACCTTACGTGGGATCACCATTCAGCAAGATATCTCCGGCACGAAATTTCGCAAACAAATTTGACACGTTTGATAATTCACGGTACGTTTTCCAGAAACTGCATGAATCGTTCATTTTTGTCTTCTGCGTTTAAGTTGAATGTTTTTTATTCAAATAAAATTTATTAAAATATAGAAACATAAAAACAGAAATCCTTCGTATTTTCTTCAATCTTCTGTTATTATTGGCAAAAAAAAAGAAAAGAAATACGCTAGTTTTGACAATTTCCTACAAAATTCACACTGACATGACCGCTATCATAATACTAGGAAAAGTGATATTCTGATTACATTAAAACTGAACACATTTAATGCCACGACGAAATCTGAATGAACTTTTTGGTCGCTGAATATTGCTGTGTCTTTATATCTGTGCTTGCATGTATGTATATATATATATATATATATATATATATATATATATATATATATATATATATATATGCACACGTGATTCAAGCCAAATATTTTACTAATGGCAACAGAACCAAAGAAAATCCATAAATAGTGAACCTAATACATGGAGGCACGAATCGACTTCTATACATAACACCCTCTAGAAAGAAATAAAGAACCCCAGCAATCTGCATAACATTGGGACGTGATAACATGTAAATTGATTTTGAGAACACCGACCATAAAAGAACTCTGAACCTACTTTTCTTATGAAGTATGGTGGAAAAGACTCCGTGGATTTGAAACGGGGATAATTCAACATTAAAAAAAACTACACTTAACAACCGTTTTCACAAAAGCCAGATTATTATTTGAGGTAATCATTATCAAGGAGTACGTGTACGTCTCACGCAGCTGTGGTATATAACAGAAGATAGAAAGCAGCTGAAGATTAAACATAAAAAGCAATAAAAAAAGTATAATCAAGGTGAGGCCGTTTAATTCAGGTATGGTATGCGACATGTTGAGGTAGGGGGATGTTGCACTGTACCCCACATACGATAATGCATGAAGGATAGGAAGCGAAAAATGAATTTATAAAGAGAGTAGAGATTTTTATGTGAATCCTAGGTCAGAAGAGCTAAAGTTTGAATTAGGAACTTCCATACCTGTGGTTGATAATAAAACGATAGTTAAAGACTCCTACACGTATTATCCTAGTTTTGGCTTTTTTTGCAACACGTATAGTTGAGATTTTATTTCAGACTTATTCAATTTTCACTGTCGGTTAAAACATTTTGACGCTCCGGTCTGCGATTAAAAACAGCGACCATATTCAACATATATTTGTGGCAAGTTGAAGAACGCGCGGAATGAAATGTAATAAAGATAACAAAGGTGTTATTATTTGTGTAATTGAACTTAAAAAAAAAAATAACTGAATGCATTTCATTACATTGATTTGGCATTGCAGAATTACTTAGAGAGATATCAGAGGGATTGCAAACATTGAAGTTTCAACTTGGAACTTTATAAGACTTTCTACCATGTACAGTGAAGAGAATTGTGTTTTCAAAGTGTACTGAACATTGTAGCAAGGTTTGTGCTGGTAAAATTGCAACTTTTCTGTCCTATTGTCTTTTATAAGAAGCCACGTAAAAGACGATTGTATCTATATAACGACAGGAATCAAAGAATCCTATCAAGAAAGAAAATAAAGATGACAAAAAGATGTCTGACGTTAGCCAAGAGGAATGGTCATGAAATCGCCAGATGAAGAAGCTGGAATATATCAAGCAATATATATCAAATAATGTAAAAGTTTGATTGGTTTAGATATGAGCAAATAAGTATCAGGATTTGATAAAGAGAAGAAATCAATGACTGTGAAAACATCGAATCTGTATAGATCTGGTCCGTGCGTCTTGAAGAATTATTTGTATTTGTGGATTTTCCCTATATATATTTTCCTGGTTATGGAGTGTTCTGTGGGAAAGTTAAAACAGCTCTTCCAATACAGTTGCAACAGCGTGTTATGTAGAAATGTTCATGAAATCAATGATTGACAATGTGGCACAGTGTTCCTTGAATATTAGCTGTTACAGAATTAGTTTTGATGAATGTCCGTGTTGCATAATACGTTGTTGTTCCGACCAACAATCCATGTAAACTGCCTGTAGTATACTGCTTGATCATTAGGAAGCCATCAGTGAACTCAACATATAACGAAAGAAAAATCGTTTCAAAAAGTGTCAGATGTTCCTCCACCACCGTTTATATTCACCTCAACACGTAACGATCGATTAAAAAAAAAGTATGCTTGTCATCGAAATTTGAGACTCGAGAAGACGCAGCCAAATGCAAAATTATATTCTGAGACCAAAATGTTCATATGTATACAAATAAATTTATATACTTTTTATTTTTTGTGTTCCTATTGAAGAACTAGACCTGATATCAACCAGCTGGTCAGCTAAATGTGAATAGATTTTCCGTATTGCAAACTTAATCGATACTATGTGTCAATGATAAGATCATACATTGCTATAAAAACTATAAAAAACATTAGTTGAAGATTAAAAACACAAAACATATCCTAATTAAAATAGGTCCATATTAAAACTTTCGGAGGAGTAGCGCTAAACTTCTATTCCCTAACTATTGATCGATTAAAAAAAATAAACTAAAATAAATATACATTTTCCAACGTAAACATCCAAGTTTTCGATGTTCCTTCGAAGAAAAGAATTAAGCACAATATTAAATTTCAGCTCATGTATTAACATGCGGGCTCGCATATCTGCGAGAAAATCAATATACAGAAACACAGAAATAAGCACACATTTCAGATCACATATACGGAAGAAATATGATCGTATACATTTGCACATACAGATGTAATTGTTAATCTGGATACTGCCAAGAATAGATGTTTGTTATAAGGTGGTAATTTGTCATGAATAATCTTGCTTACATAGTCTATAACTTTGAAAAGAGCTCATAACATACTGACTTTTTTCGAAACATTTGAACTCCTCCTCTAGTCTTCAATGTATTGACGACGTTTCGGCCGATTCATTTTTACGGCACTCTTCATTACGGATAATATATTTTACATCTGAAGAAGGCCGTAGAAATGAATCGACCAGAACGCTGAGACTTCGGTGAAGATGAAAAAGAAGAGGTTGAATAGTACTAAATAAAGTTTGTATATACTCTTGCATATATTTCTTGAGTTCATACATAGCACTTATGTATGTACGTATTTATTTACAGGTTCACTTTTTGGGGCAGCTTTTGCTTGATTGCTATTAATGCATGATGTTTCCTTTGCTCAGTAATCCAAAACACTTAAACAATTATGGATGAATTATTCGTTGTCAAAATCTTTCCGACCATCATCCGACAAAAATATTAGGTCGGAAGAAAATAAATTGTATTACATTAGTGCAGTCGTCTTTTTTAATCCCAAATCGTTCCCTTCTGTTCATCCGTACATCTACATATCATTTCACAGTTCTGCGTTTCCTCTTCCAAGTGTTGTTCGAATATTTCTTATTATTTGTTGTCATTGATTTTTCATAAGGTATCGAAGCAAAGATAAATAAACGCAAATTTCGTTTACTTATATTCCATGGGTTCAAACTCGGCCATTGCACTGCTGAAGCCACCATCAATAGTGCTTGGGAACTGGAGTCAGCATTAAAACAGACTATACGTCGTTCGATCCTAAAAGTTGCTTTGATTTAGATCGGCAATAGATAATAGAATGCAGCTGTAGAAGCTCATCCAGAAATAAACACTTAGACGTAAGTAGCAAAGTTAGGGTTGACCAATACAACAATTGGGAGACATTCGGCGTAAACTGGAAACCTGGCTTTCATTGGCTCGACAAACCTACAAAAACCAATTATTCATTCCCCAAAGATGCTCATGATCGTTCAGTGGTGTTTCAATGTTTCGACGTGATGATGTGAATTTATTGCTGGATCGTTTCTGACGGTGGACAATCTTTTTTTTCGAGGCCAAAAATTTTGTTTTTTCACACATCAAGTTTTGATTCATCTGAATAACATTTAAATACTGAATCCTAATCTTTATTAGGTCTGCTGAAAATCTTCTCAAATAACTTTATTTATTACATTTTTAGTGGATTTGATTTATAGTGCAAAAAAATTAAAGTTTATTTATTTTACTTCAATATGCATTTATAATCAATTTTACATAAATTGAGTTTCATTCATTTTTTTTATAATTATGCCCCAGATAGTAAAAATGTTATACTTTTCAGCATAATTGAATTATGTAATGAAATAATTGAAAAGAATGTTTTCGTAAGAGTATGGAAAAAAAGGCTGTGATTTTCCTGAAATTTCTTGAAATCTAAGTGACCTTCACAGTCTGAGTTCAAAGAACAAATTACATAATGAAAAAAGCATTGAAAAATATTAACCATTTTCTTAGAGCATTTTCGCTAACAAATTGCTATTTTCAACTAACAAATAGATTAAAGAGAAGATTTAAAAAAAAAAGATTTCCGCTGGAGACATACTTAATTCCAAGTCTTGGTTTAAATCTCTATTTAAAAAAAAAAGAAGATAAATACGTATTTCTTCAATTTATAAAAAAATGAAAAAAATCATGATTTTCAATAGAATTTTATTTTTGGCTATTTTCGCATAATTCTGGAACACTGTGCATTATGTCAATTCAAATGGTGTTTCCTTTGGCTTATTGTATTATAGTCGAGTCATGATATTTTGAATCTTGCTATTCAAAACGGCTATTAACTGCATTTGGATACAATTCATAAAATAGTTTCTTAGTAATTAGAAATATCGAAATATACCAAGTAAAAGCTAAAACTGGTTTTGAAATAAATGTTAAATCCATGGCTTTTGATGAACTATTTCCGTAAATGTAACACTCGGGAAGCATAAATACCATTGATGATGGGGGGGGGGGGTGCTATGACTTCTTGGGAGAAGCGTGCTGACCATAGCATGATTAATTGTGATACAGGTTTTGAAAATAAATGAGTGCAAAACATGTTCGTGTTGTCAGTTGATGGACCTGTATGATTACGAAAATATGACTCTTCTGAAGCGTTATTCTGGGTTACATGTTACATTACTGGGAAAAAAATGCTAATATATGTTTACCTACTTGCAAATATAATGATTTTGACAATTGCACTGCTTTAATAGAATTAAGATGTGGCATTACAGAAATTAGACATGAATGCGTATTTATACACAGGTGGCAATCCCTTTATTTTAGTCACGAATTAGTACAAAACCCTTTTTTTAGATAGGTATCTAAAACGTCATTTCCTATAAAAGCCCTGGAGGCACGTGATCAATCACCTCTTAGCCCGGGTCTTTGAACCGGTCAACTCCTACTTTTCCATCTCTCTTAACTCGCAGCCAGCGCAGTTTCTATCCTTTGACCGTAACTACGTATATATATATTTTTATCACTCATCTTCCTTGATGTGAAAATTCGCAAGAACTTTATAGCTGCTAAATGTAAATACTGCAACTATTAATTTTGGCGACCATACAAACGCTGCGCTTTTTATTTCGCCTCTTTTATCTCCTTCTTGCACCCAACCTGAAATAACCACCTTTTTATAATGTAGCTTGGTCAACTGTGCCACTCATTATAACAGGCACGACTCATCAGGCCCAATTTGATAGGTAGACGAATCGACATTAGACCTGTTGTGCCACGTATCCCTTAAATATTTATTCTATCCTATATCTCATGTTACACGTAGAAATAACCTAAACCTAGCAACCCTCTACTCTTCCCTTTCCTTTCTCTTCTCTTCTTTACGTGATCGAATATTAATGCTTCCATAAAATTTACATTCTTTATTTGTACATCAAATTTATTCCTCATTTTTCTCATTTAAGTGCTTGTGTGTGTCTTTTTTACTCTGTTTAATATCTGCGTCCACATTTGTACTTGGTGCGTATGTTCTCTATTCATCTCCTTTCTTTCTGCAACATTTTCAGTGACGTTGGCTTGTGGTGCCTACCACAACACTGCATGGAGGCAAAACCCTTTGTCTAAGACTACATCTCGCCACATCCAACAAACAACTTTTTACTATTCTCTTCCATATGATATAAGAACAATATTTCTCATAACTGATGACCCCGATACACACACACACACACTCGCACACACACACACACATATATATATATATATATATATATATATATATATATATATATATTGTGTCATCCACAGGCAGCTGTTTAGATGTATTACATCTTTTCAGTGTGGCTATAGACTTACCATTATCCCATCCGGTACTGCTAATTGAAAACCTTCACTTCAGACCCGTAGGCCGATATCCTATCTCTGGACTACGGAACTGGACAGTCAGTAAGGCTGATTTTAAGCGTTATATATATATATATATATATATATATATATATCGCTTAAATATATATAAATATCAGTAAGGCTGAATTTAAGCGATATATTCATTTACACATAAATCCCCCATCCACCAGAGTGCTCTATTCCTATGGAAGAACATTGCAAGCTTACATATATATATATATATATATATATATATATATATATATATATATGTATATATATATATATGGGAACTATATTTCTTAAACACACACAGAAAAATAATACGTCGAGCCGTATGAACTCGCTCAAAGAATGACAGAGACCCAGACTCAGAGACAGGGAAGTCAAGTGTGGAACTGTATAAAACAAAAAGAAATGAATTGCTCCAATACAGTTATTTACGTCAATTAAAAAAGATAATATATTTTATGCAGTCGCTTACGACGTGGACTTTTATCTTTAGTCTGACAAACATTCTGCACTATTGAAAATATGAATTTTCTGACCTTCCTTTGTACTTTGGAACAACCGAAGCAATCCAGTGACGCCTTTCTCCCTGTAAAACGTACATATTTAAACAAAAATGTTCTGTAAGCAAGCCGTTTCCTGTTCAATAATCTTGGAGAAAACTTAATAATACTTTCAATGATATCTGCATTATTCTCAACTCAAGTTTAATCTTTATAATACGTTTGACATTAAAGGTACTGAAAACAAAAGTTGGTTTGAATGGGCTGTCCCATTCTGGCAATCAGTTACTTGCATTAGTTTCCTAAGCAGTCTTGCTCATTCAATAGCGCGGCAGGAACCACGACCGTTTCCATAGTAGTTAGTCACACCAATATACTTAGCCCTATTATCAAAGTCAATTGCTACTAAATATACGGCTACCGTTACGTTTGCTGTCACCAATATACTATCATAAACTCAAAAGTATTGTTATTATCTCTTCGCCATTGTAGATTGGGCCGACGGAAACGACACTCGAGAAAATAAGCACTGATAGTACCAATGATTACTCCACGTAAGTAGTATTATTTTCACTTTGCTACTAGAGTTATATTAGTATTTAAATAAGGGATACTTATATAATTTATCAACCCAGGCTGAAGCAGTCTGAGGTGACGAGTTAAAATTTTACTGAAACTAAAATCAACCTTATGTCATTAATGGAAGTACTAAAATATTTTGAAGCATAATTCCACGCGTAACGCAGTAAGAAGCAATGTCTTTAGTTACTACAAATGTTTCAAGACACAGCATTTCCGACAGTTTTTGTCTGATATTCAATCCAGGTTCTTTGCCAAGCAATTTTTACCTACGATAAAAGGTTCGAAAAAGAAACGTTTAAAACAGTTAACCTTGAATGTAAAAAATACATTCAGCAAGAAAAAAAAATCTGAATATTTAATTAAACTGTTGTAAGATATTATCATCATTGAAGAATTAGTTCACAAGATTCTATACACAAAGAGATGTTGTCCGACCAAAGAGTGGTTGCAAAAAGCATTTAAGATCAAATTCACAATTTATCTCTTGTACTTGTGTAATTAAAACCAGCTAAAATGATTTAATTTAAATGAATTGGAAGATACAAGGAAGAAACACTTAATGCTTCGACTGTCACCCCAGCTGATTTCCGTCTGAATATAATCCAAATTTAATTCAAATCTTAAATATTCAAGCTGTAAACTTCATTCAAAGTGAATTGTGTAGTAAAATAGACGATATATCCAATAAAAATTATGTATGAATTCGCACCATCCTTTTTGTTGGTGTAATTGATCTATTTTGGATTGAATCAAATGTCTTTGCGTATTCATTTTGAATCGCAAATTTTCGTAAATTCCAATTCCATTGCTTGATTTTTGGTTATTCAATTTCGTACAAAAATAGAAAAGAAAATGATTACAGACGATGTGATTGTACATATTATTTCGTCAGGGATAGAGCTTTTTTACGCGTTTTTTTTTGCATGTTTTTTTGTTATAAACAGAAAATATTTAACAACATCTGCAATACTTAGTTATCCCTCCCCCCAAATATTCACATTAACAACTTATATACGCTGTATAAGAGCTAATGAAACAAGTTTAACCAAACCTTGGACTAAATGCGCATTTAAACGTAATTGATTTAACATATGTTTCAGTTTTAAGCAATATTTGTGACTTAGAAAGAAGAAATTTGTAGGCATAGAAATAACTTTACAAGCATCTTATTTCAGGACAGAGAAGGAACTACACACTTGTAGGCAAAGTTTAGATCGGAAATAGAGATAGCAACTGAAATAGACAGAGAATAAAGGAACCTTAGTTGGTTTGGACAGGAATAGATAGGAAACACACCGAAAGAATTATTGACGGCTCCTGGGTGCTTATCGTGGTGAAATAACTAAGGAGCTTGTTTTGTAGATCATTTGAGTACTATCCTCACTGAGCTCCCGACTACTGTGGACTTGTACCATGTCTAGTTTAGCTTAGTGAATAGCCAAATAATGGCTTTCCCTTGCTAATAATGTTTTAGAATAGATATTAACCGTAATCAAGAATTCGTTAGTAAGTTTACAGGTAAACTTATTTCGAAATTAATTTATAAATATAATTACTCTGAAATGTATTGATATAGGCTGAAGCTAGTAAGGATAGCTGAATGGATTTCTCTGTGATGAAGGTGAGAAAGCCTCGGGCATATGATTACAGACTACAAGAAAATGGCTAATAATTGACTTAAGATTCACTCTATCTCATAAATTCCATCGAAATCAATACAATAAGTGATTATCATAGTGTCTTATCTCCTTGGATATTGTCATTTTAACAAGATAATGGAAAAGCGTTAATCTAATTAGGAACCAAGTAAAATTAAGGACCTCACAAACGACGCAGGTGTATGGAGAGACCTACTTGACCTCTCCATGTTGCCAGTAGCTCTGTTCGCTGGTTTCGAATTCAGATATCGAAAGGAGTGATGTAGAGAGCAGGGTTGGAGAAAACGGAAAGAGGAAATAAAGCAGAGTTTGGAAAATTTAGCACTTTCAAACATTTAGCCGAATCTTAATGTGTATTTGTGTCTTGTATTTTTCTCCTTTGTTCATGTCATGGTCTCCTTTGTATTTTTCTTTTAAATCTTTTCTGTGACAAATGCGTGTTGTAACAATACTTACAAGGAAAATGATGTCCCAGCATTTTTATTATTTTTGCCCCACATGCAACTTTGATACTTCAACAACAAGTTCATGGATTGTGAAGGGCCATTAGAAAGCTTCTGAGAGAAATAACAGGAGTCAGAAAGGTATAGAATCCATTAGAAAACTCAAATGGTAATGTGCAGGTCGTGTTGCAATAATATCTGACAAGCGCTGGACATAACAACTATATCGATCCCCGGAGATCATATAAAACTGTTGTAGGCAGAAAATGAGATGGCAAAACTCTTCAGGCGGTTCAGTAAATACAGATGCTGCGATGTTCACAACAGAGAGATCTGGTGAATCTTGGAGAAGGTCCTTATACAACGATGGACCTTAGAAGACTAATCATGATGATGACAAGGATAATCGGGACATGGATGTAAGTGATAAAACACGCTGGATCAAACTTATCCAGAGAATATGACTCACAACATACCTGACATGGCTTCCCAGTGATATGCTTGTACCTAAAGCTTCAAAGAATGAGAATTAACCTTATTGATTAGCATGTTTGTTCTTGATCCAGTTGAACAATAACTATTCGCTGAAACTTTGTGAGCCATTGGTTAGATCCATCTGAACCTTTCTTTGTTAATGTTTATCAATTGACTGCGGCCGTATTACTCATGAGCCTTTGAACGAACACCGTTTCCTAAGGCTTACCAATATCGCGGTGCTGTCAATTCGTAAGGAAATATCTTCATCAATTCTACACGAGAACATGCATTAATAGAGGAGAACAAATTCTAATTCTAAGAATACACAACATGGTAATGTGAATGCAGATGTTCGTTTGCATCATTAAGGAATAGTAATATATACCATTGATTAAAAATTCATACATAATATAAAGCAGATGTTTTTTGTCATTCGAATCATGAAATATAAGTGAAATATAATTGAATAGAAATTTTGATAAAATCTGATCATGTGATCAAATAAAGGAATTTCCGTTTATAATTTTTTTTGTACATGTTTGTTTTAGATCCCTGTAGCCACAATTATTGACCAAACAACATGCAAGGTGGTGAGGTATCAACTCCTTCACACTGGGTTGTTTTTGTTGTGTCAGCGCTACCAGACAAACCATTAAACCTGTAATCTCGCAAACTCCAATGAGTACTCCACTGCACATCATCTAAAAATGTTTTTACTATTTTCATTTTGGGAAACTTTTGCAATTTTTTTCGTATAGATTTCATTGCACTTTTGATGAAATCTGTTGTCAGCGCTACTAGACATATCATTTGACCAAGAACTTCGCTAATTCGTTTGAGTACCCACCCTTGCACATCTCCTGAGAACTTTTTTTTTTTTTTTTTGAAATGATGCTTCGCTTAATTACTGGTGTGGTGTGTCTTTCTTTTCGTTTTCATTGAACCGGATTAATCTTGAAAATAGCAAAATTTCACGGATCTTTAATCCTACATTTACTACTATAATCTTGACATTTTTTGCTACCAGTTACCCTTTATCAATATTATTGAAAATCCGACAAATCTTGCACAGCAACAGAAGAAAATCTCATTTGTTACGAATATATATAAAAAAAATCACTTGTTTCTTGGCAGTTTCCTCTTCCAGCCTTTTCCTCTCTCTGAGATTAAGTTACTCTGAGTAAATACAGATAGCCAATATTGCAGGGACTGGATAAATTCAGAAAGTACTGGCTCCACAACGCCTATGATAGAGAAGTATGGCGAATCCTGGGGAAGGTCTGTGTCCAACGACAGACATTGAAAGACTGATGATGATGACTTACTAATATCCAGTATTTTACCATTTTCAAGTCCCGTGGAAAATTCAAACTTGGAATATTTTTCTCAGTTATTTTCTAATTCACACCTTTGATCAAACAGTGAAAGGACAACTACCTTTCTGTTGCACATGCTTGAATACAGTGGAGAAAATATCGATTCGTACGAATAAGAATATCGGAAGGTCCATGGATTGTTTAGAAACATCCTTCTGACTCATTTCCGAAAATTTCTTCAGGTAAATCGATACAGTGTTCATTGGAACTTATAATAAACTGTAGCTTATCTTATGGTCTTCATGAGTTCACAAAAACTTTCTTACGGCAACTGAAAGGATTTAAGAAGCCCTTTATTATTTATGCAGCTCCTGTTATTTTCCAAACTTCATCTCATCCAATATCTTGTAGAAGTGAACGACATTATCATTTTATGTTTTTCTGATTATCCGAACAGACTATCTGAGGATTATAACTTATTTCCATTTACTTACTTCCGGGGGTACACTTTACAAGAACATATCTCTCAACTTAGTCACAGACAGTCGACTTAATAATGATAGCTTCATGGAGGAAGATCAAAGATCAAATGATGATAGTGACGGCTCACGGCAAGGGGATGATCATGATGATTTATTTAATTGTCGAAGTTTAATTGCTCCCCTCCCCCGATTCCAGGTAAGTTGACCCCGATTACTTTTGAATTGTGACTGAGAATACGTTCTAAGCTGCAGAGTTAATCGAGATATCTTGCCCTTTATGGCACCCAGGCATTATAGCAAAAGTAGGAGGGTTTCAATTGCTTTATTGTTTTCCAATGAAGATCAAACTGGAAACTTCTCTCGACATATACGTCGATTGCATAAGTGCGTGCGTGCGCGCGCGCACACTCATACATACATACATACATACATACATACACACACACACGTACACACACACACACACACACACACTCACACATATATATATATAGAGAGAGAGAGATAGAGACAGTGAGAGATCAGGTTTGCAGCTATCATCAATATTATCTTATTTTTCATTCGTCTCTGTAAATACGATTTGCATTCAAAGCCTTAACAACAACTGCTGACACGTAAATTAATCAGTTTGATATAATATTTTTCCAGTATATCTATATATTTTTATACATCATAAGGGTCTTTTGGTCTATGCTACGATCCTTTAATCAAGATTCTAGTTATGATTTAATGATTTGTTTCTGCCTGAATGACTGATATAAGGAAATATCAATATACACATCGCATTGACACCCTCATTTTGAGAATACCATCATCATCGGTCTTTTATCGTCTGTCATTGGATACAGATCTTCCTTAGGATTAGGCACATCTCTCTCTCGTGAGCGTCACGGAGCCAATATTTTCTGAACTTGCCCAGTTCGTCTCTGATTTAATTTTCTGCCAGCCTATGTTCGGCATTTGATCATTAGGGATCCATGTTCCATTGGTTTTCTGCCATTCTTGCAACTTGGCCAGCCCATTGCAATCTAAGTTCCCTGGTGCTTTCTAGGATGTCTTGAATTCCTGATGTTTAGAACTCCCCCTAATATACTGCAGTGTCTTGTGGTCTCTCCATGTGATGTTGAGCAAAATTCTCTCACGTTGCATAGTTCTCAGTTTGCAGGTTAATTTCTTGGTTAGGTTCCATGTTTCAGCTTCATAAGTGACTATGCATTGTTTGTATACCCCTGTTTAAAAAAATGATGGGATTTTCTTGCGCTTGAAAGTTGAGCTTGCTCTGCCGAACGTTTGCCATCCTGAGTGATACCTCACTTGATTTCTTCTTCTTTCAAGGATTTCATGGAGATACCACTTTGAATCAATCAGTGTATAAATAATACTTGAGCTTGCATATACCCCATATGACTGAACACTATAACAGATGTTTAAAAATATGTGCACAAGAAGGAATCTACCTAACATCTGAGAGATTCCCCCTTTTTTTTTCATCACTAAGTTTCATTGTCTAAATTTTATTAAACAGAGTGTATTGATCATAGTGTATGGTATGGTAAGACTATTTACCTCGTCCATGTATTCTCTTGTTCACAACAGTTTCGGTTCTCCAGCCTTCATCAGGTGTTCTAGAATATGGAATCACACCTCCGGAAACATAACCCAAATACCGCCCCCTAAAAATCAACAAAAACAAACAACAACAGAAAGCAAACAAAGCAAAAAACAAACAAACAAACAAAAACAAAAAAAACTCAAAAAACAAAACAAAAACAAAACAAAAACGGATGTGACTTATCAGGTCCAATCAAGCATGCCCTCTGAAGTTGAATTCCATCTTCTAGATCCAAGAACACCCGATGGAGACTGGAGGAGATAAGACAAAAAACTTTGTGAACAAATGAGTACAAAATGATCGACTTTCCTGTGAAAGAAATTTGGCTTTAGTTCAAGTTTTCAGATGTGCACTTTACTATCACTCTTTGAGTGGTTTTTAGTATTAAGTTTGGTGAATACGATCATGAATGACTTTAGGGATAATCATATTAATATTATAGATGCCTAAAATGCAACCTCATTTGATTATAGATTCATTTGGAATTGACAAAAATATGACACTCTGAAGCACTTTACCAAGAGTAGATGATTTCAAAACGATGTGCAAAAAGTATTTACAAAGCATCGCTTACAAGCCTAGAATCTCAAACTTGGAATAGGAAAATCCCAACTATTCTTAGTCAATAGTCACACAAAATACTTGCAATTTTGAAATAATTTTATATGGCAGTAGCTCGCTCGTAGTGTTAGTAAATTATTTATTTTTGTGAAATGGTTAATATATCACATTACAATTTCTATCGGTCAATTTCAACTTTGTTAAAATAATCTGGCCTTTCTTGAAAGGTATAAGCTGAATTGATCAACTTATATCATAAATATTTATTTTTTTATTCACTTCAATGTAATAACCATTGTTATGGGAATTTGTATTTGTAAGATATCCAAACTTTGGACCTGAGTCTTTTAACATTTATTAATTTCGAAGAGGAGAGAACAATATAAATACTTGAGATAAAGAAAAATTAATATGTTTTGCATGTATCTGATCAGCATTCTTGATTCTGGTAAATAACTTTTTTTCACATCTGTAAGTGTTGATTAGAAAAAAAAAAGTAATTTAGACAAAATGTATCATTGACTTAATAGTCGTTCTATGGGTTTAGGTTAGTTATTTGTATTGTTGTTTTTCTGACTCACACTTTGATAATGGTAAGACGCAATTTTGGCCATTTTGGTGCCAAGTAAAATTTGTTTTGAGCGGTCGAGTTCATCCGGTGGGTTGAATGAAATGAACAGAAGTTTCGAGTGAGTCAAGTTAATAAAAAGGCTTTACGTTGTGTACCAAGCATTTACTGCTTTTTAAATGAGTATTTAAATGGGAAAGTGTCAAGCCATTGGTGCAAGTTAATAAACAAGAAATGAAAATAACAGTGAAGTCACTTGTCCTTGCGAGACTTTTTCAATGTTTTTTTTTAGAGACTGTCAACCAAAACTGTCAACATAGGTTTCTTCAGTTTTTAAGTTAGTCCAGCTGGCTGGCTATGTATGTATGTACGTATATATCATGTGTACAGGCCACACCAATGGAGTCAGAGTGCAGAAAATGTGAACATTCATTTCTTAGTATATCTAGAAAAACGCTTTTATGTCACTTTTTCAAAATTCCTCCCTGACATATATTTTTTCAAAGCAGGGGGTTCAATTTGCAGTACAAGCTCATGCTAAATTGGTCCTTAGTTTGTATTTGGCTGTTTTCACAATTGATTTTTTTTGTTTTGATTTTTGTTTTTCATCTGAAAGTTCAGACTTTTTAGTGTCCAACAAAAAGCCAGAGAAGTAACATATTTATTGATCAATCTTTTTTGAAATTTCAAGTAATCACCCCAACACAGTCTACTACCAAATAACACCCGTCAAGGAACAGTTTCTATCGAGTGACTAAGCGGACCTGTTCACTTTATTTTCAAATGAATAATTTCAAGCCCGAATAAAATTCTTTTTTACGGTAGTGAGTTTTAAATATCCAATAAGCAGGGAAACACTGAAAGAGTATGTGAAGTCTGTAAAAGTGTAAGCAATGAAGGGTAAGAAAAAATCCTAGCTTTATATTGTTATACGTTTTTGCATACGAAGAAAACTATAGTAAAATTAAACCATGGAATTGAGAGAGGAACAAATGCAGAGAAGTGGTTTTATATTCTTATTTTCAGTTTCTTTTAAATGCCTATAACCATACACCTTGGTTACTAAAATGATTTACTGTCATCGGACATTTAAAAAAAAGTATCTATTGCCTTATCAGATATTTGCCCGGTTCAGTTTTGGGTGTTTTAGAAGCCAACATCCGTGATTAATAACTGTCTATTTCTTGCTCCATAATTTCATCAATGTTTGCAATGTAAGTCGACTAGACTCGTTACAGTAAATTATTGGAAAAAACAACCCCCCCCCCAAAAAACAAGCTCAATCCAAGAAAATGTACGGAAATATTTGTACAGGCCCTGCCGACTCAGGACCTTAAAAGACATGGAAACCTGACCCAATTCTCCATTAATGGAGCTGATTAAAATTCCATGTTCTTTAATGATTTTTGTTTAATCGTCCACTTTTTCTCTAGAGTACAAAATACTGATCAATGTAGATGATCTGCTACCCATCTATTCTCAACACACGAACTAGATGAAAAAAGAGATTTGATTAGTACGACAAATTGTCGTCCGTATACACAAAATTTTATATATATATATATAAATATATATATAATTGTAAATTCATTATTCTTTTTAGAAACTCTTTTTGAACAGACATTCCGTTTCTTACACGGCGAATATGCCAGTCGGTATCGACAACGTCAATAGAACAAACAATTGAAGAAATGGGCTTATGCAGGAGACGAACCTGCAGCCTGACCAGAGGCCGTCTCGAGTGTGTGCATGCCCGACAAGGGAAGGTTATGGCGTTATGCACAAGGGTACCTCTTTATTTAATTCTTTTGAATCTCAATAAAATAGACGTAGATAAATATGATGGCATGGCTTTGCGAAAGAAAATCCAAGAAAGTTTCACAAATCTTCACAGGTAGCCAGTACAATAGAGTTTCAAGGTGAGGTGCAGCGTGCCATACCATCTGAAGTAAGGATTTGAATGCCATATTTAATAATTTATCAAGGTCTCCAGGTAGTTGATTTTGTTGGAGTTTCCACCATGAGTTTGATACATACATTGCATTTATATATATATATGAAAAGCTGATTGAAATCGGCCAACAGAAACCTTTTTTTGCGTGCTACAAATACAACTATGAACACAAAACCTTTTTACTGAATATCCTGGCTCTTCTTTACTTCTTGCTTGTATCTTACACCTCATAAGCCCATGTCGATCCTGGTATCAGGTTAGCTACGTATACAAATTAGAAAACCCTTAGAATAGAGCCGTTCGATCGGCTGTTGAAATATTTGCAAGTTAACAAGCAAACAAAGACTGAAACAGTTATCGTTTCCGGAATTATCACACATATACACAGGCACAAATATATACATGACCAGTGCATCTATGCAGGTTATGATTTACCCTAGAGTATTAGAACGAAATGACGATTTCCAACGACCTTGTTTTGTACAAATAAGATTTTCTATAGTTCAATTCATATGTATCGAATCGACAGTCATATCTCAGCATAACACCATCGATCAAAGATCAGGTTGTTTCAATATATTTCGACCATTAGATAAATTGCCAAAATACAATATCAACCACAACACTGAAACTTACAGACTCCGAAACCGTTCACACATCCATCTCTTATTTACAGTTTATGCATTCACGCACACATAGACACCTATCTTCAATTACCTCTCACAATCACGCACACATAGACACCTATCTTCAATTACCTCTCACAATCACGCACTCAATAACATCATATACTTATTCCACCGAAATAATCCACATGATCAATCTCTCTCAATCAATCTAATAATAGAATATGATGGATTTATACGAATGTGACAGAATGTGATTTTGGGAGGGGAAAACCGATGGAATTTGGGAAGGATAGTACAAACAGTCAGGTCAAAGTTCAGTGTTAGATTTAAGGTGCCAGGAATTCAGATCATCAGAGACTTTGGACACAGAGAAGGTAAGGATGGATGGAATACGGTCCCATCCTGAGAAGTAGTAAGAGAGGTATGTTAGGTAAGTTCGGCGGGGCTAGTATGAAAAAAAAGTGAATCGTTGTTTGATTTTAGGTGTTAAGGCCAGATGGGAAAATATGTTAAGAGAGCATGGAAAAATTCGATTCTAGTTGTTTTTCCCCCATCACTTAACGATCCGGCGTAAACATTTAGGAAGACCAGACCTGTGTGAGCTTATCCATCACAGCCCATGGGCCGTGGTGATCGAACAAGTTTTGAAATATCAAGAAATCCGGTCAGGACAGCCTGATCTCTCTCCCCCTTCTCTCTCTCTCTGGGTAAATACATCATTACAGTCGAACGGATTTCAGTAGAATTACATGAACTTTTAAAACACGATTTCTTTTTTGTTACCCGAATATTCTGCGTGTATGTCATCCGTTACCTGCATGCACACACCTGGACGTTACACAACAGACTCTTGTTTTGCATCCGTGAACCAGGGATCTGCAGGCTAAGGAAAAGAAGAAAGTGTGTAAAGAAACTATCTGCAAGACCATCGAGAAACAATAGCGACCACAGATACGACACTCCAATCACGTTACAATGAGAGGGCCCAAGAATTGAAGCAAAATAAAAACATCAATAAGGTAACCCATTTTAAATGCACACACGGTAAATGGTAAAAAGAAGTTGTAAGAAGTTCCTGAAAAAAATAACAGGCACACGAAGAATATCTTCCCGCAGACAAAAATCTGCATATACACACACACGAAAAATTTCCTTGGATAAACGTGATCATTAGATATCATGGTGAAGAAAAATGAACTATTTTATACATATTTTACGTATTGATTTGCAATGAACTTGTCAAGTTGAACATAATGCGTTCAGGTGTATGGAGAAATAATTGCATACACAAAAGAGGAAAATAATGTAACACTCATAATGATTGAAATTAACTTAGGAGAGACTTGACTTTTATTTTATTGGGTACATTCTATTTCGAGGTAATGAGGAAATTTCTTTGCTCGTTGTATATTGCTCTTCTATTTTCCTCGAGTGTAATATTTGTTTTCGTTTTTTTTTTTTGAGGTGGGGACGAAGTTCGTACTTTTGTTGTGTGCTTTCTCCTAGAATTATGAAATAGGGGGTTTCGAGAATATTTTTTCTGGCATTTGAATGAGTTGGATGCAACGGTTTTTGCGATGGTCAAGTTTAAAATCATGCACCGATAGATTAAGCAACAGTTTAGCCGCGGTGGTTTCTCGGGTACGCACTGTTCTCACGACACGGAAGAAGATTCTGTTTGTAATTAAGTAAGAAGTACATTATCTCAAAAAAAGTTGAACTTGTTTGGATTTTGGAATAAAACAATTTACAGGGAAGGAAATTTGAAGTAATGGCACTGAGAACTTGATCAAAATTTGACAAGCACACAGGGAGACACAGGTTCTTATTCAAGCTTTGAGGGGCTGTCAAGGGAAGCAATTATGACCGTATTTGTCTCATTCTTTGTTTTTTTTTAATCTAATTTTTTCTTTTCCTGTTGATTTTGATGTTGAGTCGCATTTCTCTTGTCATTTTCTGCTTGTTCTTTGTTTTTTTTCCTTATGGAGAGAGTGAAGAGTAGAAAGAAATAATGTATAGTTTATCACATTTTTTGAAAGTAAGTAAAGGTAAGAAGTAAGCTTGAAAGTTTCAAAAAAAAAAAGAAAAAAAAATCGCAACAAGACAGATGAGTTGAAAATTATACAATTGTTACTTAAATGTAATTAAAAAAAAAAACTACTCACAATTTCTATTATTATCATCATTTCAGTTTAGAAATTTGTACTCATTTTACGGAATGTATTTTTGTCGGGGCTGGTCTCGTGATGCAAGTTTTATCTCCACGCGAGGATATTAGGGACTAAGAGCTTGTGTGATTTTTGTAGATTGTGGCACAGTGTTGGAGATGTTTGTGTGAAATGGGTATCGGTTACCATTGCATATATATATATATATATATATATATATATATATATATATATATATTGATTGATGATCATTTTATTTTGCCGGTTGATATCCGTTCAATCATTTCATCTAGTCACACTGATTCACTTCATTACGCCCATATACTCTAAGATTGCACTTGAGGCCAGCTGCTGACTTGAAAAGTCCAAAGCGCACACGACAGACAAAAGCCATTGATTGAATCTGTCTGTGAAATGGCAGACTTGTGCACTTTCATATGTCTCTTCAGTCAAGGGTTTGTCTACTTTACAGGTGGTAGTCTTGGGGAAAAAGTTTCTGCAGATTTCTGAGTGATTTAGTGTGATTTGCACGGCCTGCTTTCGAAGGAAAAGTACGACTGCAGACATCACATTTCCAGTTCTTTACATTAACCAGCAGATCCATAAAAGTTCTCTTGCACAAGGCCGTTTCAGTTGTGTCACTGATTTGCATTTCCTCGAACATTCTGCATCGTTTTTTTTATCAGATCATCTCTATCCACCTCAATCCAATGCTAGATCTTCCCAGTTCCTCAGAATTGTTCCCAGATTCTGAGGGATTCAAAAATAAGTCCGTGAAAAGTTCCTCCCAATGCTGCTTTGAAGAAAGTTCTTACATCTTTTGATTCTAGGAAAACTACAGTGATAGTGGGTCACAGACCCGTTTTAAGAGACCATGATGTGTTTTGGTGTCATATTTTATCAAAAGACCTTCGAACCTCTGGCGAAATATTTGACCACTGACCACCACCATCATCATCATCATCAGCAGCAGCAGCTTTTTAACGTCCGTCATTGGACAAAGACCTTCATCAAGATTTTGCCAGACTTCTCTATAATAGTTGTTGCAGAATTTCTGTATTTATTTAGCTCGTCACGCCATCTTTCTTTCCCTCGGCCACAATTTCGCATTTGATCTCTGAGGATCCACACTGTGTGCCGTTATATCCAGCCGTTACCTAACATTCTTGCAACATATCCAGGCTACTTTCATTTGAGTTTTTTCAACTCTTTCTATGATATTTCGGACACTTGTCTTTTCTGTAATATACTGTGCTATCTTATGTGAGGTTAGGCATGATTCTCATACGCACGTCGCATGGTTCTAAGTTTTGGGATCATCTTTTGGTTCGATTCCATGTTTCAGCTCCATAGGTGACAATCGGTAGTATACATTGGTTGTATACCCGTCTTTTCAGGACAATTATGATTTTTGTATCCTCGATGCACAACTGCCCTGTGCGATTTATATGAATTTCCCAAAGCTGATCTATCTTTGTAGATTTGGTTTCTTATAGAGACTGGAAATATGCATTTTGTTTCCAAAAGCTGGTTGGTAAAAGGATCTCAATAGATGAACTGGTTTTTATGCCTCTCTTGTTTAAAACCAAAGCGCATAAACTCCTAAACTGTACATCTGGTCCCTAAGATTTTCCCCAAAATGCCGTCATAAATAAGATTGCCAAACCTTATGGTATGCAGTTTCGCAAACATCCGGCTGTGCCAGTTTTGTCACGTCGATGTGCTCTGCAGCTGTTGCACCATTTGTGCAGACTTTCTTTTTTCTTTCTTTTCTTTTTTTTTTTTTACGAATTCAGAGCTTGAATTTTGCACGTATCAATTTACGATCAGTGTTACATTCCGCACTATGTCAGGGAACTGCTTTGTTCTTTCACCAGTAACTTTTTCCCCCTAAACCTCTACGCTTTCCTTCCATTGCTTTAAAGGATTTTCCTGGTTCATATCAGTGTAGCTATTTCAATCAGAGGTATTTTATAAAAGGGGCTTCTTCTAATCTTTTCCCAACAAGAGATCTCTAACCACCAGGTACCAAACAGGGCGTTCTCATGTCCTCGCACTGACGCACACACACACACACACATATATATGTCATAACATATATATATATATATATATATATGTATATGTACAAGCATATACATATATGCACAACATATACACAATATACGTACAATATTTGGGAGCCTGGCAAATATTATCACTCAGGGCCAGAGCAGACTTCAGAGTAATATTGTTCAAGGAGTGACTCCCCATCTGCTAAAACTCCAAACATTTGGTGTCACATCATAGGTTGCAGCTAAATGTTGATAGATGCACACACACACACATATATATATATATATATATATATATATATATATATATATATATATATATATATCAACATCCATTACATTCTATTGATATCTTATATTATATTTATTTATATTTTATACAAAGGAGCAACTATACTTAGGTAGAAATATAGTTCCGAGACAAACAGAACACATGAACTAAAGTAGCTATCGATCGGAGCACAGGGGGAATAAGTTTAGGGGGTTATTTCGACCTCTGCCTACCGCCAAAGACCCGGTTGCTGAATTGGTTGGCGAAGTCCTAGGTTACATAGGTGCTCCCATGGTAGTGAGTGTGGGTTCATCTATTTATTTTCAGATCTTCGCTGTTGTTCAGCTCACTATCGGAAATAATTTGGTTCGTGCAAAATTTTGTCCCTTAAGCTGTCTTTCCTTATTCACGTACATATAAATATTTGTAAATCATACATCAAGCACGCACACACACTCTCTCTCTCTCTCTCTCTCTCTCTCTCTCTCTCTCTCTCTCTCTCTCTCTCTCACACACACACATATATATAGTTGAAATATTTGGTATTTTATTTCAAATCGACCTTCATAATCAGTTCAGAACATAATTTTTTTGTTCCAAAATTTGTGTATTTTACCATACTCGGGGATGGGGTGTAAATGAAGACAAGATGAAAGATTGAGACTGTGCAGATCACAGCACTACTGAAATCTTCAAAATATTTGGGAGGGTACTATAAATGAGAGACTAACAACCCCCAGTCTGCAGAAATAATCGAACAGTTTAAATCAACATGGCATAAGAACACTGGGAGACCATTGGGACAGTACGAAACCGCAACCAAGAGGAGATTTGGAGACCTGAGGAAACTTGTCACTCAGCCTTCAGTGATGACCACCAGACGTCTGCAAACCACAACAATGATGATGATGATGATATTATCATTATTATTATTATTATCATTATTATTATTATTATTATTATTATTATTATTATTATTATTATTACTATATCAATGTTGTGGTTTTCACTTTTGACGTTGGTAGCCACAGGGCACACACGGACGAGCAAAGAAAGAAACACACACATGGACAGGCAAAGGAGGATAACCGTCCACAAAGGAGGGAAGAAGAGAATTTGTTGCCCGATTGGCTGGTTGGTCGGATAGGCCATTTGCAGGGTTCTGGTGATCCGATAATTGCTTATTTCTTTTCACGAATAGCTGTGATTTGACCGATTATCAGCAGATTTTTTTTTCTCTTCTCAGCATAGATGTCATTTCCCTCTTGCTGCACACGCAGCAATTTTTTTGCCCTCCTTTTTATGCTGTTTCTCAAATACCACAGTTTCTCTTGCATATTTTTTTCTCATCTCTTTATTGCTCACTTTTCTTTTTTTTCCTTTTTCTCTCATTTATTTACTTGGTATTCATCGAATCTTCTTCTCGTCCGACGTCTTGATCTTCATAGATATTGTCCAATAAGACTGTCAACCAAAGCTGTCAACTTAGCTTTCTTCAGTTTTTAAGTTGGTTTGGCTGACCTACTGGTCGGCTGACCGGCCATGTATGTATCAAGCGTAAAGGCTGCACCGATGAATCTACAAAGCTGAAAATTTGAACATTCACTCTATATGTTTTGAAGGAAAAAAAATGAATGTTTTGCTCAAAATTTTTTGAACTATCCCCGAATGGGTATTTAATGAGTGGTCTAATATGCTGAGTGAGTTCATTCTAAATTCATCCCTTAGTTTGTGTCCGGCAGCATTCACGAATAATCTTTTGAAAATTCAGACTTTTTTTTCTGGTGACCATACCCCCCCAACCCCTGCAACCACCCAAAAGGGAGAGGAGTGACTCATCATTCATTGATCATCCCTCTTTTCCCTCCGATGGTTTAATCGAGCAACCCTAACACGACATGCTAACAAAAGACGTTGGTCATGAGCCGGTTTCTGTTTGGTGACTAACCAGACGGGTATTCCTCTTCATTTACCTTCCTTCCCTTTATCTATCTGCTTACCCCCCCCCCTGATTTCTCTATTTCTCTCTTTCTTCCTCCCCCCATCTCTCTTTCTCTCTCATTCTCTCTTTCGGTTATATCGCCTCTCCTTTCTCTGCCTTGCACATTTCTCTCCTTCGATGCCTTGACCCTATCCTGTTTCGACTTCACATTCTTCTCACCTTGATTCTCACCTTTTCCCCCCATCCTCTTTTATACTCTTCTATCTCCTCTTCCTCCCCCTCCTCCTCCACCGTTATCAGCAGGAGCTGCATAATTGAATCAGTATTTCACTAAAAGGATAATAGCAATGCACTTTTTTTTCTCATCAATCTGCGCAACAACAACAACAACAACAACAATAATAACAACAACTTCAACGACAACAAAAAAGTAACAGGAAAAATTTTTAGGACGTACAGACAAGATAAAACGAGGAATGCTAATCTTGTTTACCTTGCGTCCTATCCTTTTTCTTTTCTTTTCTTTTTTTTTTTTTTTGTTGGCGAGAATCATGGACACTCCGTTTTTACAAAAGGCACGCACGGTCCTTCGTGGGATCCGCATAACTGAGATTCACATTCCTGTTTTTCAACGCTCCCTTATTTGCAGTTGAAGCCAGCACCAACGACAACACTGTGTACTTTTCTTTCATGGCTTGTGTCCAGATATTTAAATTGATATAAGCATGGAGATTATAACACTGTTATAAATTTCTTTGCAACTAATAGAAGAAATAATTCACCTACGCTTCGTGATTTATGCTCTCGCCAATTAAGATTGTGTGTTTTTGAGATGTTATCATGAACGCACACATAAAATCATACTCACACTCAGCTTAACAGATATATAACAAAACATGCAATCTTATCTTAACCAAGTGTCTACTGAATATAAGTATCATTCATATAAAACATACAAAAGAAACGATGTTGTATTTTGAATTAAACATGTTTTTGAGGGGAACTGTAAACTATAGATACCCATACAAACATGAAAATAAATAAATGGGTATTAAACTTGCACAAGTAAATTACATGGTGGTTCGGGATATAATAGAATGTTAGTTACTAGTTTTTTCGAATGACTAGCTTTTCGCCTCGAGGAAACCATGCATCTAAAAATTTCATTTATGTATGCCAGTACAGATCTTCTTGGTAATTTCTAAATCATTCTATCGGTAAAAGACGTTTATTTCGCTACTTTTTTTCTGATAGCTTCAAAATAAAAGTTCTAAGCAATCTTACTAACGTCCATTATATAAATAAATAAGGCACGGAAGGAGTTGACAGCTACTCTTCTCCGTTTTCATAATGATTGTCTTCATAAAAGTCGTAGTGGAAGTAAAAAAATCGTGTACGTAATATACCAGTGATGCCTATTGTCTACTGATTGAGACAACTATTATTAGCTATCCTTTGTCAAATTATTAATTGGGGCTTTTGGAACCCCAGATGCGCTTTACTCATCCCTGTAATACCCAAGCATACTCTACACTTTGTTTCAAAGGTCCATTTACCTGACTTAATGTTACTTAACTTGAACGGTCACGGTGGTATGCTTTACAATGTATTTCTACTACGCTACTAACTGCCAGTGACATCAGTAGTTTTTTTTCTCATTATTTTTTCCTTGCTTTGTTAACAAATTTATCTTAATTCAGCACTTTTGTATTCATAACATTGTTTTAGCTACTTTGAGTTCACAAACATGTGAATAGAATCAGACTTTTGGTATTATGTACACATATGCGTACATTGCAGTAATGATTAACAGAGTGGAAATAAATTGATCGAGAAAAAAAGTTGATTAAATCTAGAGATTTCATTATCATTAGGACAGAAACCCGTTGCATTTCACCTGTTAACAGGCGTCTTCTTATGTACGCAGTGGAAACGTGCACTGTGGAGACGCCGAACATAAAAAAAATGGGTTGTTGATACGTCCCAAAGAGGGGGAGAAAAAATAAGTTGTAGAGTAATGGGATGGCCAGCCAGAAGTTGTTCAACGCAGGTGAATGGCAGAGGGTTAGTAATGTCTGAACTTAGCACGTCTGCTCTTTCCGCATCTGGATAATCCTGTCAACAGAGGAAATGCATCAGCTCTTCATATTATTATTATTATTATTATTATTAATGATAATAATAATATTTTGAGGTGTAATTAACATTTTAAAATCTCTCTTTCATTTTCACACTGTCAATCATTATGCCATTTTGTAAGATTTTCTACCATTGAATCAACAGACAAAATACTATACATAAATTATAATATAAATTTAAATGCGTATTTTTACTTTGAAACTGTATTCAAAATGATCTCCCGTTATCATTTAGGCGAAACAGCGTAACTAAATTGAACAAATCAAAGAAAACAGAGCTGTTGCAGCAATCAAACTTGCAACTGATTGGTAGCCGCTTTAACGTAGCATCATTAAGTATGGCCGAGCTAAAAAGTTGCAGCGAGAACATTGAACGTTTTAGAATATATAAAAATGTCGAAATATATTCACTATGTAATACCATAACATTAAAAGTGCATAATCGCCTTCTCAAGATTGTATGTGACTCAATATCAGGTTCAACGAGGGTGCTAACACACGTTCGTGTCTACAAGGTCCAAAGTTTTTTCTGTTCCCGCTTCAAGTGTCGCACAGGTGTCGCAAACATGCTCCCGACCCTGGCCTTCAAATGCAAGGTCATAATCCCAGGGAATGGGCATAGTATTCTTTTTTTCTGGCCACAGATGAGGCAGATGAGATTATATTGATATAATTTTAATACTGAAGTTTATAAGATGATTCATACGCACCCACATATTCACAATACATATATATATACATAGATATGAAAAATTGTATCATTATATCCGATTTTCTGCATCTGTATGGTCACAACGTTTCGGCCGTATACTTTCGTCAGTAGTTGTTGGTTCTAAATGTGTAATCACTGCTTACAGCGCATACTCGAATGGACTGGACTCGACGCGTCCATTTTTTTTTATACATCCGAGTTTCGGTGTCTACCTCCGAGTTGCCTTCCTTAAATTGAATGATCTGATTGCTTTTCCGAAGTAGTATTTCATTGATGCTATTGATATCGATGCTCACTTGTCTGGAGAGAGTGTGTGTCACTTCATTCCATAAAGGTCTGTGTCAACCTCGCTTCTCCAAAGACCAACGACACCCGACGAAGGCCGGTGGGTACACGACCGAAACTTAGCAAACACATGAACACAGGGACGAGGAAAATGATCCGATCATATCATACATAATGTTTGATACACCTGCGTTTAACAAAATTCAGACGAGAAAAAAACAAACCCTATATATCTTTATTATGGTAATTTTATTGTGTTCATTATTAGTTGTGCATTTCTTTTATGATGGAAATAATTATTGTCGTTAATACTATAATAAAGTTGCGGCATTTAAAAAGAACATTGACCACAGTCGTTTGGATCACGTTTGTTATTGCTTAGAACCTACTTATCCCACTCCTGCATAACATTTTGCGCTATCTTTTGTCACAGATGAATGCCGCTTACTTCCTGATAGATCATTAATCGGCCTCCCACTTCAACAATGTCCTAATACTCTGACAGCAAAAGTGAGAAACAAAATAAAAATCAGTATCCCACTCCTGTGTTTAGCCAAGATTACACCCACCTCCATCTTCGTCCAGGTTCCGGCCCTTGTTCTAGTATAACCGGCTATCATTATCCTGGTGTCAGTGAGTTGCCAGTTAAACAGCGGGGCGTGTCCGAGTAATTCAATTTGTCCTGATCGGTTGATTGCCGTTACTGCTTTTATGTCGTCTGGGTTCATTGGCTGCCACAGCAAGACACTTAGAAGCTAATAACAAGTATTAGTTAAAAGATATCACTAATGTGGATGTGTCCCAATATGAGTGTACCGAAGAGAATACGAGTGAAATCCATTTTGGCACTTTCATTTCGGGACAATGTATTTACGTGAATACGCGCATTAGATGGAAGAGAGAAGAACAAATGCGTGGCAAACATACAAATGAAAGTGCACTAGAGGAAGGTGAGAGTAATAAATTGAGCGTTTGGTCTTTGTTTGAAGCGATAAAATGGGCGTTTGGGACAACTTAAGCTAATTTACTAATCAATAGGTCGGAGCCCAAACAATTTGCCCCAAGACGATCTGGAGCGTTCGTATCGGGTTATGATTACGTTTAAACCGAACGATTGATGAGAGAAATTTTTCAAAAAGCATCACAGAGAAATATATATGGCATCGTTGAATTGAAGAATGGCATAAAAAGGAAAGAGTACCGCAGTGAAGAGAGTGAAGATTGAGCTTGAAAAAATGAGTGAAAATTGGAACAATTATAAGAGAGAAATGCAGAATTATGAAAACATGGTTATGAATAAATAGACAAATAGAGAGATAGATGGATAGAAGTTGCCTTATTGGTAGTCATCTACTTACTATTTACTCAGACAACACAATGTGATAGAAAGTCAACATGGTTCATTTGGAGTCAAGCAATTTTTCTTCGTAAATTAGACTTGGCTAATCACACCTTTGTTTTCTAAAAACTGATTGGTAGAAAAAAAAACTCTAAGAAATCTATCGTTATTCAAATCAATTTACTTATTATCCAGTTCGATGAGGAACGGTTTTATTATTTCAAGGGACAGGGAAGATTATTTTGAAATCTATCTTAGTGGATGAGAAAGAAGAAAAAAGCTCAAAAATTGGGGCAAAGAAAGTAGTTATGAATCGAAGATGTCTTGCAGAGATATCAGAGGTCAGAGTCAACTATCCTATGTTAATGATGGGGTCAAGTAACCTCATAGACTACTTTCTACCCCCCGAGTTGCAGCTCTCCTGGAGTCTGGAAGCATTATATACGCAAGTAAGCGATCAAACTAACCAACAAGCATATGTCATTTTTATGATAATATATATAACTATAAAAATGCTCATATATATATATATATATATATATATATATATATATATATATATATATATATATATATATATATATATATATATATATGCTGGGGTTATCCCAACCATATATTACACCTATAGCGAACCAGAAAGGAAAAAAAAAAACAACATAGAAAAACTAACAAGGGCTATTTCCTTTATCCAATACATAAGAAAATTTATTTACAAATTCTGAAACGGCTATTTGAATATGTTTTGAATATATGGAACACAATAATTGAAAGGAAAATCAATACTTCTCCTGAAAAGCGAAGAACGACAATATACTAATGAGATTTTCATTCTACGTTTCTGTGTTCGCTGACATCATCATCATCATCATCATCTTTCATCGTCCGTCGTTGGACACAAGCCTTAACCAGGATTTGCCAGTCCCCTTTATTGTGGGCGTCGCCGAGCCTATATTTCCTGAACCTGTGCTGTTCGTCTCTCCGTCTCGTATTCTGCCGGCTTGGGTTCCTCATTTGATCTCTGGGGAGTTTGCGGGTTAGTCTCTTGGCTAGTTCCATGTTTCAGCTCCTTGGGTGACTATCGGAGGGATGCGGTGGTTATATATTCTTCTTTTTGGGACCAATGGGATCGTCCTGTTCTTGAAAGTTGAACTCACTTGACCGATTGCTTGCCTTGCAGTCGTGAGCCAAAGTGAGTGACTGACGGAAGCCTCTTTTCAAACTTGATTCATTCCCAATCGTCATCTCCATTATTCTGTTTCCATGATTTTGATCATTACTGAGATCTTTTCTGGAGCTGCCCGGAAGTTATTGAATCTGTAGGCGTGAGTTATTGATACGTCTGAATTTTGGATACAAATGAAGGTTTTTCGACGGTCCCACAAATTGCCGTTCCTAATACACCACCATCGGAAACGCTTGAAAGAATATTTCTTTTTCAAATTTTTTTTTCAGATACGATGATGTGAAAAGAAGTTCGTTAGCATGCACTTTACGAATATCGATAAGGACTTTCTGATTTGATTTGTGTTCCACGGAATGAACAATCCCACCTTTTCAATCGGTATCCGCAGATTTAGACTCAGCAATGAAAGGAACAATTCTAAAATCAAAATCATTTAAAACGAGGGAACATTTACGATCGTTCATGCGCCTTCCGGTTCTGGTGTCACGTGACCGAGGTAAACGTTTGCTGGTTGACCAGCGAGAGTCATATGTTCTTGACGTTGTGTAGGAGGGAAACGACACTCATTTTTTTTTTTTCATGAATCATCGCGTTTATGGTATCAGTTTTCCCTACCGAACATCAAGTATTTCATGGCTTCAAAAACCTGCTTGAAATTATCTGATATCTTTTTTGCTGATGCAGGTAGGGTAAAAATGATAATGGTGATAAGTAATTTAGAACAGAAAAGACGTAATTATTTGTCTGAAAAAATTCTTCCGTGTTTAATTGTATTCCAACAAAGAAGATCACAAGACAAGCAGTTGATACGTGGTGTATGCATGGAAACATATAGTATTTCAAAATTTTCTTTTGATCTCTTTGCAGTTTTTGTCCAAGAGGTGTTTGGATTTTGCTTAATTCTTTGGGTCAGAATGTACGGAAGGTTCGGGTCATTTTTGTATGTTGTGTATTTCGAACGGAGGTAATACAGGGTTCTTCAGTCTTCAATATTCAAAATTTATTTGGATCTCAATAGTAATCATTTCATAAGTTTTGGGGTAACATTCGTTTGCAGGAATGAGGTTAATTTGTGTCTTTCTGCTTTTTACTTCAGAAGTTGAGCGATTTTTTTCTTCGTCGTTCGGGATCAGAATGTAGCATACACAAAACAAAAATGCTAAAATCGCCAAGGAAGACAACGATTATCATGTTTTCAAATGTTAATACGGATATACATATATATATGTGCGTGTGTGTGTGTGTGTGTCTATATATATATATATATATATATATATATATATATATATATATATATATATATAATACTGAATGGCCATTTGTACCCCACTGAACATAATAGTCATGGTCACACATGCAGGATGGCGACATACCCACCTCCATTAAGAATATCAAACGAGAAACTGACAGTTACGATATCAGAAAAATTGCATGTTCTTGTGCATGTACCTTACCATAAATGAAGTTACTTCCTCCCCAGGAACATATAAACACTGACGTTGGTGTTGAACTCTGAAACATGGACAGAATACACACTGTGAAAACCGATTCCATACACATTTCTTACTCCTGTTCCACCTCAATTTGAATTGTACATCTATCTATCTATCTATCTATCTATCTATCTATCTATCTATATATATATATATATATATATATATATATATATATATATATATATATATATATATATATATATATATACATATTTACGTATTTAAAGACAGAGAATCTGCTACGGATAGGGTAGCTGCTTCAACATAGCAATGCTCTTACCATTGAGATAATGTTAAAGCCCAAATAACTGTCTCAAGACCAAATTCCCATCTTGGTTATTCATAGTCTATATCTACTCTATTAGTTTCTTTCAACGCAACTATTACGTTACTAAGAAATTGATATATGACCTGAAAAAATTGCTATTAGGAATTGCATTATATTATATAGAAATTCTTAATTAAATGACCACCTGTTATCACACAGTGAATGTACCATTTGGCCTATAAACTATAAATAGAATAAACAATTAACGAAAATGGGGTTGCTGCAGAAATTGAACCTGTGACCTATAGGGTGGTCACTTAAAAGTAGCGTTGCATTTATAGTATCTAATTGTGGTACATACATCGTGTAATAACGGGGTTTTTTTTTGACGAGGAGTTTCTATATAATATAACGCAATTTCAAATCATTCTGTCGGATCATACATCCATTTTCAATAACACACACACCTACCGTATTCGTATTAGCTTATTATTTTTTAATGACAACTGTTAAAGATTTAGTTCTTGCGCATTCGAAAATTTGTTTGTTTTTTCCGGAAACCTCAAAGGTCAGGGACAAAAACAATGGATACTAGTCTTTTAGAGAAGCCTTTTAAAAATGTTTTATGTCCAGATTTGAAATTGTGGCGTTTGTGCATCATGATAACTTAAAGCATAAAGCAACATGCAACAATTTTATACAGGAATGAACCACTGCAGATCGTATTTAGTTTATTTGAAAAAAAATTATGATAGTGGCCGCAAGAAACGGAAGCCTTATTTTGCTGTAAATAGGATATAACAAATATTTGTCACGTACTTGTAGAAACATCTATGCCTAGCAATGTACAGTCGTCAATTTGAGCTTGAATGACACTTTGACCGGATAAATGGCAAGTTGCTTTATGGGGAAGGTTGGCAGTTTTATTGAAAATATAATAATTTGGCGTTGGTTTGTTGTAAGGGTACATAAGCCCCCAAAGGACGAGAACATTCTTAGATGAGATTAGTATTGTTTAATGTAGTCTCTAGACGGTAACAAGTGATGTACCCATGTCATAAAAATGACGACAGTTTTATCAATTACAGAGAAACTTGCATGGTGCATATGTACCAAACAACGGGTAAAACCATGGGTAAATTTGTTACGTCGAGATTTTGCACTTTGTATTTGATAGTAAAATATTACCAATAACTTATAAATGTTCTGGTGAATCGCAGTCGCCCAAAATGATGCATCACCACGGTGTGCTTAAAATGATATCTCTTTTTACTTATAACATTTTTACTGGTACATTAGACGGTTTGATGATAGTTATGTGAATTTGATTAAAAATTGTGATACTATGTATACAAAAGTATTACGATATTATATTAAAAAGCAAAACATTGAAAGACTTAGATGTAATTATCATTTATTCCAGATGTTTCTCATATCATAATATTCGCCGAAAAACTGGGATCCATAAAGATTTCCTTGTTTTCCATCATTATTTATTTGTAATCAATATTGTTCCTATTTCTTGCAACATAAGTCGGTCTGTGATCAAACACAGGTGGGGGTAAATAAATGCTAGCTTGATTAAATGACTGTCTTTGTGATTTGATGTTTTAACCAGAAGAGTCATGCAGAGTAAGTTGCAGTGAAGCCATTTTTCCTCTTTTTTTTCCTGGTAGAGGGGGTGACTCGAAATACCAGGTAGTCGTAGATATGTTCTTGAATTCTATATTCTAGTAGAATATTGCATCTTCTGCCTAAAAATGAACTGCTGTCATCGTTACTACATTTTATTTTTTTTACAATAGTCCCGCTGTGTATCTCATCTGTTTGTGACCCAACTACCCAAACCTATCCTCCGGGCAGTTTTCAAAGAGGTCGACACGCAGCAATTAGAGTTTTCATTTTCAAGCGGGACAGGTGTTGTAAAAATGATGAAATCCTTTTTAAATAGAAAATTAAATCATATATTTACTCATTTACATTCTTTACCTCAGTCCAAATAAGCATGTTGTGAATAATAGGGTTGAGATTAGTAGCCAACTCTATGAAAAACTGGAAAAAAGACGATAGTCACAGAAGAAAACTTAACAGAGGTAAGAATAAGAAAAGGGAATTTTACTATTTATTCTAATCAGGATACCACTCAACAGGATCTTGAAGAACAGTAAAGGATACCAATCCTCCAAAACAAAGGGAAAAGTCAACCAACTTATGTAACTGGACGACATGAAAACATTTGCAAAGTTCAACAAAGAGAATGCAACAATGGGATGGAGTTCGGAAAAGAAAAATGTGCATAAAGGAAGGCTTGCAGAAGCAAAAGGAATCGAATTACCAGACAAAAACCCCCCAAACCCCAGAGCACTGACCACACCAGATCAATATAAATACGTGATAGTTTTTTGGAAATGAAATAAAAGAGAAAATGAAAAAAAAAATTCCTTTGGAGGTTGAAGAAAATATCAAAGACCAATCTAGATAGCAGAAATCTGATAAAAGGAATGGAAACATGGGCAGTATCCGTAGTAAGATACACAGGTTCATTCATTGGACTGACAAAAGAAGAACTCCAATCAATAGACTGGCGAACGAGGTTATGACAAAGGCAAGGCCTCGTGATGACTTAGGTAGACTGTAAGTGAAGAGGAGAAAAGGTGTAGAAGACTCATTAGCATAGAAAAAATGGTCGAAATAGGATTAAAAAAGTATTTGCAAACAAATAGCTGGGACATTTTAAAAAGCACTCGAAATAGTGCAACGAACAACAAAAAAGTAGCCAACAAAGGATTAGCTCAGTAAACAAGGAAAGAAAAATGGGAACAGAAGAAACTATACAGAGAATTTCAAAAGACAGATACATAATGTTGCAGACGGGAGGTCATGGACATGATTGTGCAAAGGAAACTTGAAGAGAGAAACGGATCATGGCAACCCAAAACTAATGCATCAAAGCAAACAATGTCGAGGCAAAAATCGACAGAACCCAATATAGGACGATTAGAATCAGCGCTAAGCGGAGACAGTTCTGGAAAATAAAAGCCACAAATTATTTTTGAACTTTGACATCTAAACTAACTACCCTATCAGAGCGAGAAGACCAGACCTGGTAACTGTGGACAAGGGATGGGGAAACCTGCTAAATAATAGACGTGGCAGTCCTTGCAGAGTAAATACGAAAGTGAGTGAAAAGCAGGGGAAATACCAGGACCTGGCAGGGGATGTGAAGGGAGTGCAGAACATGAAAGTCAAGGTAGTGCCAGTAATAGCAGGTGCACTTAGAACTGTACCAAAGACACTAAAAATGAGTCTGGATAAACTGGGGATAAGGGGGAGGATCGAGACTATACGGATCATAGCTCTTGTGGAGACTACACGAATATTGGGAAGAGTTCTGGAAATATGAGACGTTAGCTGTTAGCGATGGCCTAACAACCAAGGAAAAAGCACGGTGGATACGGTACAAACCACAGCGCAGCACAGCGCTGCTGTGATAGATGAGAACGATAGGAGAGGAGGAATAGGAACCCGGAGAATTCTGTAACAGCATTCAGCGATAATCACCGGGCAGCTGGTGTGAAACTGTAATATACAGCACGATTATGGACTGTGAGAGTGCGAAGAGGAGGCCTCAAGACTCGCAGAGACTTGTTATCACTCAGTCTCCAACAGTGACCTCCAGGCGACTGGTGTGAATAATAATAATAACAATAATAATAATAATAATAATAATAATAATAATAATAATAATAATCTTGTCCTTTACAATCTACTGCCGATCCGTTATCAACAATATAGGGCGAAAGAACATTGAAGTGTGAATGCGTATGTGTGTTGCAGTTCTTTCCTGTTTTCTGGGTTGCACTTTACATCGGTGGAAATCAGATGAGAGTGCTCATTTCAATACACGGGCACACTATCCTCTTGTCAAGAACATAACAGTAGAGAATAGCAGGTGTTTTGCATTTTTATCTCCTTGGTTATGCCAGAAAAGTGTTACAGTGAGCAGCCCCCTCAAATGCTTGTCTTTTGTCACCTTCTGTCAAGTAAATAAGTTCTTGCTGTTGCAAATGTACTGGCAGATTTATGACAGCAAGCGATCTGACTTGTTTTCAAATAGCCACTACATGCCTTTGGCTGCACTCATGAATCTTCCATCAAGATGCCGTTTTAACTCTTCGTGTGCAACTGAACCGTTCTTCACCATTTTATTTACGCCAAGATTAATGGCCATCGTATAATGCTTGAATATATATATTTTTTAACAGATTTTAAAGTTGGGCATATTTCCACATTTACATGGACATTACACTTAAGATATGGATACTTGTTATAGGGAACCACGTATCCATTTTCAACAGTACAATTGCCAACTTGAATTGTCTCACCTTGGCGTCGCTTGTAAGATGGATGGCCGTTTTTATTTCCTTTTGTTTCCCGTCAAAAATCTTTTGGATACTTCTTTTGGTAGTGTCCACTCCTCATGCAAGATGCTCATGGGTCTTGCTCGTCACAACGTCCATGAATCATGCAGAGCTTCTTAATATCATTTAGCAGAATCTCAGTTTCAGTGTCGGGAATTTCGGCTCAAACAGCTTAGTCTTTGCACTTGTTGTGTAGATACAATATCACTAAGATATTGGCATGTGGTAAACTTTTCTTTTGGAATTCGATGAAGTACAAATGAGCAACAAATCTTCCGAGAATGTATTTCCTCTTAATATTTTGAGACACTTTGCTATCATCATCATCATCAGCATCATCATCATCATCATCATCATCATCATCATCATCATCATCATCCTTTTAACATCCGTCGTTTGTCATATACTTTCTCCAGGATTCGCCACAATTCTATATTATGGAGGTCTCGGAGCCAGTATTTCCTGAATTTGTCTAGTTCACCCCCCCCCATCCTGTGTTCTATCGGCCTTGGTTTCTTATGTGATCTCTGGGGATCCGTGTTGTGAGCAACTTTGCTATCAGATCCGGCTTATCTGCGGGTTTTTGTCCATGAAAAGTTATTCTCAATGTCCTCCGAGTTTGGATTACACGACACTTTAATGAAAATATCAGGCGTGTCATGTTGATGCACTATAGCGTTCTAGCACGTTTTTCTCTTTTAGATCCTGGAAATGAGGATGGGAGAATAACTGGGCGCCCGACCTAAACTCCTGCATCTTGTGCAACATTATCCAAATGATCATCTAACCCGCTCTAAAGTTTTCCCTTCAATCTTTGTGGTTGGTTTCTGATAAAATTCAGATTATACACGTCAGCTTGTAAGTACAGATCTACAGCCCATTGTTGGAAGATTTTCCGTCAACGAAGAATTGGATTAAATTCGTTATCCCGGACTGTTGGGAGTGAAACCCTATGCTGAAGCATTGTGATATTTTGTCGGTGAATATTTGGCCTATTGTTAACATTTCCTGCCATTTGTGGTTGCCGTACTGGTTGGCCGAAAGGGGGAAAACAAAGTATACGTCAGATTATGACTAAAAATGTTAAGATTAATCAATGGCACGTCGCCATTCCTCGGATAAACTCGAAAATCTCTATTGAATGGAGGCTGGTAAATTGTATCATTTCCTGTCTGCATTGCAGTCCCTATGGAAAGAAATATTTACTACAGGCATGGGTTTTTCCTGCTTGGTGCGTGCGTTCTTCTTCAGAAGTTTCAACCTCTTTAATAATTTTAAAGGCTGCTGTATAGACGTTGTTTTCATGTACAATTCTGTCCAATTTTCCCATTATTTCATCTCTCATACGAGTTATCTGTTGCTCTTGAATTATTAACTTGAGCAGATATTACTAGGTTTGGGATTTATCGGGTGGAATTTTTTTTCCAATTCTGAAAACTTTGATACAGCTATTTCAGTGTATTGAAAAACTATTTTGAGCTTATTTTAAGCCACGAAACGCAGAAGACTTGGTAGGTCTTCGAATAGTTGGGAGGCATTTTTTATAGGCATATTTTTTCAATGCAGGATATTCGTACAAATTCATTACGTGCAGGATGGGGATACAGCATTCTGCTTCAAATGCATTAAATCGTTGAGAAGCTATCGTAGATGTAACAGCCCATTGAAGTCATACAAACATATTCCGGAAAACAAAGAAACAAAAGCAACATGCAAAAGTGAAAGCTGGACAGATATTAGAGAGTGGAAATTGAAGAGTTCAAATCCAGACATAAGTTCAGGATATTTAAAAGGAGAATTTCTACGACAAACTTCGGGAATTAGCACTGTCGATCTAAAAGTCTGTTATAGCTCATAGTAGGACGTTCAGTCTTCCATCCTATATGTACAGTAACCCTTCTAAGGAATTAGCACCGTTGATCTAAAAGTCTGCTATAGTTCATAGTTGGACGTTCAGTCTTCCATCCTATACGTACACTAGTCCTTTAGTTACTTCATCTAGTTACCACCATCCACCAGCTGGCTTCTGTTGGGGAGGGGAGCAAAGTGGATGCTACCAATACCTTCCTCCAACTGCCAACTAAATTTTCCAATTTCGATGCGGCTGACACTGTTCCTCAGGGTATTCTTGTTTGAAGAACCAGCCAATGAGAAGAGAGTGCTTTCTCAAGCCGTGCATCGTTTGGCTTAGCGAGTTTTAACATTTCGTAAGCCAATTATACCGCTAATTCCAGATAAAACTAATTTGTTCAATGCTTGAATATGTGCTTCGTTAGTTACATTGAACTTCAATTAATCAATCAAAGAAAAAAAGGACATTAATAGTTTTCTTTGTAACCTTGTAAGGTATCAGATCTTGATAATGACTAAGTGAACACCGAATCTGAACTATTTGATCTTTCCTTATTACATTAACACTTGACCTGTGTTCTCTTGTACGGAAATACGAAAAGTTATTCATAGAAATTATGAAAAACATTCCTTGCTAGTGGTTTTTAAATATGCAGTAATACCTCGATTAATGCGGTTGGTTAGTTCGAAATTTTTTCGTGTGGTTCAAAACTGCACGATTCAAGATCTTACTATAATGGGTTTTTTGTTCCAGCTTTATTTTTATTTGCTCTTCTATCTAGATTTCTACATGACCCTTTGCCTCGCCACCCATTAGTTTCCATTATCAAGTACTCAGAGATCAAGATGAAAGATCGAATCAACAAAACAAAAAGATACTTTTCAAAAAGCATAAATCTATAAAGTAAGGATGGTGTATTTAGTGATGGTGAGAGATAGAACCAAAGAACAGTGTCTCTAGATGAACCTTTCAAAAGACATTACTCTTTTCTCAACACGTGTAACCTTAATTAAAAGTTTTTTCGGTGGTGCCCAAGGTAAAGGCACTTTGCATTAATGGTGTTCAGAGTAAATTTTTATGTTGAATGAAAAACAATTGTTAATAAATACCTTCAGAGCGTGGGCGTCTACTGGGGGTGTTTGGTGGATGGGGAGATGGGCATCCACCCTTCCCCCAGTCGCGTTTTCCTACCGCAGGCGGTGGGTCTGAAAATCGGATTCTTATCGTCCATAAATGTTAATGGGGCAGTAAATTGTTTCATGTAACAAAATGAGGTTACATAAAAAAAAATGTGATATTATTGTCTACTGATTCTCACTCTGTCATGTACCCTCAGGTCAGGTCATGCGTCTTCGTCATCGATCGAGAGCACCATCGACATTTCGATCATGCTGTTGGTCCTACTTTGTACACTACAAATGACGGGTGGAATGCCTATTGTGAAACTGGCTTACCGTTAAGATTTTTTCCGAACATACCCTTTTGGCCCCAGCCCAGGAAAAATGGCAGCAGACAACCATCTGTCAGAGTTTAATATATATATATATATATATATATATATATATATATATATATATATATATATATATATATATATATATATATATATATATATATATATATATATGTAGTAGCTTCAATAACAACAACAATATATATATATATATATATATATATATATATATATATATAAAATGGTAGCGGACAACCATTTTTCAGAGTTTAAAATATACATACATACATACATTATATATATATATATATATATATATATATATATATATATATATATATATATATATATATATATATGTATGTATGTATTTATGTATGTATGTAAGTATATATATATATTTTAAACTCTGAAAAATGGTTGTCCGCTGCCATTCATGTATATATATATATATATATATATATATATATATATATATATATATATATATATATATATATATATTGTTGTTGTTTTTGAAGCTACTACATATCTCATTAAAAATAAACTTCTCCGAACAAAATGAAGAAAAACAAAAAATCAGTTTATTTTTCCCAGTCAGATCTCGTATGTTGTATCTTATTAGGAGCTTGCACTAAATGATCCGTGCAGCTAATGTAATGGTAAGATATCGTTTATTCATTTCTAGAAGAGAAACATACAAACACACTCAAGCTCATATCAAATTATTTGTGTAGGCTTAATGATGAGTTTCCTATCTTTTGGCGTATATTTTCGTAGGGAAATATCTTTTTTATTATTCATCACTGACAATCTATTAAAGCAAAATGAGAAAATCACAGATGTCCTCTCATCATATATATATATTATATATATATATATATATATATATATATATATATATATATATATATATATTCCACGTTAGTAGCTCGGTCTCAGGTTTTGCCCGATGAATTGTCCAATTCAGGTAAAGCTATAAATTCATTGTATGCCTCTTTAATATGATCCTGATTTTGTCTAAATGCTCGTAAAAAATGTAATCTGTTGAACAAAGGTCACTTGAATAAGTACTGTACAATAAAATCTCCGTCTTCAACTGATTAGAATCTAGTAATATTATTTTGCTACATAAGTGCATATTGTTCATCGCAAGTGATGATTAAATAAGAAAAATAGATATGACTATTCACTGTCGGACCTGATTAATGCAGTTTTTCATACATCTGAGTTTTGTTCTATATTCAATGGAACTCATTATTTTTCTCGATTTTCAAAAAAGCAAACGTCAAATCTGGTAGATTATATTTTCAACTATCTTGGTAAAAGTATTTCTGAAAGGTTTTGGAATTTGAAGAACATAATCTATTTTATAGAGACCGTAGGAAAAATAGATTTAAAACTTTTGTAATTTTGCCAATGTTAATTCTTTTATTGACTATACGGTCAATTTATGAGATGACTGATGTTTAAAATACACTACATGTACGCGTGTTCGTTTGTTTAATTAATTGTTCCTCTTGGCGCTCCAGACCACACCGTTTTGTCTATATCGGCATCTGTAAACCACTAAACCCCTGCTAAAACTGCTTTTTTTAAAACCTCTTTGGAGCCTCATTCAGACGGGTTTATTTCATTTGTGTTCCAATGCTCTTTCTTTTATCATTTTGTCTGCAGATGTGACGGTTGGCACCAGTACAACTGTAGATCCTAATAATGCTTTCTTAAAAAAGGAATCTTTTTTGTCCTTTTAGGGTCTTATTCAGACATGTTTAATGATAACATCTAGATTCTGAAGAATCTAGATATTTCTAGATTTTTTTTCACTCCACTTCACATGTTTTCCAGTGGAAACCGCCAGTTATGTCATAAACAGAAATTATTCGGACCATATTCATTCTTCGAGTGATTTCTTTAATGAATACTAATTTTGACGCTACGGTTGTTCAATTATTGATGGCGGGATATTTTTATTTTCAAATGAGCTTGCCTCGTATATCAACTCAGTGATTACCAAAGTCAGTTATCAGCTTTAATTTCATGATTGGGAGTTTTTTTTAAAGTGTCTAAAATATTGTATAAATTAGAAACCAAATTACCAGTCATCATCATCATCATCAGTCTTTTAACGTCCGTCGTTGGACATAGACCTTCCCCAGTATTTGCCACACTTCCCTATCATGGGCGTCACGGAGCCAGTACTTCCTGAACTTGTCTAGCTCGTCTCTCCATCTAACATTTTGCCGGCTTCGGTTGCGCATGTGGTCTCGGGGGATCCATGTTGTGAGTTGCGATGTCAATCGATTGTCTGCCATTCTTGCAACATCATTGAAATATATCCATGATAGGTAAAACTTGACTTTCATAGACAGCTACGCACTGTTACAGATCCTCCCCTAGAATTCTGAGATCTTTACAAAAACATGACTCCAGCAAATCTCCTGTGTTGGTCAATGTTTCACTTCTAATCATCGTTATCATATTTTTCAAAAATAATGTTTGCTTTGAATTTTCAACGATAACATCAAATGAATTTGATTATGAACAATGCCATCTTTAAAACAAATACCCTTTCTCTTAAAAAGATATAAGCTTGTTATCTTCTGTGCGATTAAATTCTTGAAAAATGTAATAAATGCATTTCTATTCATGCTCCGTTATTGAGTTTTTTATTCAAATAAGTCAACTTCTAAAAGAATTAGTAATCAGTGGTTGATGGATCTGACTAGTTTGGTGACAGATATTTATATGTTGAGCTTTTGTCATGACCAATGTGCAGTTGAGCAGTACTGAGGAGTGAAATGAGTCGCTTTCGATTGTCAAAATATTAATTTCAATTTGCACAACTTTTTATGTATCCCTTCAAATTCTTTACAGTAAATATTTGCTATGATGTTTTTGTCCAGTTACAAAAATAAACTGTATACAACCATACCAGTTGTATACCACTGCACAGTGACAATAATCTTCGGTAGGTACAGCTCTTAACAAAATTTTTCGGTGTTCCATCTTGGACGACATAGTTTTCGTTGTCACATAGGATCAACATATGGTCACTAATTGTAATTCGATTAACAAATGGATAACATATATTTTGTAACGCTTGGCACAATCCTAAATGGATCTATGAAGAGTTCTATTGAATTCTGTTGTGATTCACTCTTGCAATATTTTCGTTCCAGTCTGTTTCAGCTCGCATGTACGAATGCAAACGAATTTAGACAAAATTGCACACTTACAAAAGAACCATAAACACAGTGACTTCTGTAAGGAAGTTTCTTTTTAAAAACAAGAAGGAAGCAAACATTTTCTTAAAAATCAAATATTCGTAAAAAAACAAAAACAATACTTTCAATATCAAATAAAAGTGAATTTGAATAAAGTAAAACCAACTGTAGGACCAATGTTTTCGTTGTTTTTCTCTTTGCTGGCTGCCCTTTCACCTAAATCCTATCTTTCACATAATGAACAGCACTTGAATTTTCTTGAAGACATCAACATTGATTCAGTACGATTAATAAAGAAATGTAATTCCGCAAAACTATTATATCCCCCGGCTTTTACTAATTAAAAAACATGTTCTGTGATAAAACAGTAAAATTGATGTCTAGGCTGAATACAATTTGCTCGCACTCATAAGAAAATGATAACTTAATTTGAAAGCCGAAGAACCCATATCCTCGAAGTATTTCTAATATTCAATTGTTACTGACTGATATTCCCACCTTTTTTTTTTTTTAATAACGAACAGTCAATTGATCTGGTTGTTTTATCATCCAACTGAATAATGTGGTTATATGCAAATTCTTCTGTTAGTTTATTTATTTATTTGTTTGTTTGCTCGAATGGGATGCGATGATTGGTTGATTTTCCTGCAAGAGTTTCTGTTTTGAGCGGGGGCAAATTTGTTGAATTACACACACAAAAAAGGAGTCTGTTCAAAAGTACTGATGGACTACTACAAAGGAAAAAAAAAACACTGAAGTATAAATTTACATGTTAATTACACTAAAAACAGATTCAGGAAGTTTATGCTTTTGAAAAAAAAATTGCACGATATTTACTTCATCATAGGTTTTTTATTTTCATAACTATAGGTTGCTTGAATTACTTGAATGATTCTATTCGTTATAATATCTCTTTGATTTGTTTATTACTGCATAAATAACCTTCTGTTATTAGCTACAACCCTAGCAATACGTTAAAAAAATTAAGTTCTTAATTTGAATCTCGCTGTTCGGCAGAAACTGTTTTTTATTAAAAATATCACTTTATTATTTAATTAAAAAGAAAATACTTATGATTGAGATTTGGGTTGGATTCCAGTTTCATGTTTCAAATTATGAGCATATACTCTTCAAAAAAGGCAATTTATGTATGGACTCAAGTACTTTAATTTTCAAGTTATATTCTAATTCCTAATTCAGCTGAAGCTGTTTTAAAGGCTGTTAATATATACAAAATCATATATTCTAACTTTAATGAGAATTTAAACAGAAATCAAAAACCGCTCCAAAAGAAATTTACTGCAAACGAAATATGACTAAAAAATAAATAAAATCTTTGACGCTGTTGTATATTCAAACAGATAGACGAAAAAGATGTAGAATTACCAACGTTGAAAGAAAGATAAGAAATGTAATTCCAATGAAAGAATGAATTGTTGTATCTTAAATATTGTTGAATATCAAACCGATTAACAAACAAATAAACCTTAACATAACATTACAAGATCATCATCATCATCATCATCATCATCATCACCATCATCATCATCATCATCATCATCATCTTTTATCGTTTGTTGGTTGGACCTAGACATTCTCCAGGATCTTCCACATCTCTCTATCATGAGTGTCGCAGGGCTAGTATTTTCTGAATTTGTCTTGTTCATCTCTCCAGCCAATATTCTGCCGGCCTTGGTTTCGCATGTGATCTCTGTGGTGTCTATCGGTTGTCTTTCATTCTGGCAACATGGCGTGCCCATTGCCATTTAAGTTTTTTTAATAGATTCTATGATGTCTCAGATTCCCGTTTTCTTCCTTATATACTGTGCTGTCTTGTGATCTCTCCATGTGAGGTTGAGCATGATTCTCTCATGTGCGTGTTGCATGCTTTTCAGTTTGCTATTTGATGTTTCAGTTCCATAAGTGACTATCGGGAGGATGCATTGGTTATGTACTCTTCTTTTCAGGATTATTTGGATCGTCTGATTTTTGAAGGTTGAACTTGCTCTGCTCAAGGTTTGCCGTCTCAGAGCGATTCTTCGCTTGATTTCCTCTTCTTTTGAGGATCTCATGAAGATTCATTGTCTTAGGTAGATGCAGTAGTCTACTTTCCTCAGCTTTGCATCGTTGATTTTGACAGTTATCTATCTGTCAGTTTGACCATCCCTTTGATCCTAAAAAGAAGGGTGTATAACTTATGCATCCTCCCGATAATCACTTATGGAGCTGAAACATGGAACTCAACCAAGAGACAGATCTGCAAATTGAGAATTATGCAACATGAAAATGGAAAAATTATGCTAGGCCTCACATGGAGAGACCACAAGACAACACAGTACACCTGGGAAAAACAAGAGTCAGAGACATCATAGAATCCGTTAAAAAGCTCAGATGGCAGTAGACTGGCCATGTTGCACGAATGGTGGACAACCGATGCACATTGTGACTCACGACATGGATCCTTCGAGATCACATGCGGAACCGAGGCCGGCAGAATATTAGATGGAGAGACGAGCTAGACAAATTCAGAAAGTACTGGCTCGGCGACACCCATGGTAGAGAAGTGTGGCGAATCCTGCGGAAGGTCTATATCCAATGACAGACGTTGAAAGACTAATAATGATGATGATTATGAACCTCTCCATCTGTATGGCAACTGAGAGTATCTGAGCTTCAAACGTTAGCAGTTCGAACATCAGAGCAGACTAGCTGATTCAAATAGTGTCCATGTTTCGGTAAAATCACTATTTATTCACACTGCAGTCAGTCATTGTTGGATTTTGTATGAAAAATAGGTACTTACAGTAGAGATTCTGAACAGTCATATCATTTCCAGGAGAATTGTTTATAGCATAATCTCCGGGAACAATGAATCGTTAAGTTTGCGACATCAAGTCGATCTTTCTCCCTCTTTCCTTATCTGATTATAATTCGCCAGGGAGTCCGTCTGTCCGTCCGTCACCAGAAGTCCGTCTGTCCGTCCGTCACCAGAAGTCTGTTCGTCCGTCACCAGAAGTCTGTCCGTCCGTCACCAGAAGTCCGTCCGTCTGCCTGTCTCTCTGTAAATATGTACTCGCCGACCGTCCAAACTCTTCAACATGAACCAATTAAATTTGATTCCCAGATGATGCTTTCAGCAATTTTGTTTTTGAATCCCTCCTTCCCAAATCTGGTTTTTAGGCCGTTCAATTCAGGAGGGTGGCTATTCATATGATTATTCATTAATAGTTAAAATAATCTCTTACTTTTTAATGACGTAATAAGAGAATTCTTCAAAAAAATTTTTTTTCTCAAATCAAAACCAAGCAGGAGATTTTTTCCACTTTATGGAGTGAAAATTGGGCATGGAAGATTTGTTTTCTCTTTAAGGGGTCAAAATTTATTTTCATTTTTAAGGGTCAAAGCCAAGAGGGTAATCCTTTGTGCACTTTTGAGGGTTCTTCGTTCTTCTTAATTTTATGGGGACAAAATCATGGGGTAATATCCTTTCCAATTTTAATGGGAGTTCTTTTCTTACTCTTACGAGTCAGTATTGAGAGGGAAGATTTTTTTTCCTCTATCAAGGATCAAAATCGTGAGAAAATTTTTTTTTTCACTTTTAGGGGTCAAAAATAGAGAGGAATGTGCTTTCTCTTTTAGGAGTCAAAATCAAGGAAAATCGAGGGAGAGATTTTTCTTTCACTTTTTGGGTCAAAATCTTGAGGACGATCTTTCAAATTATTCTGGCTGAAAAATCGGTGAATTTTTATTTTTCACTTCTATGGTTCGACATCGAGGGATTATTTCTCTTCCATGAAATTAGTTAGGTAATTTTTCAGGGGTCGAATTGAAGAAAAGATTATTTTCCCCCCTTTTTAGGGCAAAATTGAGGGGTAATTCTTTTTCTTTTTTAGGGGTCGAAATTTTACGGAATTTTAATTTTATTTCCTGGGGTCAAAATTGTAGAGGAAATGATTCCACTTCCAAGGTAATATCGAGGAGAAATTATCTCACTCTTCCAAGGGTTCACATAAAGACAATTGAGCGGAACGTTTTCTTTTTTCACTTTTCAGGGGTTAGAACCGAAAGGTGAATTTTTTTCTCTCGTTAACATTTACCCCTCTTCCTTTCCTACATCAACGTCCTTCCCTTTTTTTGTTTTACTTTTTTGAACATTGGCTCCCTTTTCAACAATAGTCCCCCTTTTTCTTGACATTTCTCCTTTTCTCCTTAACAGCATGCTTCCATTTATAATGTTGCACTTCTCCTTTTGAACTTTTTACCTTCTTCAACATGAGGCCCTACTTTTTTTTAACATTAGCCAATTTAACCTTGGTCTCCACGAAAACTTAAAAGAAATTCTAACCCCCCTTTTTTTATCAGCTTCCTTCTCTTACATAAACCCGACTCTTCTTTTTCACATTAGCAGAATCCTTTTTCATTTTTTTTACAGTTTTTCAATATTTGCTACACTTTTTTCTAACAGCGAAAAGAACAGTATGAAATGAATTTTTTTTAAACAAATGAAATTGAACGCTAACTGATTTCCATTTATCCATCTTTCTAATTCTTTTGAACAGCAATTAACCCTGCCAGTTTGGGCGGTTTTTAGTCTAGTTTATAAAATATATCATTCTTTTATAGTCAAGCTCACCTTTTAAGACGGAAATAGAACCATGGACATTGCACTTAACTGTAAGTTGTGACAAAGCCTTTGATAACACATTTTCGCAATTATCGTTGTCAGGAATTTGAAACAATTTCGCGTGAAAGCAAAAATAAAAACTAGTAAAGCAGTATTTTTTTTTTAAATTTCAAGTAATGTAAGGATTTTAGTTGATAGATTTCCAAATATTAACACCAGATTTTTTGAATGATTCGACACTTCGAAAGAGACGCGAGAAGTATTGATTAAGACAAGTTCTGCTGCTTTGGCTGTGTCATTCGTTTTGAATGCAGTGATTGTAGAACTCTTTCAGCGAAAATTCCATTTATCGGCATAAATCATTCGAATAAAGCATTCTTTGATTTGTGTTTTACATTTTCTCTACTTCTGTTATTTCCTTTTCAAATGGGTTCAATGATCTGAGCGATACTTATTGATTTTACGAGACTTTGCTTAGAATATAATTTTGTATTTATTGAAAATATTTGTACACATTTACTCTATGCAAGTAAGTATATGTAATATACAGAGGAATGATTTCAATGAAAATGTGTTATTTTTTTGGTGTAGTGGTGTGGATCAAAAAATTATGATAATTAGTAGTTTTTTAAAAGAATCATCTCAAGGAAGGATTTCAAAATCCAATGTTCATTGTGAGAGTGGTAGTGATAGAATATTTCAAGTAAGATTAAGTAATTCAAAGTAATTTTCTTTTTTTAAAAAGTTAATTGCTTATTTTAGCAACGTTATTTTCAATGACAATACAATCATGGTCGAAATCTTTCCTGAACATGACCAATGGCGGTCGAAAGCACTCAAAGAACTATAGGATGAACTTAGAATGATTCCTTCTCTAAGTGGAGAAAATAACTTATTTGCAAACATGAAATATTATTGAAAAATCAAATCGACAAAAACTATCTGATGTGAAACTTCGTTGAAGGAAAAATTGCAGCCAAAATATTTATTTTGGTCCACCGATTTTTTCCTCATGACTCAGCATAGTGCACCATAATCACTACTACTAATTTTTTTTATGAAGAGATGAATCTATTTATACATATTTACATATAGGCTTACACAGTAAGATTGGAGAGTAGTTTCTACCCTAAATTAACCTGTCTGGTAGAGACATCAGAGGTAAGCACCATCTGACTTATGTTAATCGTATGGCTAATTCACCCCGATGGATAATTTTGTAGCCCCTAGGGTGTAGACGTTGAGCAATCTGTATGCTATATACGCACATGATAAGAAAGATTCGCCGATTCTATATTATCACAAACACATACACACACACATACTTACACACACATATATATATAGCGGTCAAGTAGTTTTGATTTTTTGATACATTCTACTAAAAATGTTATTATGGCAAACGAAACAATTACAACAAATAATGTGTCATCTTCACGCAAGGAGACAAAAATAATGGAAAATAAACAATCTAGAAAGTGGGTAGGAAATGAAACAATTACGACTTCAGAGTTATTTAATGGCTTCAAGACTTTTGTCTGAAATATCTATTTTTTCTGTTTGCAAAGACGACAAATTCACACAAAGACGTCCCACATTTAATTTCGCTCTTAAGAGTGAAGCAGAGAGTCTTTCCTTACCAGCAGATGGCGCTGAATGCTCCTTCCAATCATCGATCTAAGTGTTGTGCATTACAACAATCTAACAATTCTTACCCGATCTTTATTCTGGTTTTTCTTTTCAGCTAAGTTCACCGTGCTCTCCTCATCAGTGTCATGTCTTTTATTTCTGGTTAATCCACCTTTTTTTTAGTTTTGTTCATGTTACTTTTTGAGCGTATTTGCACCTTTTTTTTTTATCTCCCTTCTACATAAAAAATAAGAGCAACGTCGAAAACCATTGCAATGAAATAAGCACAGATCAGAATCTGTTCAAGGAAATGAAATGCTTGAAGTCTTCTGCGACTTGTGATTCAAACAGATCGCCCAATTTGTACCCTAAAAACCAGATCAAGAAGAAAATAACGTGCCAGATAACGTGTTTCGCTATTCTAGCAGGACACAGACTGAAGCTGGAAGAAATCGAGAAGCTAGATAAATATCTTGACCTTGCCATAGCATTGAAAAATATCATTGGGGCATAGAAGTGACAGTACTAGCAGTTGTGGTCGGTGCCAAACAAACAGCTTCGGAATACCGAGCATAGGGAATCGGAGAACAAGGAATCAAGGGAAGGATCACGACCATCCAGTCAACAGAACTTATGAAGTCAAGTAGAATACTGTCGAGAGCCTTGGAGTATTGAGAAGACTTGTTGTCACTTGATTTTTAGTGAATGCCACCAGTCATAGCTGATGTGAAAAGTCAGCAAGCATAAATAAGAATATGTATAGGAAAAGAGAGACGGGAAGGAAAGTAAGAGAAAATTATACAGAAAATGGAGAGAATGAGAACAATAGAAAAATACACAGACCAAAAGAGAGGGTGAGATGATAAAAGAAAGTTGAAATAGAAAGTAAAGATGAGTTGTGAAAAAATAGAGAGAGACAGAAGAGAAGGAAAGAAATGGAAAAAGAGAAAAGAAAAAAAGGAGAAAAATATAATACAAAATATAAGGAGAGGCGAGCTTAATTAGAATTTAGAATTAAACACGCGAATAAAGATACTTTGTCAAAAAAAAAAAAAAAAAGGAAGAATAAGAAAGAAAGCAAACAACTACTGAGAAAAGACGAAAGTAACAGAGATTTAAAAAAGAGGGTCAGAGTACGAACCAAAGAAAAACAGATGAAAGTGTGTCAGGAGAAAGAAAGAAAAGGTAGAGTAAAAGGACCATAACAAAAACGGAAGATGAAGGAAAAAGAGATAGAAAGAGAGTATAAAAGAGCGAAATGGACAAATAAAGGAAGAAGAAGAAGAAGAAGAAGAAGAAGAAGAAGAAGAAGAAGAAGAAGAAGAAGAGTGAAGGAGATGATAATAATACAAATGAACGAAGTGAAAAAGAGAGAAATAGCAGTAGTGAAAACACAGACAGAAAGGGAGAAGGGCTGACCACAGAAGAAAGACAGGTAAGAGCTAGTGTGAAAATAGTAAAAAAAGAGACAGAAAACTAAAGAGATGATGCAGAAAGAACATAAAACACTGCATGGTAGGAGAAAGAAGAAAAAAGACACGATCTCTAAAAGTGAAAAGGAAATTAACTGAAAGCCGGAACCTACAAAGAGAAGAAAAAAATGGGAGGTAACAGGAAATGCAATGCTACTAAGTATGATTAGCTATTTATAGCTAAAACTGTTTTAAAAAATGGCTAGAATCGGTTGATTTTCAAAAGCTTTAGATGATATACATACACATATATTTAGGCTACGTAAAGACTCTGGGCCCTTCCAGCACCAAAGAGGAGTAAGGCAAGGTGATACCAACTCACCCTAACTCTTTACAGTCTGATTCGAGGTGATCTTCCGAAACATGGACTGGGAGAATAGAGGAATCAAAATAGACGGCGATTATCTCAGCAACCTCAGATTTGCAGACGACATTGTCCTTTTCGCAGAGAACCTATACGACCTCCAACTAATACTAGATGAACTAAATGAAGAAAGCAAGATAGTCGGCCAACACATGAACTTCAGTAGAACGAAAGTCGTGTGCAACAACCACATTGAGAATAAGATCACAACTGTCGAAGTTGAAGATTCAAAACTGGGGAAGGTAGACCACTACATCTACCTATGACAATAAATCACTATGAAACTCACAAAAGATGAAGAAATCAAGCAAAGAATCACACTACGATGGCAAGCCTTTGGCAGAGCAAGCTCAACCTTCAAAAACAAGACTATCCCGATAATCCTAAAAAGAAGTGTATACAACCAATGCATACTTCCGATGGTCACTTATGGAGCTGAAAATGGAACCTAACCGAGTGACAGATCTGCAAACTGAGAAGCATGCAACGCACGCATGAGAGATTCATGATCTACCCCACTGGGAGAGATCACAAAACAGCACAGTATATTAGGAAGAAAACAGGAGACATCATAGAATCTACAAGGAAACTTAGATGGCAATGGGCTGGTCATATTGCAAGAATGGCAGACAACAGATGGACATCACGACTCACAGCATGAATCCCCAGAGATCACATGAGAAACCGAGGCCGACAAAGTACAAGATGGAGTGACGAACTTGACAAATTCAGAAAATACTGGCTCAGTGACGCCCATGATAGAGTAATGTGGCAGATCCTGGGGAAAGTGGTGGTTGTGGTGCTGCTGCTGATGATATATATCGAAAAATATATTCATATTAAGACTCCATCAAACAGTTACTTCTATCAAACTAGCCAGATAAAACCGGCTATCACAGACTTTTATCGTCAAATTAAAATCAGCGAGATTTCGTCAGAAAATGACTAATTTGGGCAACTCTGGGCAGATAGGTTGAGATAATGATAGGTGGAGAATAAAGAAAAAACCGGAGGAGGAAGAAAAGAGAGAGAGAGAGAGAAAGAGAGAGAGAGAGAGAGAGAGAGAGAGAGAGAGAGAGAGAGAGAGAGAGAGAGAGAGAGACTTGGAATTGAATGCGGAAACGATAAGAGGAAACTGGAAATGGTTAGCGATAGAGATAGTTCAAAGGAAGTGACAAGGACAAGAGGAACATAAAGAGAAGAAACGAAAAGAAAACAGTAAGCGAAGTAAAAGCAATAAAATTTGATTATATCATCAGGCATGAAAGTAAAACAGAGCACGGTATGGTGGGTGTTGATAAATATAAAGGAATGTACGCGAAGTGTGCAACCGTTTTAAGATGCGATAATGTCGTTTTGGGTCAGAGGTCATCCTTCGATGGTTGGTGCCACAAATTTAACTGTCTTGGGGAGGAGCTCTCTAATTACTGAGCACCTGCTTCCCTAACTTCGATTTCCACTGTACTACGCCTGGTTAGAGTCCAATTCTATTTTCCACTTCGGATTTTCTGAAAGGATAAGTTACCGCCTCAGTCAGTCACCTTACTCGCCGGGCGACGGCCAAGTTTTATTCAATTATCGAAAACATCTGCAAAGAGTCTGTCGATGGAGGTGTACGATAGTCATCATTAGATTAGCACCCAATTTCCCCGCCTGTTCTTACATCCCTTACGATGATAAAATGGGTATTAAAATGAAGATAGGTACGTCATGCCTTCACATAATAGTTTTATTCAGCCAAACTGGTTAATAGCCATTTGTTCTATTTTTATTTATTTAGATTTGTCGTCCTAACTATCGTTGCCGTCATCGTCGCCGTCATCATGGTCATAATTATGATACATTTACTTTCCTGAGAACTGACAACAACCTGATCCAAACGTGTTGACCACAGCTAGTATGCTTATTCCACGTTCTTTTTTAAAGAGTCCAGATTTTTCAGATTTATAAATTATTTACAGAGTAGTAACAAGTTTCATTACAAGGGTTCACACAGTTCAATAACAAATTAATAAATACTATATAAAATATCATTAGGGATGTTTAATTACGAATTTGAAATTCTATATTCAGGAAAATTCACAAATCGTCTAAACCGGGTGTCAACTTTTCTTTTGGGTGTACAAAACACTTATTTTACTCATGATTCTGTGGGCGGTGATTGAAAAGTATAATCAAGTCAATAATTCATTTACTCCATCAGTGGAAACCACTCATAAAACTAATATATAGAACAATATATTTTAATGAAACCTTTTATATAATATGGAAATAAATGGATAAATAAATTGGAACTCCATTGATAGTATTTAAAATGATGTAAAACGATAGTTTTATAACTATCGCGTTGAATTTTAAAATATGAATGATGATGATTTCATGTCAATGTCACTATGATAACAGATATAATAATGATTATGAATGGAATGCAGCAGATCGTGTGGTAAGTGAAACGTACCCCCATCAACTGTACCACAGGCGATACCCTCATCCAAAGAATGTGATGATGTATATATGGTAAGGCTGTGAGTTCTCTGCTATGAGCTCTTTCCAGAGAGCAAAACGATTGATTCGAATAAATACTGCTCACAATTAGATCAATTGGAGAGAACATCAAATGAGAAGCATCCGGAATTAGTTCACAGAAATGGCGTAATATTCCATTGCCTCGCGACAAAAGCAGTCTTTTGCTCATAAAGAGAAAAAAAGTTAGGGTAAGAAGGAATTATGAAGATACCAGAAAGAAGGTAGTGTAACAAAGCGTTATTCCTCAGCAAAATCATTGCCGAGGCATAAAATTATCTATAATTTTGACTGAATACAATGAGTGAACTTTTTTAGCCAACACCATCAAACATTGAGTGAAGTTAGAGAGAGCGATAGGAAAGTGATAAATGATTGAACTATACTTCCGCTAGCTAATGGTTTTATCTCTTGACTCAAGCCGATTGCAGTGCCTTTTCTGAAAATTCAGTACGATGATAAGAAAATTTAAACCGAACATAAGATTCAATGAAGACACTTGCATGAGGAAAGGTTTTCGTTAAAGATTACATTTTTATCTTCTATATTTCCAAAAATTTTTGCACATTTTGTACAGTCAACTAAGCTGTGGGAAAAATAACTCAGGATAAACCTCAACTGTACTTTGAAAACTTACCAAGCTGCACAAAGAACAACAAAATATTTTGAAAAGTATTGAGTCATATGCATAGTTCTAAAATGATTCCTAACCTCTCTTCCAAGAGCCTTTTCTAGTCTTTCTTTTAATTCATTGGAGCTTCGGTCGTATGTTGTATGAGATGTTCACTTAAATCGGTCAGGAGTGACCTAATCCTAGATTTCCAACCACCGCCTTCATCTATTTCAATAAATAGCCCCCGTCAGTTTCCTCTTTATCTATGAGCCAGTCCCGGAAATAACACTTGTCGCACAAGGATGCATTTAACTTTCAGTAGCCATATCCAAGCCCTACTTAGCTGTATTAAAACACGGATACAGATAACACTATGATACAGAAGCTTGGACATCAATTATTTATATAATACTGTGGGTTGTTCGTAATTACAAAGATCAAAGAAACACCTCCTATCTTCAAATAGATTTCACATCTTAAGAAGGCCGTTGGTTGGATCAACAGAAACAATATGGTAACAACAAAAAGAACCCAAGAAAATGAGCCCAAGAGACCGGAAAGAATTCTGAGAATAAAAATGATTGAAATTGAATTTAATATATATTTGAACTGGTGAGAAAAACTGAAATATATAGCATAGTACTATTTTTTTTTCGAAAGTTTTCTTCCATTGCAAAAACGTTACACGTCTTCTAAGATTTCCCATCTCTGCTCTTTCACGATATCTCAAGGGCGAAAATAAATAGAAAAAAAATAACTCTGTTCGATGAAGTCTCAAGGGGAGGGAAGAAGATAGAAAAAAATGAATATGATATTTACGGCCCATTATTTGATCACACTCAGAGAAAAACTGCAGCGTACAGTTTATAACGGGGACATTTTCTGGAGATAAGAACCATTCGGCCTCTGAATTATTCGCCATTTTCCGTTCTGTTCGGTATAGTAAACAATTGGTTGTCATATTGATTCTTCTGATAATTTCACTAGCGTCCACTTCATTCTCGTATAACACATAATATCTAAGGATTTAATGTTCTTTTCTTAAGCTACTACACATCACGTTGAATGTTCTTTTGGAAAAAAAAATAATATGGACACACATAAGATTTGGGGCAAATAGTTTCTAACGCGCACGCATCTGTGTGTGTGTATTGATATTCCTATGCTTTCAAAGATTAACTCAAAAGTGTATGTTTCTAATATAAAATGTTATATACAAGCCCCCTCTCTTTTTGTACATATAAATATGTATAACTATAACTTGTGTTATATTTTATTGAAACTGATTAAAGATATCAATGTTTGTTATACAAAATGACCATGTTCAGGGGAAAAAATTCTGATGTCGGCACCGCAGCAAAAATTTGCTATCATGAGAAAAATTTTTTGCAAGTAGTCATTTTGACTGCATGTCCGATTGATTCCATTGGTCAATCAAAAAAGTCTTATTGAATATTATTACAAGGACAGGATTTGAGAAAATGCCCTGATCTGAGATGTTGATACTGTTTTCTGACTGTGTGTCCACCCGTTATCTCCAAAAGTTCCAAATAAATTTCAATTAAATTTTGTGGAAGCGTGCGCTATAGGCTACAGAAGAAGTAATGGAATTTCGATGCTCTATTATACCCCCTATGCCATAGCAATCCACAAAGTCCACAAAGGTATTTCGTTTTTATAACGTATTTATGACATTTGATTACAAAAAAGCCAAGAATGACTTGCTCGGATGCTTATGGTTCTTTCGTGAACTCAGCATTAAATCTTCTTTCCAACGATATACATATTTGATTTATTTTTTTCTGATAAAGGCACCACAGCTAAAATCCACCATCGACCCTAAAGCTGATCTGGAATGTCCATTCAAGTTATTTGGGCTCACTGAAGGGCCCTCTATTGCTTTGATTTATCAACTCAAAAGGTCTTACGGGAACCCTATTACAGCACAAAAACTACAAAAGTATTTGAATAAATCTGGTGGAAAAATATTTCCTTAATGGTTGAACTTCGACTGCCTAACAAAGTAGGGGCGGAATTACGGCATGGAGCTTTTCTCATGCCCAGGGGGTTTCACTGCTAATTAAACATGAAATAATCTTAAATACTACAAAATGCTTGAATATTCTGCATTGATGGTTGCTATCTATTGTCCAGAGACTTTATCTTAATGGGAAATGTTTACCAGTAGAACAGTGTATTATATAATTTTGATTGATCCATCGAAACCTGTTTGACGAAAATCATCTTCTGGTTTGACCAAACATTGGATATGAAACCAATTAGAGATATTTGAAGTGTGATTAAATCAAAAGTAACAGGTTCGATGTTGTGTAGTAAACATAGTTTGCAATGGAATCTTTTGAATCGAACCAATAGAGAAAAATCAGCCGAGAATATTTTTGTACATTGTCGAATAAGGGTCTATAGTACTGATTTTACATTCTCGTTTTTCAGAATCTCTGTTACTTTTATGACTTATTAAAGTTGAAAGTCATCATCAGTATTCTTTTCGAAATACTATTTTAGATGGAAGTTTTCGATAAAATCTTTCCTTTCAAATTAGATTATTCCCTGAATAGGAAAAATAACATTCAAAGATATTTTATGACATTGAAATTTACCCCCAACGAAATATACATTCGTTCATTTTTTGTGTATTTGCCTTAATTGGCTTGTTGTTTATATTTTGATTCATAGATTTTCAGAATGAATCGGGATAAATTCGGGATTTGATTTCGACTCTCCAGACCCAAGCAGTGTCTGGTTTTGTGCAGATACTGGAAAAGGCGCTGGAGATCTCAAGAGATTCCTTGTTCAATCCTCAGCGATAGCCACCACCTGCTTTCAAAATACAAATGCATGAATATACGATGAATAGAATAGAATTGCGTTGCAGGGGTTGCCTGAGTTGAATTTTTTAAAGAGTTCATTACTGAATACAAATACTGAGCACATCTGGAATTTTCCGTTTTAAACGTTGATAATGGCATAAAAAGCCGAAGACTGAAATTTTAAATATATGCTAAGAAGAATCATTAATATTCATTTAATGAATTAGATTGAATGTTGCAATTCCAAGTTATGACTTTTTCGTATTTTATTCAATTCCAGAATAGGAAGGAGCATTTTCTTTTTTACACCAAACAGAAAATAACGAATTGATTTTTGCAAATCTATTCTTAGCTACGATAAATGATAGATTTTAGAGAAATATGGTTAAATTGTGTCCCTAGTTGTATTTTGTGATCTTTGTTCCTAACAGATAAGACGTGAAAGATGAATTATTTTTCAGTTTGAAAATTGGTGATGGTATCTAAGTTACTGGGCAATGTTTTTCCTTAGGGAGGGGTTGTTTCAAAGTCAAAATTTGTTTCATTTTCTGTAAACATCGAATTTCTGTTATGAAAATATTATTTTCATGTTATGACAAGTTGTTATCTATACAAAGACGCATTTTGTACACATTTTCATATTGGCAATTTTTATATTGGCAATCTTAAATGGCTAAAAGTGGCTACATTTTTAATGCTGTTCAAATAATGTAAATCTCGAGCCAAAAATACTGTATCCGGAGATCTTTTGGTTAAAACTCAAGGATGAAGACTAAACACCATTGATCTTCTTTTAGTTTTATTTTATTGTAAAGTATAAGATCAGATGAATGACTGGAAGGATTACTAAAGGATTTTTGATTACGAATGGCCAAATTTGATGCTAGTTTCATACAATAACGTATTAATCTGAAATAATAGCAATAAGGATTATAAAAAATGATAGATTGTTTTCTACCAGTCTCTGCGCCATAAATTCGTCAAGGTATGGCAGGAAATGTTTTTATTTGAATAAGATAAGTTAAGAAAATTCACTTAGGCACATGATAAATGTGACCCTTGAATAATTGATCAGCCCCTTTTTAGATTAAAAACTAACCTTAATTGAGTGGAAATGAAATCTACACAATTGCCAGGCAATTTAATCAACCCAATTTAGAAAACTAGCAACTTTTAGCCATTCAAAATTGCCCACGTCAAAATGACTGCATGATGCATCTTTGTAGTGAAAACCATAGCTTATATATATATTAGACATTAAAACAGTTGATATAACAGAACCGTAGAAAGATGACAGATTAACCATTAGGCTGAGTGGGTTTTATCTTTTTCCTTCTGTCTTACGCTCGTAGTGAATTAACTATTAGGCTGGGTAAGTTTTTCTTCCTTTCCTTCTTTATAGGGCAATTGCATATTAATCAATAGGCTGAATAGTCTTTCACCTTTCTTTCCTGCTTGCTTGCTTGCTTTCAAGGCCAGTGACAAACTAGCCACTAGGCCGAGGAGGGGGTTCGTAGATCTCATATTTTATAGCACTCTCCTTGGTATTCATGCAGTCCCCAGTAGTGCTGTGGTCTGTGTAGTCTCAATCCTTCTTCTTAACCCCAGTTCTTCCAATCTCGCATTCAATGTCTTTAGTGCGGTTCTGAGTGCACCTACTATTATTGGAAATACCCTGACTTTTGCATTCAACGTCTTCCTCATCTCCTTTGCCAGGTCCTAGCATCCAACCCACTTTTCTTTTTGCTTTGTTATCCGTAGTCACAGCTACGACTATTATTTGGTAGGTTCTCCTCTTCGTATCCACGATTACCCGGTCACTATTATTGGAATGTTTTTGCTGATTATGCTGAAATTGCTTTTCAACAATTGTCCGATGTATTTATCACAAAATTAATATCAGACGCTGTTTAAATCAAGATGCAAGGAAGCATGAAGATGGGCACTATAGAGAAAACTCTCAAAGCTAAAGAAACAATGTAGAAATAGCCAAGTGCGTACATTGAGTATTTTAACGAAGGGAATAATAACAGAGTCTCAGGAAGTGTGTGACGTACAAATAATATCCTCGACAACTGTTGCAAGTGCCTGCCTCGTGACCCAGACACAGCCACTTGTTGGATCACATGCTTGACTGATGGATGTCCGGTCGCTTCTCAACGACCAAGGTGAAACAATGTGTAGTATTGCACGTAATTAGATTGTAGATTGCTGGTGTAGTCTTTGTTATGCTTGGACTTGTGAAGCTAGTGAAGTAGAGTGTAAAATTTTAAATGGCCTTCAGCAGTCGTCATTGATGTAAAATTAGACACTAGCAATAAAAGTATTCGAATGAATGAATAGACATTGATAGCAACGACCCATCAAAGGCTATATATAGAGTCTAATTAAGTTATTAATTTCAATCCACTGGAAGCAAAAGTCTTTCGTAGAATGACTTTTGCAATGTAGCACAAAATGACTTCTGTAACTTAGTGTCCTTTCCAAAATCGAATGAGTGAAAAGAAGACGAACGTTGTTTTGGAGAATAAACACCAAAAAAAAAAAATGAAAATAAAAAAAAATAAAAATAAAAAAAATAAAAATAAAAAAAAATAAAAAAAAATTAAAAAAAATAATGAGTGTGAGAAAGAAGAACAAGAGATTAATGTATTTAAAAGAAAAAGTGTAGTTGTGTGGAAATTTATCACAGCAAATTATATTTTTGTCGGGTTCTTTGTTTAGGATAACTGAAAAGTTGATTCCAAAACTTTCACTTGAAAAAATTATGATCATACCAACCACAGTATTAAATGAAGGAGATGAGATACCGGTTCGGTGTTCATAATGGAGAGTTTGAATGGCATGAAGAGATAATTATTATTAGAGGCAAGGATGGTCAAAGTTGGAGTGAGTAAATGTTGAGAAAAGAAACTGGCCTCTGGTACTCAGAAGATAGGCGTCACACACAATAAGATTCATATACTATTGAAGAAGCCGGGGGCTTGTGAAATACACGGTGCACTAACAATGAAATTATGAATTATATTTGGACATAGATTATTATGATAGCTAATGTGACGATTCATTTATGAATATTTTGAAAGAAAAAATGTTGAAAAATTAGAGAGGCTATTTTCTATAAACAGAAAAAAAAAAAGCCATGAAAATGTTTTCCTGATGTTATTAGCCACCATGTGTAAAAGTTTGGTATGAAAATAGGACTCCATACACCAACATAAAAAATACAATGTTCCAAGGGAAACTTTATAGTGATTTGATCCCGTTATAAATTTGATCTTCTATCGGCATAGTGGTTTTGTGTGAAGGGCCCCAGAACACAACAAATAAACAAAATAATTTTACAATATTTCGATAGTTTCAGCTACAGCAAGAATGGAAAACGCCACATATTTTTTCAATATCATCCTTCCAATTATAAAGTAAAAAATGTTTATACCACCCTTACTTTAAGTGGTATCAAATGTAAAAATTAGAGCTCACGAATGCGCAAAATGAAGTCAAATGACTCTCCGAAAAAAGCTCCAAGGAGATTTAAAAGAAGCTCGAACATCGTCCATCAAGAACTATTTGAGATTAACGTCATCAGCCATGTTTACAATTCCTCACACCATAAAAACCTCTTCAAAGAAAAAATGACACAGGGAAGATGGATTGAAGTTCGTGGTATATTTCATAAAATAAATCATGAAACGCCATGTAAAGTGCCATGGCGTATATTGGCCGATCATTTATTCCCCTCTGCATTGCAGTTAAAGATATCGGATGGTTTGATCTCCCTATAAAACAAATACAATTTTTAAAGTCATCTTAAGCACTTTTTATCATGAATAAATATGTTATTTTCAAGAATCAGTTGATTTTCAGTGTAGAAACCCCCAGATTATAAACGATTATCAAAATATAAACCTAAATGGTTGGTGAAAAAAACAGACCCGAGGTACGGAGATGGGCGTTGTGGTTGAGCGTTATCCTGATATGAATCCCCTCTTTTGAATAAATCATGGCACTTTTCGTTGATAGTTGTCTTCAATTGACGTTAATGGGAACCGTACTTGTTCATATCCACCATCCGGTTCTCTGCTCCCAATCCTACCGTATACACATGGCTTTCTTGGGATGAAAACCGGTCTTTGCAAGGTCAACGATGGTTTATTTCACGCGCTCTACAATCTGTTGCATTCCACTTGGCTGTAAAGTCTCTACTCTTCATTGCCGTCACAATGTATCTGAGAAAGGTTCACTCTGGTAATTAACGATTCGAGGTATTCCAGCTCTGAACCTATCCCTAAATCCTATTCCTAAAGAGCTTGTGAATTTTCCGGATTTTCAGCTGAAATGAAATGTTAGTTGTTAGAAAATAAAGTTGGACTTCGTAACAACTGGGACGAAATTCACATACTGGAATCGATGTCATGAAAATCGAATTATGTTCGATAATGAGTTTTCACATGAGAAACCATGGCATGTTACCACTTTCTATTTAATTATTTCTCTCATATTGAAAAATGATAATTCAGAAGTATTTTGGATTTATTATAATAATAATAATAATAATAATAATAATAATAATAATAATAATAATAATAATAATAATAATAATAATAATAATAATAATAATAATAATTGTAATAACCTCAATTTACTCCTATAAATCAGTTCTGATTCTAACTTGCTTCTAATGATCAATTATCCATTGTTTTATACGTTGAGAGAGTAAAATCTATGTAGTATATATAATTGATGAAGATAACACCCGAAAGTATATTTTCAGATTATCAACACTTGGAAACAATACATCAAAGTGACTAACATAATCAAACTGGTGCAAAATACAATACCATACTTTGAGATTTGGGTTATTTTTCATTTTGTATAATATCAATTATTCTCAATAAATGTCTTCATTTGATCGTTATCAATGTAAACTGATCTAATCAACCGATGAACATCGTTGAATAGGAAATCTCATGCAGGAAACTTTGCAAACTACTTTTGACTCGTTTGATTATTTACAATACCTTCTCCATGAAATGTGCAATCGTTTTTTTTTTTCATTTTTACAATTAAAAAAAAGCACAATATGCCAAACCTGTTGCTCATTTTCTTCAATCTTCCATGCTAAAATTAGGAACAAAATTATGTAAATTTTGATATTTTTTACATGAATGATGTTAGTAAAAAACCAAACACTCTTACTGCCCTCTAAAAAAGGCAGAACAAATATGTTGGCTACTAAATCTATACCGTTATTCTGATCAATATATATATATATATATATATATATATATATATAATCAACTTTCCCTTATTTCAGGGTTGAGCACTCTCTAAGTGAGGTAACTCGTTCATTGTAAGCTTATGTAATGCTCTTCAAAGATGGAATGGAGCACTCTGGTGGATGAGGAATATATACGATGACCAAATATATCGCTTAAATTCAACATCACTGACCGTCCACTTACGCGGAGTAGAGGCAGGATACCGGCTTCCAGGTTTGAGGCTAAGGTTTCGATCCTGTTTTGTGGTACTTGATGGGATAATGGATAGTCTATAGCCACACTGAAGGGTTGTAATACAACGAAACAGCTGCCTGTGGATGACACAACAATAATATAAGTGTGTGTGTATGTGTGTGTGTGTATATATATCAAACACTTTTAATTCCTTTTCTGATTAGTTAATTTTGAATTTTTCGACCGTTTTTTCTCTTTCTTTCGAACAGGGTGACATCACGTGTCAAAGGGTTGACATTCAAAAGATTTCTTCAAATGAACACGAACCGAGTCTTGACATTGGTCAGTTTCAGTGTGAACGTAACTGTGACACGCATTTACTTCGTGTTTGCATGAACAGCACTAAGTAGCCTTGGACTTCGTGACGATAATACGATTGGATGGAATGTGCAGATTAGGGTAAAGAGATTGGTCTTGCTCAAATATATTCAACCGTTAATATATATATATATATATATATATATATATATATATATATATATATATATACGTCTTGTATGTCTTAGTTTGAAAATACACGTAGCATCTACACAAGATGTCCCCCCACATCGTTTACAAACGGAGTGAGAAGATTTGCCTTACATTGTTAGACCGTTGGTTCAATTCTTACTGTAAACATTGCAGTGTATACAAGAAAATGTCACGGCAACCGTTTTCACACAGGCTGCGACTGACCCAACTCTAAAATATTCACATTGACAAAATTTCATTTTTCTTTTTCAATTTTTGTAGATGAAAGAGAAATAAAGCAGGTTTCATGTCCCACTCGTCGGGCCAATAGTTCTTCTTCGGCCGAAAAGCTTATTGTAATATACACTATGCATAGAGGCAAGTGAAAATATATCCTCGACTGTACGAACTTATTATCTCGGAACATGGTATAACCAAAAGCACACGATAGATAATGGAATTAATGAAACAGTTCAAATTGATCTCGTTTTAGTTGACGTGGTATCCTGAAAAACAACCCCGATAAAGGCTCCAGTCGAGTTACTCCTGTTATATCGTTGCAAGTTTTAAATTGAAGGTTTGAAAGCCGTGTTCATGCGCTTCATCACATGTTTCCTTTCTTACTAAACGGTTTTATACAACCAAAAAAAAAAACTTTACTGTTAATCCAAAAAAACGTATTTAGCGATGATAACGGATATTTACGAAAGATCTTCTGGTTAATCAGAATTTCAAATTAGGAGTTTCGTAATAATAACATGGAAGAAAGATTGAAATAAATAAAAATGAAAATTGTAATCATGTAAATCAAAGAAAAACTCAGGAAGCGTGAACCTACCATTAAATATTTACCTTCCATGGATTTGTTGTTTAATTTTACTTTGGCTACATTTTGCTATATTTCCAGCCAAAATTAAAAAAAAAAATGGATTCTTAAACCCCCCTCTCTCTTTTTCTTTTACATACACATACATAAACACATACACACACAACCACACCCACACATATACATTCATATACGCATGCAAACATAGATAGATAGATAGATAGATGGATAACTAAAGGTAATCCAATCGTAATCGTCTAGCAACTCGTAAGTTGCCATAAAGATGCTTTTTTAATATTTCTAGCCGAAAAATCTTTCAAATGAAAAATAAAAAAAAACTGGATTTCTTTGCACATGTCTTCTTACGATGAACTAAGTATATTCCACTAAGTATTTTGTAAATTGCTTGTAAGGATTACTGACTTAAATCCCGAATTCAGAAAGAAAAAAGAAAAAGAAAAAAAAAAGCAAAAACAAACGAAGAGCGCAAGTAAAGAAAGGTGATCTAATCATGTATTCCTCTGGCAGTGCAAGTTGTGTGATTATTATAGGGTTATTTGGTTATATCTACACAATGATAATGAAGAATTCTCCGAGACAGCGACACAACAGATAACAATGAAGAGAAAATGAGCTATTACAAGATCGTGTCTTTGCATTTCATCATCAGTCTTTCAACGTCCGTTACTGGATATAAACCTTCCCCAGGATTCGCCACACTTCCCTACCGTGGGCGTTGCGGAGCCAGTTTTTTCTGAATTTGTCTAGCTCGTCTCTCTAATACTCTGCCGGTCTCGGTTGCACATGTGCTCTCTGGGGATCCATGTCATGATTGGCGATGTCCATCGGTTGTCTGCCATTCTTGTAACATGGCCAGCCCATTGCCATTTGAGATTTTTTAATGGATCCTATGATGTCCATGATTCTTGTCTTTTCCCGGATGTTCTGTGCTGTCTTGTGGTCTCTCCATGTGATGTTGAGCATAATTCTTTCATTTGCACGTTGCATGGTTTTCATTTTGCAGATCTGTCTCTTGGTTTGGTACCATGTTTTAGAGATCATTTAATCTATAATCCAGTTCTACTCTCTGGCACTGAAGAATAGACCATTTTTTGAAAACTTGATGTTCTCAAGTGTAAAATAAAATATATAATATTATCATTTTTCTTTTGTGTCGAGCTTATACAACTCAATCGAGTTTGTAATAATAATAATAATAATAATGATAATAATGATAATAATAATAACAACAACAACAACAATAATAATAATTATAATAATAATAATAATAATAATAATAATAATAATAATAATAATAATAATAATGATAATAATACAAAAATAAATATTTATCTGAAAGATTTTCTATCTCTGCTGGTTGAAACAAGGTTTTGGAATAGAGGACATTTTTTAAACTTCAGGAATCATTTACTCATGACATTCCGCCCGCATTTAATGAATGATTGATACAGAATAATTGGCAATAACGACTCGAACTCACATCCCACTACGACTGAAGAAATATGTATGTCAGTGCACCGCCATTACTTAACAAATGGTCATCGAACAAAATTGATGTTCGCCAGATATATTAGTCAGTACCCAAAGCATTGCAGTGTCGAGTTTCAAGTTGTTTGAATCAGCAGTTCTCAAGAAATCGAATGAAAATAGATATTCTTCTACAACGCTAGCACCATATGGGCCATTCAACGGAAAAAGTTTATTCTTTTTGTTTATTATCTTCATTGACTTTTGCTCTTTACTAATTACTAATAGTTACACAAGAGTATTTCATTCAAAATTATTTTACACAGCAATTATGGTAGGCAGCTCCACAACCCACGGCGTCCAGCCCCTTCTAAACATGCACCTTTGGAAAGCGCACTGCGCTAGTCAGTTTAATGACAAATCAACAATGTTTGCATTCATTTCATTTATCATTGTAACAATTAACTTACATCTGTGCTTCTTGTCCATGAATAAATACATCGAGCATTAAATACAAAGGTTAAAAATCGTTTTTTTTTTTTTGAATGAGTATAATACTATCTATAGATTCTCCCTGTTCCTAAATTATTCAGTGTGAAAATCAAGATTATTAAATCGTTTATAATGCCGAATATAAAGTCGAATTAGTCACTGCATGAGAAAGTCAGAGAGAAAGAAAGAAAACAAAGAGAAAAAAAAAAGGAGTGGAAAACGAAAGTCCGTCTACATCACTTCTTTTTTTTTCAATCTTCCAAAATAGCTTTTAATTTAATGAAAATACAGGAGAGGGAAGTAAAGAAATATCGAAAGGAAAAAAAAAAAATAAAATAAACAAACAAACAAAAAAACAAAAAAACAAAAAAAAAAAACAAACTGAGGTGTAGAGGCACCGAAAAAGAGCGCGATAGAAATGAAAGTGATGAATGAAAAAGAGAATCAAATTGATAAAGTGAGGAAGCAATGGAGAGAAATGTGAATTTTTAAAAAGAACACACACACACACACACACACACGCACACACACACATATATACATATATATATATATATATATATATATATATATATATATATATATATATATATATATATATATATATATATATATATACATATATATATATATATATACATACACACAGATATGCATGTATATATACGTATATAAATATATAGATTTACATATATATATGTATATATATATATATATATATATATGTATATCTATCTATCTATATATATATACACAGATATACATATATATATACGTATATATATAGATATACATATATATATGTATATACATATATATATATAAATATATATATATATTATATATATATATATATATATACCTACATGCATACATATAAATGTATAAGTTTATACGTATATATATATGTATATGTGTGTGTGTATATATATATATATATATATATATATATATATATACTTGTATATATGTGTGTATGTATATATATATATATATATATATATATATACACACACACACACATATACACGTATATATATATATACATACATACATACATACATATATATATATATACATATATATATATATATATATATATATATATATATATATATATATATATATATATATATATATATATATATATTGCGAATTAAAGAAAATATGAACTGAAACGAGGTAAGAATGGGCAAAGGAAGAAAGAAGAACAGAGAGAGTAATAGGTGACTAAAAGTAGATATCAAGAGGGAAAAAGAGGAGATAATGAGAAGACAAGAAGGAAGGTGAGTAAAGATAAATTAAAAAGATAGTTAACAATAGATAATACAGAGCAATATAAAACTTCGTGACTGAAAAGGAGGTTCTCACTTAACTGCAAAGATATAAGAGAAACAAACAAGAAAAACACAAAGAAAACTTGCATAAAAATCCTGAAAAAAAAAAACACCTGCAAGCGAGAACAGAATTAAAGGAAAAAGCTGAATAGTTTATAAATTCTTGGTGACGTAGGCGTAGGAGTGATGGAGAGGCAATGTGCGTGGAAGTGGGGGTGGGGGGGTAAAAAAAAGGGGGTCCATGGTGAAGGGTGCTGATAGTCTACAAAGACTTTCTTCTTTCAGGTCAGGTTCACAACAAAGAATGGAGAAAAACTAACAACGCAGGACTTTGCTACTACGCTCATGTATTGAAATGTGCCTGCTATCCCTATTCAAATTTGCTCCCTCCCCTTTCGGCTTTGTGAGACCCTTGCCCCTTACCCGTTAACCCCGTCCTATCCTTTAAGTGATTTTCCTTTACTTCTCTCCGACGTACTATCACTGACTCGTTTTACACGCATACATACATCCGGGAGGTACAAATTAACGCGTGTTTGTTTTCTCTCTTTTCTCTCCCTCTTTTCTTTCTCTCTCCCTCTCTCTCAGTCTCTCGCTTGCTCTCCCATACGCACACACACACACACACACACACACACACACACACACACACACACACACACACACACACACACACACACATATACATGAAGACGTATACACGCATACTCTCATATATATGTACAAAAATATACTGAGAAAGCTGGACACTCACACATACATACATACATACATACATACATACATACATACATAAAAATATAGAATCGTTCTCGGGGGGTCTAGCATGGGGAAATGATTAGCAAGATCGTTTTACAAAACATTACTGGTGAGTACGATTCACACTACGCACTCCACTGGTCTAGATCAAGACGAAGCTCAGCTAAACAACCAAGTGTATCTTCCTGGACGCCTCCCTTAGCGGGATGCTTAGCAATCTTGCTCTGCCAACTGATACACCAGTGCAGTAAGTTTGATGCTCTCTGGACATATCACTACTGTAGTATTGTCAGTGTGAGCTTAATAATATATACCCATTATCAAAGTAAATAATGATAATCATATGGAGTTTTCCTGTATGCATCATGGGTTTTTCTGGCATACCATTTTGGGATGGAACGGCTTGCTCTCCTCGCTGTCAGAAAGTATTCAAATCAAAATATAGATCCAACTTTGCGCGATTAAAAGCATATTTTCCGTTATCCCCAAATCATGAAGGTTATACAATCTCTTATAAAAGTAAGACTGGGTGAACTTGCGGTACACAAGAGATGTCTAACAATACAGTACACATTCGTACAAGAATACACGCGCAAACACAGGGAGTAAGGTTGCATCAGTGAAAAATAAATACATGGAAACGGCAGAAGTGATTTAGGGATAAGTTTGCTTTCTCCCACGTTCCGGTTCAACATTATGACAATCTTGTTTACATTTCAAGTAATCCATTCTGTTATTTAAGCTTCAGAAGAATAGGTGCTACATTGTTGTATGAAAATTTCATTCCCGGTAAAATAGTGCTGTGCGTGACATCTGTTTTATTATTTCTTAAGTAAAATATAAAAAGATACGACAAGGCCAACTTGTAATGTAAAAAACACATCTAGATGTTCCTCCAAACAAATTGTAATATTACCGATGTTTCTACGCATCAAAACAGCCGTCCTACTAACAAAACACATACATAAGGTCGTGTAGCTCTTATAAATATTGACACTTACTCTCTTACTCCATTACGCTGAACAAACTAGCTGAACGAAAATCAAAGCTCATAACCACAGTATATTATCGTTACTTACAGCAATACTGTGTACATGACGGATATCTGCTTGATATATCTCCTTCGACCATAATATTTTTTCATATAGTGATTGAAGTTACACGCATCGCAGGTGTGTTATGGTGCAGTATATCAGCAACATTTTTATTCCAATTCATCCAGTGCTGCCTAGGGTTATACCAAGCTATACCATGGTTGTGTTTACATCTACAAACTGTAAGAAGACTTGTGTGATGATTTTGATTTACCGAAATATACCGTAATTACCATCAGTACCCATTCAAAGATATGGTAATCAGAGTGAACTATCAGTAGATACATATTGGCCTAGCTAATAATAGGTATGATATACTGACCCAGTAATAGTATAATCTTAATGAATTATTCATGACTGTTTACACAACCTGCAAATAGACGAAGCAGAAATGAAATAGAAATGTAAATTTCTGTCTATGGCAACCAATAAGAGTTCTATAAAAACGAACAACTTAGGACCAACATAGAAGTGACACAGAAAAATAAAATGTAGACTCATACGAGCATTGAATTCATGGAGACAACAGCATTACTAAATCAACTGGAAAACTAAGGCGAGTGTTAGAGTATTGAGAAGACATGATGTCACTAGATCCCCTGTGACAGGCAACATTTACTTCTGGTGTGAAGTCTCAAAGACTGCATTAGTCAGACGAAAAATATCTTGGCTAAAACTTTCCTTTAAAGATGGACATATTTTTGCTGCCTACGTAAAGGATTTCTCATTATGAATTAAGAAGGAATTAAATGGATCATTGAATTCTATCTCTGTGTTAGCACCAAGGACAATGTAATTCTGGGTCTAACGTGACTGCATGACAGCTTATAATGCCAACGAATAATGATATGTATATCTGGGGTTAACATAATAGATGTGAACGTCGGTATCAGCAAGCATTCTGTTGATAACCAACAGACAAGGCAAGTTAAGTTTCTGTGACTGTGCCTCTTCCAACAGGTCTTTTACTGACTAGCATGTCCGAATGTAACTGATGACAGAACAGAGAAATGGAACAGAGATGATCACCCATTTCTATTTTTAAACCAACTCCTCTTAATAAGGAAAACATGAAAATAATGTGAAATTTATTTTACACGGAGCGGCATCTTGCGTAATATTTATCAGAACAGAAAGCGAAAAATGAAGATGAAATTGATAGAAAAGTGAAACGAATCTCTTAAATGGATACTAAAAACTTCAACTGACAAAGAAATAAAATCAGCAAAATGAAGGAAATACGACAGAGGAAAAGCAAATACACAAGAATACCGTTTAAAATTCAAATTCAGCACCGTTTGCTTATAAACATAGGTTTCATGACCTTCAACAAATACTAGATAAACTGAATAAAGAAAGCAAGAAAGTTTGCCTTTACATAAACTCCAGCAAAACAAAGATCATGTGCAACAATTGCGTCGGAAATAAACCCTCTACGATCAAAATCTAAAACGCATAACAAGAGAAAGTAAACCACAACATCTACCTTGGACAACGAATCTCCATGAAATCTTCAAAAGAAGAAGAAATCAAAAGAAGAATCATACTAGGATGGCGAGCCTTCGGTAGAGCAAGTTCAACCTACAAGAATATAAAAATCCCATTGGTCCAAAAAAGACAACCAATGCGTCATTCCGATAGTCACCTACGGAGCTGGAATATAGAACTTAATCAAGAGACTGACCCTCAAACTGAGAAACATGCAACGCGCACATGGAAGAATCATGCTGAACCTCATATGGAAAGATCATGAGATAGCACAATATAAGAGGGAAAAAACAGGAGTCTGAGACATCATAAAACCCATTAGGATACTCAAATTACAATGAGCCGGTCATGTTGAAAGAAAGGCAGACAATCGATGGGCATCACGACTCAGAACATGGATCCCCATGGATCTCATGCAAAACTGAGGCCGGCTGAATACGAGATGAAGAGATGAACGGATCATGCAAGTTAAGAAAGTACTGGCCCCGCGACGCCCATGATATGAGATCTGGCGCACTTTGGGGAAGGTCTATGTCGAACGACCGATAATAAAAGACTGATAATGATGGTGAAAGAAGCCGAATATCATAATGGAAATTCAATTGTTGATACCAACTATATATTCACGCACCGTATTGTGCGTCACATATATTGTAGTTAACAAAAAGATCTAGCGAGACATTTGCCTTGTCTTGCTCATATAGAATAAGCATTTTGACAGAAAAAAACAAAAACAAAATCAAGATCTTGCGTACTAAGTCAAAGTAAACATTGAAGAACGATTACTGTGGTGGGGAAGCATCCACATCCTATTGCCCCAGGCAGATTAATGTTACACCGTCCTTAGAACGTGGAATATCAAAAGAATCTAAAAAGACCGCCATGTGTGTAAATTGTTGATCATCACTGGAACATATGGGCTCCAGGTGAGACTGTGAAATTTAAAAAACAAAAAAACAAACAGAAATTGTTCGAGATGTTGCATTTTATCTTTAGGTAATTCCCCTCCCCTCACCGTTTCAAATTAGAAACGAAGCGTCAGAAAAGTTCAGACATTACGTTTTCTTTGTGTTAAGTATAAACTGAGACATATTCCAAGAATTATTTCGGTATTCTGTATGGGGATAAGCACAGATGATGTATATTTAGCAGAGTTTGGCACGTAATTTTTTTTTGAATGCAAAAAAAGAATTTAATAATTAGGGCAAACAGTTTAGGATATTTCAAATGGAATCTTATATTTGGACGAACTCTAACCGGGTACCTCAGGCAGAAAGAAATCTACCGCTGGTGTGTCCAGTAGCTAACATTACCAATGAAAATAGATTCTGAGTGTCTACACCATGACCACTCTTCAAAAGAACATCTCGTAACTTTGAGAAGCTTTTAATACAAGAGATGAAGAATCTGCAATTGTATTTATTATGTAAAATGTTTGAAAGAAAAACTTGAAAAAAAAAACACACACACACACACCTTCACAAATATCGGTAAAACAAGTATGTCAACAAATCATTTTCATCAGGTTTTCCATAACTACTTGTTATCAGAGCATTTTTTTCAATAAATAAGTAAATAAATAATGATGTACTTCATTACATCAACAACACACCCTGCTTCTGAAAACTATACTATCTATATCTGCCTGAGCTTTCTGTAGGGCACACGTGGGCGCTGAATTCTGGCAGCTACATTTGTGGCCTTTGTCCTCGCACCAAGGGTGGTTTCTTATAATTAGGACAGACTTTATTAAAACAGACCACCTTCAACGATAGTTTCATACATTTGGACAGCATCATTACAAATACTGCCATCTTCATAGTGATATTCCTTCTTAATTCAGTAATTTCCTCCGAGAAAGTTTCACGCTGTTATTTTAATTAACTCTAAATATTTTTTTGGTAAATATGAAAAGACTGTAGATTGTGTTGGAATTTACTTCGCGTCATGCCAAAGTTATCAAATAAAGCATAGTTTTTTTTTTTTCAACAGGAACATTAAAATATTCTTGTTCCATCTGGAAGCATTCAATCCTTTTAATGAATGACGTTGTTAGATTAAAGCTACTTGAATATGAATGCATACTAAACTGTCTAGCAATCCGTTTGAAGGGTAATATTATAATTCCAACCGATGGGAGCGGTCAGTGTTCTGGCCCGGGTAAAATCTTGTAATCCCAATGTTGATTTTAAAAGCATGACTTTCTTTTTTTCAGGATGATGATTAGCTCAACGCAGTCTTCTTTCTCTAGGGATCCTCCATTTTGTCTTGTTTCAGAATAAGTTAGGCGTTCAGACCAAACAGTCCCTGTGGCACACTTGTACCTCATCACAGTGAAGTGCTCTAAAGCAGGTGCTGACATCTTACATTGGATCGTTACTCTCTCACATCATCTTCATCATTAATCTTTTTGAGTTTGCCATTCGACATATATCGTCCCCAAGATTCAACTGATTTCTCTATCATGGGCGTCACGGAGACAGTACTATCATAATTTGTCTTGTTTGTCTTGCCATTGCACTGGCCCTGGTTTCGCGTGTGATCTCTGGGGATCCACATTGTGAGTCATGATGTCAATTCGTTCGTCTGACCTTCTTGTTACATAACCAGCCCATTGCCATTTGAGTTTTCTAATGGAATCCATGATACTTTGGGCTATTGTTTTCTCTGTATCATATTGTGCTGTATTGTAACCTTCCATATGATGTGGAGCATGGTTCCCTCTTGGGCTTGTCGTCTGGTTCTCAATTTGAGAGCCAATCTTTTGCTTTGATTCAATGTTTTAGCTCCATTGGCGATTATCAAGAGGATACAGTGGTTGTATACCCTTGTTTTTAGGACTATTGGGGTTTTCATGTTTTTGGAGTTTGAGGTTGATGTATCGAAAGCTTGCCATCCAGGCGTGATTCTTCGTTTGATTTCTTTCAATGATTTAACAGAGATGTCCTGGGTAGCGGCAATTAAAGTATATAATTTTGTTCAATCTAAGTAACTGATTTTCTGTAGAATACATCTATATCTATATCTATATCTATATCTATATAAAGTCAAAGTGTATGTAAGTATGTATGAACTCTCATAACCCGAGAACTACGTATCAGTGTCAAAGTATAAAACTACGTTCATAGTTTTATTTTTTCGTCTCCGATCGGATTTTCGACTAGTGAGTTTTAATCACATCATGCAAAGGCTAATAAAACCATTATTATTATTATTATCATTATTATTATTATTATTATTATTATTATTATTAATAATAATAATAATAATAATAATAATAATAATAATAATAATAATAATAATAATAATAATAATAATTTTCATTCCAGTTGCTGAGTGGTCACCACTGGAGACTGAGTGACAGCAAGTCTACTAAAATATCCAACCCTCTTCTTCACACCCAAACAGTCCAAAGACGTGCTATTGATTACGGTTTTGCATTGGTTTCCTGGTGGTTATCGCTGAAGGCTGAGTTACAGTACGTCTCCCCAGGTATCCAGCCCCCTCTCATATCGTCCTCACCAATCTTAGCAGCGGTGGGGTTTGAACCGCCTCCACCATGTCTTTTTTGATTGTTTGTTCATTGTTACCAACTGGGGCAGTAGGTTTCATAATTCCAGTAATCTCCACTGTATTCGTGCAGAGCCCAGAAGTGCTGTGGTCTGTATAGTCTCAACTCCTCCTCTTATTCGTTCTTATTCCCAGTTCCTCTAATCTGTACTATTATTGATACTACCCTGACTTCCATGTTCCATGCTCCCTTGAGTTCCCTTGCCACGACCCTTTTGAGGAGTTCCCTTTTTTCCCTATTCAATTGTAAGCACACTCTTTCATTCTTATCCTTATTTATTACTTTGCTGAGAGTTGGGGGAAAGAGAGAAAGCATCAAACATATGGGGGGGGGGCTGAATGGAATTAGAAAAACATAATGGTCGTTGATACAAACGGGCAGTTCAATAGTATGATTCCGTAAATAAGACTTTCAGCATTTTAACAAGCATCTGATAGCTCAGTCAGAATAAAGTTTTGCCCGGTAGTAAATACACCATTAGCGATATTTGCATAAAACGTTCCATCATTTCATGTAAAATAACAGAACCCCCCCCCCCCCCAAAAAAAACAATGCATGAATGTTTTGGGAAAATGTTCGGCTGCACATTCAAAATTGTATTTTTAGTATTTTTAGTCAAAAATACAAAATCGTCAACAATGGCACAGATATTGCCTCTAAAATACTCCACCTATTTTGCATCGTTGTCGTTGATTTGATAGGGTGTTCTCCCAGGGATACATGGTGCATTAACTCGGACAAGTTTGGTCGCAGTCATCCAGCTACTTTGAATAATACTGCTGAGCCGTGAGTGTATGGAGAAGTGTATTGATAGGTCTAAAAATGATAGTTTTCAACACTTTCCTATTCGGAAAATCGTAACACTTTACTGAAATTGTTAACACTTTCTATACGTATGTGTATATATTGAACAAAGTTTACTTTTTGCACCCCAAGGTTGACTGCTTCATAAACAGACACATCTGACTTGACACCGGCTGACGTCATTCAATTCGAGAAAACTACCGAATGTGCACATCTCGGTAACTTATTTATCATTCAATGGTATAAACGACTCGAAACGGCATAGAAAATCATTAAAAGATCGACTGAGGTGTTCTTTGTAAGCTAGATCTGAAGGCAAACATTGTTTCTTATAGAAAAAAACGAATGAGAGCAGAACGACTGGAAGCGTGTTGAAACACACAAAATTTGGGCAAAACTGGACGGTGTTCTAAGGGTAACAAAAAATGGTGAGCCAGTTAGTGAACATGTTGATTACATTGACCAGTGTAGATTTCCGGTGGGGAACTCGACCGCTTTGCAGCATGACTACTGAAAAAAAAAAAATTAGATGTGAATCCGTTTTTTACAAACTGCCCTAATCCACCAAAGTTTTGATGAAATGTGCAGCATCAAATCTTTTCCTTATAATCTTGTTCGTAACAGAGCTGTTGATAGCTCTTTGGGAAAGGCATCGGTTGAGACAAGGGTTATCTTCTGAACGCAAAGTGATGCGACAGGCCGTCTAACACGGTGGTGGGGGGGGGGTAAATTAAGAGATCAGATCGTTATGAGACGGAGAATCATTCTTATATATTTCCCAACTGTCACTTGCTCCACCCAGACATTGTGGCCAAAGCCAACAGCGTGAGGAGCACCATCCGTACCACGACCACGGAGGCAACATATTGTCACGCGTGTACACGACATCGATGGGCAAGAACTGATCGGACACCATTGCTTCTAGTCCCAGAGTAGGCTATGTTTGCAACAATGAAATTACACTAATGTTGCAAGGGTTACAGTCAGCTAAGTCTACCGTTCCCGTTCTGGGGCGACATATTTCGAACCAGTGATGAAGTGAGGGAAAACTCTTAGTTGTCGAAGTAATTGCATCCGGAACCGGCTTCGAAGAACACATCAAACCGTTTGCTGAGCGGATCCAAATCGACCCCCTCCCTCTCTCTACTCCTCTATAGTAGATTTCTAAAATGTGAAAGGTGCTGGAATAATCTTAATCAAGGTCTGATGACATTCGCCGAAGAAATGTTTCTCGCCTCCTGGTCTACGGTAGCCCTAGACCCCTGCTTGAAATAGAACACGGCAGGGCTTACGAAAATCCACCCGAGACACTGCTCCCATACCGATTTTTTCTGTTCATGTACGGACTGACTCAGGCTAATACATTCATTGCAACATCCACGTACAAACACAATGGAAACTGGAGTGACGTAAATATGCCTACTAATGTATATTTTCACTAACTCTCCAATAAATGCACTGGTTATGGAATGTGTAAATGTTCAGTATTTCAGCACCTTGACAGGAAGATTGCACTGTCCTTCTACAGCCTAAATGCATGTGAATATACGTGCATGGGTACTCAACACCACTCTATGCAACCAGACATTTCATTTTGCACTTAAATGAATTCCCTAGCCTCAATCAATGCTTTTCTCGCAGAATTGTTGACAGCTCTGTTACAGATGAAGTTTCCCCTGTTCTTCAGTGAGTATATTTTAATGTCCCTAACTCCCAGCCCTTACCGCCTGTATGTTATTAGCAAGATTCTATTCAGAGTGAAAGTTTCTCAATCCAAGTACCAACCCCCTAGTTACCCTCCTCACATACAACGCTTATCTAGCCCACATCCACGTTTGATAATGAGGATTTGACGAGCAACTGCACTTTTTTTCTTCTCTCGACAGAATCTACACAAGAGATGATTGTAATGTATTTCACTGCCTTTCTGCAATTCCAAGTCGTTTCGTTTGTCCCATAATCAAACCGAACACAAGTGTCAAGCATATGTCAGTAGCTTTGATATTAATTAGTGAGTAACTTGTTTTTAACCTGCAAAGACTGATGGATATAGAATATCTTTAGTAGAATAAAAATATGCGTTGCTTAATTTTAGATTCTGATAGTTTCGCTCGGTTACATAAAACACGTAATTGTAAAAACACACGTCGAGAAAATATGAGTAATTTCATTGTGAAAAAATAGGTGGATATTCAAATCGTATGTTTATTGGGCATTTTGGAAACCGTCAACCAAAACTCTCAACATAGGTTTCTTCATTTTTCAAGTTGGTCTGGCTGGCTACGTATGTAGGGTATCGTGCGTACGAGCCACACCAATGGAGCCATTGGGCTTAAACATTTACCCCTCATCATTTACTCCTTCACATGTTAAGAGAGAGAGAGAGAGAGAGAGAGAGAGAGAGTTTTTTTTAAATCCCCCACAAAATAGGTTATTGTTGGCGGTTCAATTTGCAATGGAATTTTATGCTATATTCATCTTTTAGTTTGTGTCTTTTAGCATTCACATTTGTTTTTTTGAAATTTCAGATTATTTTAGTTATTGCTGCCAAACAAAAGGTGAGAGAAGTAACTTCCTCATTGTTCAACCCTTTTTCAAAAAAATTAATTGATCACTCCCAACCCAGTACACTGCCAAAAGACCATGATTTCATGACGGTTTCAATTGAGTGATTAACCAGACCTGTCTTCCTGTGTGTGCATGTATGTGAGCATGCGTTTGTTATAAGGATTGAAGTAAACAAGACTTATGAAAGAGAAAAATAAAACGAACACTGGGAGTATTCAGTGGCAAGCATGTGTTGGTAAATCATGAATAAGAGCACGGTACTCTCTTATAATCTCAAATTTCCTCTTGTTGGGCAATGAATAATCCGGATGATTTAATGTTTAGAGACCAGTTGCATCATTTCATAGAAAAATGGTCTAATTTAAGAGCTCCGAATATCGAAATTTTATTTCGATATTGAAAGGAAAAGTTTCTTCACAGATATAATGGAAATTTTGTTTTAATCTAAATTATGAATTGATTATTTTTTCCTTTTTTTAAAAATTTTCTGATAAAAAAAAATTACATCACCAAGCACATGTCTAAATGAAATAGTTTCATGTTGATATACGTGTTGTGTGAGATCAGCGTTAATTTTCATCACTGATATAGATTAATGGTATGTTCCAAAAGAGATGACTTATCAGTTACGAAAAAGCTGTTCTTGAATCAAAAATGAAAATATGTACAATGGTAGTTTTAGGCATTATTCCCCATTTTTCTAGATACCCAACTCATTTCAGAAGAAGCATTTTATTTGAGTATTCATAATTTGTTCCAAAAGTCAAGTCATTAAGAAGAACTGGTTGTCACACATAAGAAAGTGGGAAAACATTTTTCTTTCTCTCATAAAACATGTTTCAGGCTTCATCTTCAAGCCTCAACTGGATTATAAAAACATATATTTTAGTTTGAATGTTTCCATTCATTTGAATGAAATTACATATTTCTATCATAAACGTTGGTAAGACTTGTTAGCTTGGCTCAGTTGGTAAGATAGCCACTTGGTCGTAATTTCAAATCACGTTGGTGATATGAAAATTATTGTAAATGTTTTTATTCACAAGGATAAAATAAGTCCTTCGTATTTGTAACGTATATTTTTATAGATGTGTAAGATATATCAGTTTGGCTCAGTTGGTGAGAGATCCGCTGCATCAGTTGAGTATTGTTGTTACTGTTGTTTTTGCTGTTACATTGGAGAAACAGAGCCAACTCCAGCCTCCGACTTGTACAGGAATTTGACAAAGACATCTCCAATAGGCAAACTGATAGAAAGTGCTGGTGAGAATATCAACGCTGCCATTTTGCTTTGAATGGAGCAGCCGATCACGGAACGGAAATAGGGAATTCTTCCATACGCAACATATTTTTCATTTCTCTCCTCTTCTGGTAATCATTTGCTGCACTGTATGCAACACTCCATACGACATTCCACGGAACGATCCAGGCAAAAGTCCACGCATGTCAGCAATGGTGTCATTCCATAGAGATCAAGGAAAAATCTTTTCATAACTGAATATTGTTGCTATGAATAAACATGAACAAGATATTTTGTCCAAAAAGTATATTAAACTAATTGAACTTAATAAAAGATTAAGAGTTACAAAGAACCATTAAAGGTTTTCGTTTATCATTCGAGGTGTAATGGAACATTGTATGATACATTGTATTTTCGAAATTTAAAATTGATTTACAATTTAAAACAAATGCGAGACTGATGACGTTCATCAATATTTTAGGAAAATCAATTACTGTACAGATAAGAAGATATTTGTATAGAATTAGCACTTACAATTTAGAAATTATATTTTTGAAAAAAAAAAAAAAAACATTTAAAAAAATTTCTGTAAATTGTTGTCTGTGCGTGATTGACTTCATCAGTGGATTCGAAACTTTGAAGATCCGGGAGCCTTCATAAAATGAAATATCCTGGCAGACACCTATTTCTAGCATTTAGTTTGTTGGAAGTAATTTGATTAACTAAATCAATAAGCAACTTTTGATCATTCAAAATTTAATTTCAAGTTGATTGCATTTGTTCAAATCCTATCATGTCTGTGTACAGTGTTTTCAGATAGCTGATGATCGATGATGATGTTTTCTGTCACGAGATTCAAAATGTTAGATTATTTAAAGTTATTTGTTGATAATCAATGTCATTTAATGCTATTTCACAAGTCATTTTCAATATTGGCAGTTTCCTTGATTATCTTTCGTATGAAACAATAAGGAGAAAGACCACTTATAAATGTAAGTTGCACAAATAAGCATATTTACTGAAAATTCGTGGAAATCCCAAAAATCGACGAGAATATCCGAAAATTACCGAGGTTTCACGAATGAAAAGTTCATGACAAAACTACCTCAATTTATTACTGAACTTTTTAACGCATATTTGAAATGTTGAAAAGAAACTTTATTTAACTAGAATATAAAAACGGAACTAGGATCCATTCAGTCGCCAAAAAATACATAGAATTAGCGATTTGACAATATCCAAACGGAATGAATTGATGTAGCTATTTGGTTACGTATGATTCCTCAAAATATCTTTTAAAGCTATTGAGTACTCCTGTATTTTGGTTGTCAGAGACAAATATTCATCCAGAATTATAAGAACAAGCCCTTCTGAAATTAATTTCTTTTTTGGCAACTTTCTTTCGTGAGTGGGGTTTCTCCTTGTTCAATATGAAAAATAGACAATGAAACCGATCTGAATAGTGAGAATTGATACATCAAATGTTGAAACTGCCTGTGTCAATCTTGTGGTGGAGAAACATCATCGATCATAAAGCCATCGAAAAACAATGTAGATAGACCTGATAGGATAGGATGAATGCGATCCATTCAAAATTGATATCAAAATTTTTTAAGGTGAAAAGTTATTTATCATCTATTTGATTGATCACTTAAAAAAAACTGAATGCTAAAAATTGGGGTTCGCCAGAAAAAATCTTGTCGTAGGAAGGGTCCTCAAGATTTTAAAGTTTCAAACTCTCATAATTACCATCAACAATTGCTAAGGCTGAAATGGATGAAGCAAATTACTGTGAGGAAAAAGAAAAAAAATCTTAAACCATAGAATATTTTTCAAACCAGCTTAGAGATCATTTTTTTTTAAAGAAATCATCCAAATACTATAAATTACGGATTTTTAAAAAAAATTCCTTTTCTTGTATCCGGAAATAAGAAAAAAGAAAAAAAAAAAAGAAAATAGAAAAGTATACGATGATCTGCTAAATCAATTTTTACACGAACCAATACATATATATATATAGTTACACTAATTATTCAGCCTTATTTTTATTAACTGTGTGTCTCTCACGGTAAAACTAGAAGATCAGTTCACCTAATATTTGGCAGGAAGAATCACTAAACATCAACTTGTGACAGGGGCCATGTGATGTTGACTTCTAAGGTTATTCGATGTCACCAGAGACCATTTCTGATCAGTCCTAACTAATTTTCAAAGTTGATGGCAAGAATTTCGCTTTGAAGATCATGAAATTTAGCATATCGTTACATCTTCCTACGGCAAAGGTCATAGGTAAAGTGAAGTTGACTTTGGGGGCCATTCGAGGTCACTATAGGTGATTTCTGTTCATTTTTAGCCAAATATGTTGGCTACAAGTTTTGAATTTAGGAAACTGAAATTTGGCACTGGAGTAAATCTTCTCACGGAATTTAATCGGAGAGGTTATTTGTGGTCGTTTCTGGTAATTTTTAATTGATTCTCTACCAACGATGATGAAATTCAGCATATTGGTACATATTCTCACAGCAAATGTCACAGATTATGTGAAGTTGACGTCAAAGGTCATTCAAGGTCACTGGAGGCCATTTCTAGGCAATTTTCCAAGTTTTGGGCAAGCATTTTGAGCTTAAGATGCTAAATTCTGGCAAAGAGGTACATCTTCACACGGCAAAGACCAGAGGCAATTTGATGTTGATTTTAATGGTCATTCGAGGCCCACTGCGGGTAATTTCTGATCAACTGGAACAATTCATAGCATAATAACGAGTTTGCTATGAAGTAAGAATATCATTCACTTAAGAAATTGTCGAGCGATTAGTCATTGGAGTACATACCAATTTAGGATTAAAATATCCCTTTTCTGCCAAACGAAAGAACTTTAGGGGCTGAAATACTTGACTTTTTGGTTTCGTTTGTACGATGTCCTTCAACCCCGACAACTATTTTCTGACGAAATTATAAAATTGTAACCAGGCACCGGGACAATTTCTCTAGATTTCAGGCCAAACTTCTTCCTTTTGCTACCATAACCATGTTGGTTGCTCCAGGATTTGATTCCTGGAAGAAAGCTCAATACGGTCACCTGAAGGGAGAACATGAAAGTTGTGTATCCTGAAGCCCTGTCAAACTAAGGGACCACAGATTCATTTAATCTATTTTGTCCTTAAGAATATTTTTTCTGCAACAGCGACTTTTTCATGTGTGAATGACCGTTTTTTTTTTCATCTATAGTGTTGAGTAAGAAAAGATTTATTAAAGGTAATATTTTCGTTAGTTCTTATATTTCAAATCATTTCCCCTGGGTAAGGCTGGGTATCCCTACAGTCGACTCTTGACTTGGGATAGAGTTTGACTATCTATATTCGCTGATCTCTTTTTTTTAGACCGTAACAATAAGAATTATAATACTCACTAAATTCGGGGGAGTGAAATCTTCAATGTTTGTCCATGCCATCCCGTTAAGCCAAACCGTGATTTGAAATTACGACCAACGGTTTGGTAGGCGGGTTCTTCACCGACTTAACAAAATTGATTCATTTTAGAAATACGCAGAGGCTTATTTCATTCTGATGACTATATACATTTATAAAATTATAATATCACTACTGTAATTGGAAATCCCAACTAAGTGACTGGTAGCCGACTCGCTATCCGACTGAGCCAAACTGACAAGTCCAACATGTTTACAAATCTATTTATCATATATACATTACAAAGATTGAAGTTATCATCTTCAGTTGGAACAGAATTAATAGCGGAGTTTGATTGACACAGACGCACACGGATACAATTAGATACACAGACATAACCATGCTTACTCGTGCATACACAATATATACACATTCAGATCGAGTTGAATGTTATTTATTCGACTCAGAAAGATATTTCTGACGATATGACAGTGACAATAATAAAAGAAATAGTTGTAAATGGGAACATATTTATGAAAAGGGAATAAAAAAAAATATGCGTCCTTTCTGGAATTACAGGCTTTATGATGTAAATGCCGAAATCAATTTACATCCATACTCTATGCCTTAAATATGAGCCAGCCAGCAGCAAAACATCCGAAGGTAAAAACAGATTACAGGCCATCTTCCAGGTAAACAAATAGAGAATATATTTCTGCTTACATCGATTTACGCACCATTTCACTGGTGCGTTTGGGAAATGTCTTTGTAAAAAAAAAAAACTTAATTCAAGAAGCCAACTTTTTCAATAAATTTCTTTCAAGAACCCACACCTTGAATCTGTACTTTTATCCTCGTTTCATAAGTGTTCAAGCTTTAGCAAGTATGTCAGGATACGCTTGTTCAGCAAGTTATAGATTGAAAAAAATCTGACATGAATTATAGTGGTTCCAAGTTTTACATCACAAAGCTTGCTCCAACAATAAGAGTGTATAAAAAGAATATACGTCCACTGTGGGTAGAGTTTTATTTAAAGACGTTGCCTGTAATTATTTAATCACCCTAGCTGCAGTCAGCGACCCGAATGACCTTACAACCAGCCAACTGGAGAAGTATCATTTCCTTTTCACTTGGGTGTTTTTGTTGTGTCAACGCTAACGGACACACCATTTGGTGGAGAACCTTGCAAATTCGCTCGTGTATTCCAATAATCGCCTCTAAAAGCAGTCATTTGAAAATTTGCATTTTTTTTTTGTATTTTCAAAATTATTTATTTTAATTTTGTGTCAGCACTACTGGACAAAAAAAATCTTGTCCGATTAACGGTAGAAAGAATAAAGCGAGTAAAAAACCCTTCCAACAAGTAAAATTGGGTCAAAATATTGACAGTAATCTTTCATCATTTATTTTTTACTAGATGAAGTGTTGTAAACGAGGGCTTCTCAAAGTCAGGCTTGGGGCACCTCCAGGGGTCCTATGAAGATTATTGGGGTCGCAGGAAAATTTTCAAATATTCTTTTTTTCAAAAAATATGTTTTTTTTATCTTATCTTTAGAAAAATGTTTTTACAATACTAAATAGGAAGGGGGCAATTATGTCTGTACTATAGAACAAACTACGACAATTTTCTTAATTGCTTGTGTGGCATGTTGTTATTAATGTTCACTCCCTTGTTTCAACGGATATCAATTTGAGCATGGCCATATCTAGTTTTCGCTTCAATACTGTAATTAAAAAAATGTCATACTCCTATATTTTGATATCATCAACGAATTGAAAAGCACTAAAACTGCTTTTATTTCATTTCTTGAATATGTAAACGGAGGAAACGTTTCAAGAGACTGTCGTTATTCCACAAATTATCTGAAGAACATATTGGCGGAAATGTTCTGATGAAAACCAGAAAGTTGAAGATAACAATCTGAATAATGTGTTGAATAATGACAACGATTTATCAAAAGTAGTCTTCAAGATACACGTAGCTCGCTGCCTAATGATGAAAAAAGCATATATTTTACATAACAAATATATATTATTCATCATAATTTTCTTGTCAATACATTTGATTCAGTAGTGAATATTAATTACATATATCGCCCATTATGCAGTGAAATTTTCACATCAAACAACATGTCAGACTATTGACTTATTGACCTCTCTCATAAATCAAAAGATGTAGCTGTCCTTTCTCAATATTTTAAGTCAGTAGTGTTTATTTTGGAGGTCCTCAGTTTTATATTTGCAACGATAGCAAATATTCATAACGAGAGATTTGCTCAAAAATTGATGTAATCAATCGAGACGGTGAAAACAGGTGCAACAGAAAATCACACAATCGAACAAAGGAGAGAGACAGTCAGATTATCATTATCAAATGTAACTAATTTGAAGATGGCTGATTCGAAAAATCAAGAAATAAGGAACTTAGAGGAGATTTGTTTTTTAAGAGTTATAAGCGCAGAAAAATGCATCAAATTTAGAAGATTTTAATATAAATATTATTGATACACACTTGTTTGAGTAAAAGTCTATAGAACTATCTGCATCTACAATGATGAAGGATTGACAATACATTTTTGATGCACGAATTTTTACTCATGAAAATATTTATATTCGATATTTTTCATATTCAGATGTTATCTCTCCTGAAGAGTTTGCAAAAGGCTGAGTAGTAATACTGACTCATTTGCAGACTGCAACCTAGACTTTGCTTAATAGAACATTAAAAAATATTTCAGTTCTTCGAAAATGCTCAGATCAGAATCAATCTTAGAAACAATCGACATTTGATATTCGGTTCATGTGACAATAAACGTTAGGACAGATCATTGCTTGAATTCTTCGATAAGGCTGAAACTTTATAAATGTACTTTGGGCTGTACCCGACCACGCCTTCCACTCCTCCGTCACGACAAAAGAGCAGGAGTTACTGCAATCAAATATGAAACGTGGAAAAAAAAATGACGCTGATGGTTGTAAAAATAAGCAAGTGAATGAAAATGAAAAAATGATAAGACAGTCAAGTGCATTCATTACTACTCACATGCGAATGAATACTGATCAAATGAAAATAACGCACAAAAAAATAGGAAAAAAAAATTGTCAAAGCAAAGGGCAAAAACAAACACAAACCTTTAAACCAGGAAACCAGAGATTGAATGCTGAACAATCACAACAAATTTCAAGATGATTTCATGCTCATGGAACTGACATTGAAAATAAAAAAAAGAGGATAGTTATAAAAAGAATTATAAGAAGTTGTTTTTTTTTATTTATATTCATGGGTCTGACTCTGATCAGTAATTTGCAAGCATAAAAAAGAAGAAAGAAAAGCAATGAACTAAAGAATTGTGCATGGAATTAGTGGTTTCCAAGAATATGGGACTTGTGTCTTCCACAACGTATGACCTTTGAGATCAGTCACCCTTGATATATCCCACTATTTTATACACGCATGCGCGGACGAACGCATGCACGGATGCGTACAAACGGATAGAATCATATCCGAACAAATGAAAAAAAAAAAGAAAAAAAAAAAAAACAACCACGTAGACTGTATAAGACATAAGACCTCATAGAGAGAGATAAACAGATGAATACAGAGAGAGAGAGAGAGAGAGAGAGAGAGAGAGAGAGAGAGAGAGAGAGAGAGAGAGAGAGGGGGGGGGAGGAAAATGGTCGAGAGTGACTAAATTAGAGATAGTGACAGAGAGACGTCGGCTACAAAAACAACAAAATAATACAAAACTTCTTTTATCTAATTATGCGTGTTTGTACGTAGGAAACGTATCATTTTTCCTTTTCATTTATGATTTTTCTCAAATATTTTTTTATGTTTCAGTATATCATGAGAATTGGGTAGTAAAAGTGAAATCGAATTAACTGCGTCCTATCATTTAAGGTCTGATGAGGCCGACACTGGGTGTGTTGTCGCAAATCTTGGGTTTCGGTGTGTCGTCATAGTTCTTCTTGAGGGGAGCCTGTGTTCTACTTTTTTTTTCATCAGTTGAATAGGACATATTAGGGACAGAATTGGCAATTCAGCGGGTTTGCATTCATAAGATATTTCCGCTTAGTGGTTACACTGCCTTCCTGTCTTGGTCAGTCATGCTTTTTTTTTTTTTTTTTGTCCTCTGATTTTGCCCTCTGCCCAGGACAGTAGCTCCGATTATGCGCTCATAACAACGAGAAAAAGAAACCTATTTCTTTCTGTATTATTGGAAATAATTTGCAGTTTTCATACGTATTATTTGCTTTGTGATTAGGGACGTAAAAGTACATAACAAAGAAAAAGAACTAAAGAATCATTACGGAAAAAAAGAAATAAGAAAACAGGAGTCCAAATACAGTTAAATGTCGAAAATGTTAGACACGGAGATTGGCTTATTGCAATTTTTTGAATTTCCGTAACGATATTTTTTGCTGTCTGCCTCGTCAAAGTATAGGAGAAAAAAACAGATTTAATCAACCTATTGTGACTGGGTGTACTTGTACTTCCTTTGAGGAAAATATACATTTTCCCCATAAGCATGAGTCTATGTGTATGCATTTCAGTGGAACTAAATATATTGCTTTCCAGTTTTTTAGTAGCTACATACATGCCTACACTTATACACATGAGTATGATACATCATTCATATATACATACACACACACACACACACACACACACACACACACACATATATATATATATATATATATATATGTATAATTATGATTTTGAGCTGAATAGATTCCTGCTAATTTGTTTTCTTGATATTTCAAGAAATCACGACATGACATGGATCCCCGGAGATCATAGGCGCAACCGAGGCTGGCAGGGTACTAGATGGAAAGACGAGCAAGACAAAGTCTGAAAGTACTGGCCCCACGACGCCCACGATAGAGTGTGGCGGATCCTGGGGAAGGTTTACGTCCAACGACTGACGTTAAGAGGCTGCTGCTGATGATGATAGAATATATCGATAGGACTCGAGGGGCATTATTCTCAGGGAAAGACAGTCCGAAAGATACAAACATAAAAAATGACGGGTTAAAAGTCCAGTCGATAGGACAATCTTTGATACATCGATGGAAAAACCATTAAGGCTAAAAGTAGGCGAAATGTACAAAAGAGGGAAAAAAAACAGATATTAATGCTGAAGATAGAATTACTCAACTAGTTTCAAGGTGAAAAATCAGAAAGGATTGTATTTCAAAATATACTTGGTAGATTTTGACTTGAAATGTATCCTCCGATCGGTCATAGCAATATGAGCAAGAAAAAAAATAATACAAATGAATATATTATAGATCATTTCCCTACTCGCCTAAATATTGTTAATCTTTAAAATCGAGATAAAAAATCCTGAAATTAAATGAAAGAAAATACCTTCAATCAATAAGAAAAAAGCTTCAATTCGAATACAATTATTCCTACTTCCTAGATATGGCTTATTTTCTAAATGCAAAATTACAAATTGACCAGCTGCAAGCTTCTGATCTTTGGCTTCTTGCCGCTTATTCCTGATCCAAGTTTTTTCGTGTAAATCAAAGGGTATGCGATTAAATTAGAAGCAAAGTGTAGAGCAGCTTAAAGAGTAACTGACAGGGCTTCAGCATATTTGAAGAAGAAATACGTAGAAATAATTTTTATGTGAATTTCAGCATGTTGACAAAAGATAACCAGCGAAATGTTTCTTGAAAAGATACAATAGTGAATACGATATATTCAGTCATTCAGAAAAAAGGGTAACGCCTGTTCTTTCACTCTTAAAACCTGAATGCTTTCGGGCTCGAAGTTACTAATGGCCGGTCACATCAAACAAAAACTTGAAATAAGATTAATGCGGTTATCATAAATAGATATGGGAATGATATTCAGCATTCGATATGAAACCGAGACATGCTTATTGCGCAATGTTTCGCCTGCAAAGGGACAATACACAGCTTTACTGTTGAAATAATACCTTTGTCAAATAGACCATTGTCGAACTCAAGTCCAAGTTGGAGTAGTCTTTGTTCCCCCCCCTCCCGGGTAACAACATGAGGAGCAGAAAACAATCCTCTCCCAATTCAGGGGAGTAAACTATTCAGATTGTCTCACGTCACATTAAACTTAACCGATATATGAAATTGATACATATCTATCAGAATCTGAAATCACGACCATTGGATTGTTTGGTGATTCTCTCACCAACTGAACTAAACTGACAAGTTTTATATACCTTTGAATTTATTTATCTAATATACAATAAAAAGGTTACAGTAATGGTCTTCAATTGGAATCGGGGAAAGTGGAGTTCGATCCTGCTATAGCTAGGCTTGTTTAGAATAACTTTCCGTATTTTTAGCAATAAACTAATTGGATAATCATTAAGGATAGATTGAGCCTCGAGCAACTGATGCTCAATTTTAATAATTCCATAAACTATACATGTAACTTACATATTCATTCCAGTTCTTACTATCAGGCAATTACATTTCCAAACACGTTTGATGTAGGTTTAAGGCACAAAAGATTTATGAATATTTCATACAAAAAAAAAATTGTGTATTTTTTTTGTCGTGGCGTTTCTTTTTTAATCATATTTTTTTTTAAAACTTATATCTGTTATTAATTTGACTTCAATGTCTGTTTTAATCTTGAAGTTTCCTACACGAGGAAACGCGGGGAACGTAATAAGAAAAGGCGTAGGCTCAACCATGTGGAACAATTGATCATTTTTAATGAATGTTCTATACTTGTAGCCCGATGTTGTCCCAGACTGAGCCTGGTAAACAAGAAAATACATTGTAAACTGTAGTTTTTCACTGATTTTAAATGTTATTACACGCTATTTAGAACTCAGTGTCTTGATCCAGTAGACCTCAACTAATCCTGTATTATTTTGATCTTAGGAGTGCCGGATTAGTGAAATTGCCGAATGACAGAAGGATTTAACTAAAACAATAGTTAACCACAAGATCACGTAAATCAGTAAAAGTGAGATAATCAGGGAACATAAATTCTAAATTTAGTTTAACTTCTCCATGAACCACTCTTGGTTGTTCTTTCACACTCCAGACAGTTCAACCCCTTCACTTACACGAAGCTTGTTCACTTCATCAGCAAGTTCCAAACTTCTTTGCTCACACGAATGCATTTCTTTGGGCCATTATCACATCATCAACGAATATAGAATATATAGCAGTTTTTCTTTCTGTTTCTTTTATATATATAGACTTGTTTTACTTTAATACTTACGACTTATATATATATATATGTATATATATATATATATACATATATATATATATATATATATATATATATATATATATATATATATATATATATATATATATATATATATATATATATATATAAGAGGTAAGTATTAAAGTAAAACAAGTCTGTTTCTACTCGGATCACGTTCCCTAACAGATTTCTGTTATTTTCTTAAATAAAGACGTCTTCTTCTTTTCTTGTTCTTGTTTTTTTTTTTCTTTTTCGTGCTTTTTTTCCTGTTCTTCTTCTTTTCCTTGTTCTCCTTTTTCTTGTTTTTGTTGTTCGTCTTGTTCTTTTTCTTAGTCGTCTTCTTTTTTTTCTTTGTCGTCGTCTTCTTCTTCTTCTTCTTCTTCTTCTTCTTCTTCTTCTTCTTCTTCTTCTTCTTCTTCTTCTTCTTCTTCTTCTATTAGACACTGTTGAAAAGCCAAGCTTTTTACAGATTAACCACTGTTCAGTTTTGTCACAGATTTCAACCTCATCTTCAATTGATAATGTGCAGTGTTTTTGCTTCACTGGACGAAGAAAACTTCTTTTATTCATTTGAGCTATAAATTGGCTTAAATTGAAGGAATTTGTTTTGATGAATACAGGAAAACGTACCGGGATTGCTTGCCCATGTTTGCAAGAGGGCATAAACAGATGAACGTACATAAATAAAGTGATCATAGCAATACGCTGCAGATTGGTGCAGCACCTAGAAAAAATAAAAATTACTGTGGCATGGGGGATCTGGAATCAGTGCCGAATCAGAAAAGGGGAGAGAATATAGTTAACCGTAAATACTTTCAAGTTTTTCAAATGGTGGTCAATGTCAGATCGGTATGTTGCTATTAATCAATAATCGGCGAGGTTTCCTACTGGAATTCTCTTCTCTTTCAATGTTACTATTCGGATAATTAAATTCTCTCCAGTATCTTGAAAATTGTTTTTCACATACGATCAGAGTAGTTCTCATTTCTTTAAACTTTGTGCAGATTACAAATCTAAAGAATAGATCTTCAGGGTCAAGAATGATTTTTGAGTAATAACTTTTGATTCCATCATTGAATATTCATATGATAAAATTTCATAAATTATAGTAAGATTGAAAAAAAAAATTCTGCCCGTTTGTATGTATGTACATATGTATGTTACTGTAACCCAATAAGATCTTCTTACGTCTACACCCTACAACAAATCAATTTTCAGCAATTGTTTTATATCTTAGGAGAGGTTCAATTTACAATATAATGATAATGCAAAATTAGACCCTTATTTTAGTATAAGTACAATGACATCCTAAGATGATTTTTGAAATCATAATGAAACATGTTTCTCTTCGGCGTCAAAAGTGAGGGGAACATTCCTCTTTCTTTTAAGGGGTCAAAACAATGGGGACAATATTTTACTTTCTAGGGATCAGAAGTGAGGCATACATTCCTTTTTTTTTAAGGGTCAAAAGTGAAGGGAATTTTTTTTCTTTCTTAGGGATCAAAAGGGTAAAAAAAAAAAAATGATGCGACGTTCCTCTCAGGGGTCAATAGTTGAAGAATATTCTTTTTTTCCCTTTTTTTTGTTGAACCCTTTTTCCCCCTTTTAGGCGATAAAAGTTGAAAGAAAATATTTTGCTTTAAAAAAAAAAAAATTTATTGTAGAGTGACTTGACATCGAATGTGATGGCCAGTGGAAGCAGCCTTGAAGAGAGGATCTTAGAATCAGTGCTCTCTGTAGACCATGAACTTTATATTGATTTAGAGCTAATTTTCATCAGATGAAACAAGCCAAAATTTATATCAATGAAATTTTTAAAAAATGATGAGTAGCATTTTTTTGCAGAATATTCGTAAAAAGAAATTGGATTCATATTCAAAATGATTAAAAGCAATAAAGCCTCTTTATGAAGAGTCAAATGTAAGATCACGCAGCCATCTTTTAAGAATCATAATTTAAAGTAAGGAAAGCATGAAATATTCTGAGTTTTGATTATGAATATATTGATCTGATAATCTATCAGCGTCCGTTGTTAGACATAAACTTTCCCCAAGATTTGCCAGACCACTCAATCATGGGCATTGCGGAGCCAATACTTCCTGAAATCATCTAGCTTGTCACGCCATTCTACTTTCTGTCATCCACAGCCTCGCACCTGGTCTCTGAGGATCCATGTTGTGAGAAGTTATGTCCAGTGGTTGTATGACATTCTTGTAACATGTCCAGCACATTGCCATTTGATTTTTTTAACAGTTTCTGCAATGTCTTGGATTCTTGCCTTTCCTCTGATATACTGTGTTATCTTATGGTCTCTCTATGTGAGATTGAGCATGGTTCTCTCTAGTGCAAGTTGCATGGGTATCAGTTTGAGGGTCAATCTTTTGGTTAGGGTCCATGTTTCAGCTCCGTGTGTGACTATCGGTAGGATACATTGGTTGTATGCCCTTCTTTTTAGAATTAATGGGATTTTCTTGAATTTGCAAGTTGGGCTCACTCTACAGAAAGCTTGCCAACCTTGTGTGATTCTTCGTTTTCTTTCTTTTTTTTTTTTTTTTGACGGCTTCATGGAGAATTGCTATCCTGGGTAGATCTAGTGGTCTACTTCTGCATTCCTTTTTTGTTGTACATGATATTTGTTTTGCTGAAGTTCAAAGCCAATTTTCTTGCTTGCTTCAAATAGTTCGTCAGACATTATAAGGAGATCGTTAAGGTTCTTAATTGATCAGAACGCCCTTTCCCGGGCTACAAACATCGTAAATCTTTCCTTCCAAAAATAATTCCACCTACACCATCTATACATAAAAGATATCTTAAACGGATTCTGAAGAAACTATCTTTAATAACACTAAACAGTAAAATAAAAAGACTAAATAGAAGAAAAATTAAAAGCATCACCAATCATGTATGGATACCGAAGATATGCAAGACATCAAGTGGCTCTCGATTTATTATAGGCTCTGAAACATGGAGTACTAAACCTCAAAGTGGAGTAATTTCTAAATAAGTACATGTAAGCCAAATAAAAACCTGATAGCATAAACACCCGTGATCATACAGCTTAAATATCTCATTATAGAATTGAACAAGACAAATGATTTAGAAAATAAACCCTAAAAATCTTCAACTTTTACTTGAACCCAAAGCAACATATGCAACATTTCTCGATCTGGATATCAAGATCGAAAACGTAATATTCACACACACACACACACACACACATATATATATATATATATATATATATATATATATATATATATATATATATATATATACACTATTCGATAAACGGCAGACATTCTCATTCCATCTAGTAGGTATACCAGAGAAAAGTAGTGACATACCACCATGTATATTTTACTGAACTTTATTACCAAAATATTAAAGAAAATGGCAGATAACCATGGAAATTAAGGATTCTGTTCCAGAAAAAAGCGCATATTTAATAATCAGAGTGAGTCAAGGAGATGGAGATATATATCGAATATCTGGATAATTCGCCAAAGTAATGATTGGTCATCCTGATATATTTTAACAATATCAGATGGCCCTTAAGGGAATAGAAATGAAGATCAAATGACATACCTGTGGATATAGAATAGGGATTTTAATGTCACTTTACCTTGCTAAAGAGTAGACAGAGTTGGATAGCAGTTTTCTTTAAAACCAAGAATATTTCCGTATTTTTATATGTATGGATGTGCATGTGTGTACGTGAGTGGGCGCATGATTATAACGCAAGGGTGTAGCTTGATATGTGATTATGCATATATAACAAATTAGTAGGTTTAAGTCAGGTATTTCGTTGGAGAAAAAGTGTGTGTGTGTGTGTGTGTGTTTGTGTGTATGTGTGAGTGTATGTGTATGTGTTATTATATAAAGGTACATTCCCATGTGTAATGTGTATGGAAGTGTGTGTGTGTGTGTGTGTGTGTGTGTGTGTGTGTGTGTGTGTGTGTGTTTATATACGGGGGTATATGATGATTACCTGTATTTATATGTGTATGGATGTGTGTATGTACAAGTGAGCTCTTCAGTTGGAGAAGAAGAAAATGTATGTATGCGTGTAGATGTATGGAAACACATAGGCAGTGTGGAGGACCTCCTGCAGAGAGAATTAAACATAACAGAATTCACAAAAGAAAAATCACTTCTAAACTAAAAAAAGAAAAACGAATAGGAAATTATAGTCACAAGACGAAATTTCTACTTAATGACAACGACAAATGAAACAATGATTAGATTAAACAAAACTACTAAAATATTAAAAAAAACGAAAAATTGAAAGAAACAAAACAAGAATGAATAAAACTTAATTAAAATAAAATAAAAAATCAAATCAAAATCTAAACAATAACACCGTAAAACAATAAAAACCACCATAATAGATCTAGTGACCAAAAAAACTTGTATAGGTGAAAAGAAATGAATACAAAAGGTAACACAAAAAATCAAACATAGAATTTTATATCCAAAATATATAAAACTGTAAAAATCACAAGAAGATCAACACAAATTAAACAACAAAAAATGAAATGAAAATGAAAGAAATCATAAAAGCAGCTGGCGAAAGGGAAATAACTGAAAACTAAATGATTATAATAAAGGAATTCTTTGTAATCATTCCGTCACGATACCACTTGAAAACAGAATTCGTGAAACAAATTTGTAGTAACATGTAGTTATGGTATAGAAAATATAGTAGTAGTAGTAATAATAATAATAATAATAATAATAATAATAATAATAATAATAATAATAATAATAATAATAATAATAATGATGATGATGATGATATATATATAGAGAGAGAGAAGAAAGAGAGAGAGTGAAAGAAAGAGAGATGAAAAAACATATCAAGAAACAAAATCGGTAGGTTCTAAATAATTATTAGATACGTTACTTATGTATGTTTCTTCTGTGAATGCATTTAGCTCTAAATTATCTGGATTTTTTTCAGTTGCAGTTAATTTATTTACTATTTCAAGTACCCACGTAAAAAAAACAACTTCCAAAACGGGGGCTATTTCCGGCCCTTAATTGACTATTTCGAACTCCATTGATAGACAAAATTTGAGAAGGGTACTATCCCACCAACGAAGGGCATATATGATCGACAGGGCATATTTGGTGGATGAGACGACGGTAACCAAAGAGAAGGGCGCTTTTTTTTTGTTCCAAATGAACACCCAGTAATAAGTTTTTTTCTTATTTGGTTTTTCAGGGACTGCAGTACCGGTGAAAAGCCACCCAGAATTGAGTTTGTAACGCAAGAAACCCTCTCCCTTCTCAGCACCCCCTTATAATTCACTTTGGGGGAGCTGGTCCCCACCCAATCGCAGACAATCCACTATTAGTTCAGTAAAAATACAATTTGACCTCTCACAAATTGCGTCCAAAAAAAAAAAAAAAAAAAATCAACGGAATTAGTGCCCTCAATATAGTCTGAATGAGAAAGAAAATCAACAAAAATTGTATGAAGGAAAAATCTTGAAATTCGAAAAGGTTGCCATCCGCTTCAATCAATGACAATAATATATCTCAAGGCCTTTGCTCTATATCAAGTTGAAATTCGGTAGGTGTATTGGTCAGGTTTAAATTGTATGACAGTCATTTTGAATGTTTCAGCATAACATATCCCCATGAAATTGTGTGCGTGTTCTAAGGGAAGCTCCAGAAATCTTTGGCAGGTTAGTTTTTGAGAATTCTTAGAAAGGTAGTTAATGATAATAACTTGGATTCCGCCTTAACGCTCACACCGATGAAGACCTGTTGAAGTTAGAGCCAAGTAGGATAGAAAAATGTAAAAAGAAAAACTGACATGATGTATCGTTGGAAAGAATCGTGAGTGTTATAGTTTTGCATTTGCTATACATAGGAAGTTACAGTAAAAAATGTGAAGTTTGTTGTCATTGTATCCACATTTTGTACCCCATTTTCAACAAAATGATACAAGACTATTTCGGTGTGTGGGCGAAAGCAAAGCCCAGACTATCATTTGGTTATTAACTGAACCCTAGACTAGACTGGACTACACCAGAATTTTTCTCAAAGGTGGATTGCATCAACAACGGAGTAGACTAACTTCGTCATCCATCTTGAAACTATATTGTTGGGAAAGTATCTAAACTGAATGTCCAGGCGCTGAAGCAATCTGTGCTGAAGCCTTGTTGCCTTTTCAGCAATTTTAATTTTTTACATAACCGCAGATTTGAACTTCATGATAGCATATTTTCGCTCAGTAACAATCGTTTACCGATTATGATCGTTCTTTCAATGCTGAACTTTACATTCCTTTGTTTTCTCACTTCCAAAATGAAACAAGGTATCTGAAATAGCAAGCATTCCTACGATTTTCCCATCACTAGATTTATCGCTGCTCCTGAAATTTTTCCGACTTTTATCCTTTTAATTTTGTCTCTCTCTTGGAGGATCTCCATTTTAGGCGATAAGAGAGATATTTAGTAGCACAGTTCTGCAGCTTGTAAATATCATGGTAGGGATTGAAGTCATATAAAGACCAAATGGTGGATTTTGTCTGTTTAAATCCTATTCTAGGCGACTCACGTGTACTCTTACCTCCAAACATGGCCGATTTTGTTCATGTCGAAATGCTGTTGAGTTATGATGAGGTCAAAATGCTGTTGAGTTTTAATGATTCAGAATCTACCCATAACCGAGAGAATATCGTCAACGCCTCCATTCCGTCTCCAAAAGCTACAGACTCGTTCCGTACAGATCTTGTAATACTGATCCGTTCAAATCAAGAAAGGTGCCCTTTTAGGGATCCCCCAACCTATGCGAAAGGCATTCCACCGATCTTGAAAATCGATTATTCACCAAGAAATAAACACGCAATACGCATTGCACTTTTTGCTCCATTTACCCTTGAAGATACCGTAAACAATCAGCATTCGAAGAGACGCATTCTTTTCTATTTTCCGTCTCTTGCTAACGGCGGTCTAATAGGGGAAGTACATATTTTGCCCTACATAACGGCTTCGATTATCTCGATCGACTAAATTTGTGTTATTCACATTTCAGATATTCTATAAAAACGTTAAGGAGATTAAAAAGGGAAGAAAGCAGCGAACATTACATGAATTGTATAAGAATGTAGAACATTTGAACAATTCGCTGCGGGGAAACGATGTCGTTTTTCATACAGCTTTTTTTTCTCAACTATCAATAAAACGTAAAATGACGCGAACGAGAAAGGTCATGTGATTCTTCACATAAGTATTGAAGGACTATTGTTAAATAATCAGCTTGTTAATGCAAAGTTCCGTTCATCTTTAAATGAGCATTCGTGAATACAAGCAACTTGTACTCTGTGAACATGGTAGATTTTAAAAGTACGACAATTGTATCTGTTATATGGATTAAATATGTTTACAATACCAATCATGCTAGCCACTTATTTGCAAAAGCAACGATTAGAACTTCTTTTGAAACTGGACTCGATGTCTGGAAATTGGAAGCATACTTGTTATTATTTTATTCATCGAGTTGGCATTATTTCCATTTTGAAATCCTCCTTCATCTCCCCCTGTCACTCATATGGATGCAAGCAGAGGCGTAAGTGTTCAAGAAGAGACCAAGAGAGTATTCCTTTTAAAATTTGTATATTTTGAAATTGCTTTCATCTTCAGATTGAATCTATATTTTGTGCTAGACTACGCACACGTGAGAGTATCATGAATGCTATTTTTCAAAAAGAGTAATCGAACTCATCACAACAGGAAATATCAACGTGAAAATAAAAGAAATAGTTGAAGTATGAGTCAAAACACAAGGCATAGTTGTCATGATTCTTCACGTCAGAAACGCAAAGGCATTTTGGTAATCTTTCTGTATTTTTAGAAACCGTCAACCAAAACTGTCATAAATACTGTCAACAGAGGTTTCATCAGTTTTCACGTTGGTTTGGCTAGCTAGCTATGTATGTAAATATCACCCATACAGGCCACACCAATTGAACCAGAAGGCAGACAAGATTTTCTCCTTATTATGTTTCGAAAAAAACTTTTTTTTGTCTCCGGTAAATATGCTTCGGAGATGGGTTTTCATCTGGGGTTTGGGTCGATTTGCAATGTGGATTTATACTAAATTGGTCCCTTATTTTGTGTCTGGCAGCATTCACGGTTGTTTTTCTTTGAACTTGGACATTTTTACCGATTACTGCCTCATGATAGACGAGACAAGTAACCAATCCATTGATCACTCCGTTTTCCAATTTATTAATTGATTACCCCCAACATAACGCGTCGCCAAAAATCATTGGTCACGTGACAGTTTCTATTGAGTGACTAACCAGACCCATTTCTGAGGCACTTTAGCATGAAAAGCTGAGGGATTACTTATTTTTCTTTCTATTTCCCTGGAATCCAATATTCTACCTACTATCATGATCATCACGATTTCTGGAGAATATAATACATTCGATTTTGTTAAAGACTTACTTCCAGTTGGGTCATCGAGGTAATCTGTCAGTTATTCAATGTTTTGTAAGAAAAGAGATAGCGAAACGAGACAGAAAAATGTTTAAAAGTTTAGGGAGAAAGCCCGGAAAGATTTAGGTGCTTATTAAACGAGGGAAGGCACACGACTTTTTTCTTAGTACTCCTTCAAGCGTTAAAATCGAGAGGAATACACACACACACACACACACACACACACACACACACACACACACACACATATATATACATATATATATATATATATATATATATATATATATATATATATATATATATATATATAAACAAGTATGTGCGTTGCGACATTCATCCAAGTCGTTGTGCATGTTTATGATGTATTTCAGATCCAATTCTTACCCATCGAATTTTATTTTGCTGAAGGTGCACACTCACACGCATGTCAGAACAGAAATGCATCTACACTTTGATGTATACACGCAGACTCGCCTGTGAACTAAATTGAACACATGAAACTTAGCTCATTCATGCACATATAACATATATGCTCGTGTGAAAGACCTGCAAAGTCTGCAATAAACTTTCATACGTATATCTATGCGTATGAGCAAGTATTATTTATCTATTTTATACTTAAAAATGAACTTCATTCCTCACTTGATACATAAATCCAAATATAATTTCATACCAACGTATATATATATATATATATATATATATATATATATATATGTATGTATAATCTTGCATGTAATATATATGTGTGTGTGTGTGTGTGTAAGAGAGAGGTTAGCTGATATAAGATTTTTCATTTGCATCACTGAGTAAGAAAGCAGATAAGTAATTCCATTTGTAGGTAGGTTCGATGATCGTCACCAGTAGCATCCCCGTCAACTCACATATTTTCCCCGGTATGCACCTAAAGATATGCCACAATCTCGACGTAAAAACCAATCATTACAACAAAAATCTCCCTGGAAAGAGTGTCAGGTTGTATTTTGCCTGAGTACACGGCATGTGCCCATTGAAGCATGAAAGGAATATCTACTTAAACAGCTACATCGAAGCTTCGATCATAACTTATGCTTGCGATGACGACAATGATGGTTGCTAGCGTTAGCGTTTGAATGCGCTTAATATTTTTTTATGCAAATGTCAACGTGAGAATTCTTTCTAAAGGCGACGACAAAATCCAAGAGCAGATCTTAGATCTTACTGAATTAATGGTAGTTGTGTTTTAAGAAAACTACTGTTCATCTCCGATAGAACTGAAAAATAAGTGAATCCCATGTACACAATTGGGCCTCCAAGAGAATATCAGACAGTGAAGAGATGTTCTGTTATCATTTCCAAAAACGCACTTTGAAACACCCTCGTACTTTAGCCATCCTGTTTCCATTTTCTATGACTCTTTTAGCTTGCCATACTCACCAGTATTTTATCAATTGACACGTATTTGTTGTATGGATATGGGTCGACGATTGAAAATTGAGGATAAATTAAAGAGAAAAACAAGTTACTTTTCGAAAAAAATACGTGGGCATGTTCTGACGGATTGTGATGGTTGCCAGCTTCTCTTTTCAGAGAAACTCACAGTGGCTACAGAACCCCCCCCCCGAAAAAAAACTGTATGCTGTTTACATGTTTGAGATTTAAGGAAACGAAACGGGAATACTTCTGTTTCGTGGGTTATTTATTGGGATTGGGAGAAGTGTTAGTATCTTTATAAGTTAGTAAGGTATTGACATATCTATCTTTTAGAAACAGTCAAACAAAACTACCATTATCATCAACATAGTTGACATCAACTTCAGTTTTCAAGTGGGTTTGGCTGGCTAGTTGACAAGCTATCTTTGAATGTATCGTGCGTAAAAGCCACATCAAAGGAGCAAGAGGGCTGAAAATTCAAACTTTGAATCGCTATGTCTAGAAAAAAAAAACACGATTTATCTGTACTAAATAAGTTACTTTTTTCTCTTAAAAAATCGTTTTTTTTAGCTGATCACCCCAACACAGCAAGCCACCAAAAGACGTCAATCACGAGTTGGTTTTTAGTGAGTGTCTCACTCGTCAATCTTTTTTTATTGTAGGAGTAGCTGTCATCATTAGCTGTGAATAAAGTGAGAAGTCTCAGGAGTTCTCTATACCCTGGAATATTTTTATAAATTAAGTATTGCTAGCTATAGCTCACGATTCTAGTACTCATTGGCTGCACCAATAATATGTATCTTTACAAGACTGTGCTTGCATCAGTAAATACCTACATAAATTTTCATAGATTTGAATGCATAAAAGCTGTAAGTCTTGGTATATGTGTATTGAAATATGTTCGTTTTATATTACTTATAATTACTAGGATTCATATTTTGATAAGCGTATGTTCTGATTAGATTTTCTGTATGCTGCATATGTTCCTATATATATATATATATATATATATATATATATATATATATATATATATATATATATATGTATATATATATATATATATATATATATATATATATATGTATATATATATATATATATATATATATATATATATTTATATATATATATATATATATATATATATATATATATATATATATATATATATATATATATATATATATATATATATATATATATATATATATTCGCATAGAAGATGCTCAAAGGGTTTTGATGATGAATATTTATTTTTGATGATTACCTTCAGCCCCGTCGTGTCTTTTTCCAAATAGTTTACACTTTGCCTTTTCAAAAAGAAATTTAAAAAAAAAATAAGTGGTAAAGGTTTCTATTGAATTAAAATGAATAAAGTTTACAATTCTATACTTAATTCCTAAAATCCAGCGAATTAATCTACTTAGCCTGTTCATCTCAAAGAATCCTGCATTAAAAATCGAGACTGTTGTTGCTAAAACACTCGTGAAACTAATCCATACAATACGACCCAAACGACTATGCCGAAGATGAATATTTCTTTTTTTGATAGTTCCTTCATAAATGAGTCTACGTAAACCAGATTTCTCTATTTTATGATTTACACCCGTGTCCAAGGAAATTGCTTCTTTTCTTATTAGCTCAATTCTTTGATTTGGCTGAATCAGAGGAGAACTCTAGAGAAGTTGCTCTATAAACTTCAAAGGAAAGAGGTGACGAGTTTCATCCAGCAGATCGTGAGACTCAATTTTCCAATGCCCATGGAAATTACAACTCTTTCCTCAAGAGCTGACAAACTGCAAAGCCGAAACCTAATCACGGTTTTTGCAAAAAGGGAGAGATAGGCGTTATTATGAAAAGAGTAAAATGAAATTATCATACGAAGTGGCCCTTTCATCGACCGATGCTAATCTTCCCAAATCTGGCGTTAATGCGCGACCAAGACACATTCAAAGGCTAAGCTCCCCTTCTAGACGTTCAATTTAGTGGGAATCGCGCACTGGCTTCACAATAAAATATATCCCCAATCGCACACACCAATAGTTTTTCCTTTGATGTGTAATAAGCAGAAATTAGTGTAAAATTTGTGTCATAAAGAAGATCACACATTTAGCTCCGATGGCGAAATTGAAACCTGTACACTCCTTGGTTAGATTTTGCGAACTGCAGGCTTAGGTAGGTGTAAGTGAAATAAGTTCTTTGCCAACAATCGGTAAATTATGAGGCATCCTATTTGAAAAGTTTCTTTTAAAAGGGTTATTATATCGAAGTTTTGATTCGGATAAGTTTTCACATTTCACGCCTACGTTATTTTGAATCTAGGATGCGTTAAAGAATATTTTTATTGTGTTTTATTTTCCATGCTTCCAAGTTCACAAACACATCCACATTCATCAATTCATAACTATTTATAAAACTGCACAAACATTAGGAAAAAGGATAAAAGGATGGTGGATCAGAAATTTTATTGAGCCGCCAATAACTGTCTCTTACAAAATGGTTTTAAGATCCTAATACCTGATTATGGCAAGATGATTCAAGACTTTAAAAAGTTAAGGATTTAGATAGATAACTTCATGTTTGTTATAGGATTGGTTCCTGTCAAGATGATTTTACAATTCTTTGTTGTGATATACAACTTTGTGAGAGTGAAGAGCAACTTGACAATTATCTATTCTTCATGAATACAACATTCCACAGGTGAGAGAGAGAACATTTTTGGTTTGCTCTTTTACCTCTGACAACAAAGAAATTTAATGGAAATGTGGACAGTAGGTTATGAAAGACTTGATCAAATATAGGTTGGATCTATGCTGTCCGTTGTTGTCCATATCGCATAATGATCTCAAAATATCATGTCTGTCAGCACAATATCTCCGGAAGTTCACAATGAATTCGAAGGGCGTGCAATGGGCCAAGGAAGAAGTGATTAAATGTCGGAGCGGATCCATGCACAATTAATTCCCCTAGCAATGATGTCGATAGAGGATTGTGAGTGCTGCTTAGTTACTATTGTCGATTATCAATTCCATTTTCTTATTCTTTAGCTTGAGTTGATGTTTTTTCAAGGAACGAAAATCATTATTTTTTCAACTGTAACCAATCAATTCCCTCGACAAAAAGGAAACATGTTTGTATCATGGTGGTTGCTACTACATATTCCATAAAAGAAGAAGAAATCGGACATCGAACAGATAACAAAAAAGTTACTTTGTCTCAAAGCGAAGTTGGAACCTCCCTAAACCAAGTTGAAAAAATAACATCAAAGAAAATATTTTAGTTGCTGTATTTGTGTTTTGAATTTGCTACTACACAATTGATTGAAAGTAAAATGTAAACCCTGTTCAATCAAAAGTACTTTGGCTCTAACTAAAGATTTGATAACATACATTATAGTCGAAATCGTACAGCTTTATTTTTAACATTACATTTTCGAAAAATGGTACTTTAATGACGAAATGTAAGCATCACGAACTCATAGCAGAATCTATGGTTTATCGACCTTCCGATCTCCATCAATAACGGACATCACGATTTGTTCAGGTTTCAAACTCAGCGTTGCTGACTCATCTCAGATCTCTTCCAAACAATGCTCGATTATTTGGTGTTTTTATATTTTTCTTGTCTGTTGGCTAGCTTATAGATACAAATTATGCTTTTTCAGCTCTCTTTAAATAACAAATGCAATTAAAATATCAATTGTAAAATGTATAAAAGTTCCGTTGAAAAATATGGAACTGAACGTGTGATAAGTAAAAAAATGGAGTATATCTATTGAGCAAAAATGCCATCAATGAAAGTGAGTACTATTTTGTTATGGGTCAGGGCCCGGCAGTTTTCGGGTGACCGTTGCGATCAGGAATGCTCATTGTTAAAGATAGATAGATACATAGATAGATAGATAGATAGATAGATAGATAGAGCGAGAGGGGGAGGGAGAGGGAGAGCTCGCCCCAAATCCTACAACACCTCCCCATCCTCCAGCTATCTGATTCCCCTATACAGTGCGTTCCTCTCCATTGTTAAGATATATACATACATATGGGTATGAGTGAATATATTTGTTGTTAGTACGTATTGTGTGAGGCATTCAATTTATATTTCCCCCCAAAAAGAATACAGAAGGTCGAGGCACATGAAGCCAACTTGGGAGCGAGAGTTTTTCTATGAATATGGATAGAAAAAAAAAGTCATTATTGGAGAAAATGTTGGTGGGGAAGATATAATGATTTCAACGGATTTATAAAAATAACAAACAAAAAAAAAAAAATGGAACAAAAGTGTCCCCCCCACAAAAAAGGGGGTAATGAAAAAAGATAGAAGAGAAGAAAGTCGCGGAAAACGGGGTTGGGCCCCGAACAATAAAAGGTAGACTGATGACACGTGGAGACAAAATAAGAGTTGGAGGGGGGCTGAGCTCGACGAGGAAAAGGTTGTGTCTGAACAAAGGTTCATGAACTGGTTTACTTCTTGTTCACCCGGCCACCTGACAAACAATAAAATTACCCACCTCGAACCTTGCAAATCTTGCCCTCAGCCTTGCTTGATGGTTGATAAATTTTTCTTTCCTTTCTAATTTTTCTATTAGTTGTGCCTGTTTTTTTTTTTCTTCTTTTTTTTTCCACAATAAAGGGCGTTCGTATTCACTTAGATGCTTACGGGCCACTAGACACGGGTCAATGGAGGAAGTGAGTTTTAGTGGTCCTCCCTCAAGTATGCTGTTGTGTTGCTTACTACTAAGGAGAACCAGGTACCCCATCAGAAATATTAGTAATCCAAATTTTATTATGACTGTAAGAAAATACATTTATAAATGAAATCGAAATTCAATGCTTTTCAGTAGCTATCAATGTATTTTTGATTTTTTTATGCGTCTGTCAATACATATATAATCCAACTATGCATTCATATTCAAGTACACAGATATGTGTCGTTTCTTGGTGCAAATGGAAATTGAGGTAGTAATGAAAATATAGAAACGACTTGGATCCTCTCAGTATTCATTCTGTGAATGAGGTCTTGTGGTAGATCAGTACATATCACACCTTGAGCTACGAGTTACAGGTTATTCACTGTTTTTTCAGTCTTGATTTTTTCAGAAAAAAATTATTACGTATAAGAATGTTTGGTCTGTTGACCTCATCACCGTCCATCATTTGTACTCAACGTTTCGGCTGTTATACCCAACGGCTTCCTTCAGGTGGGTGTCGTAACTGGAGGTGTTTCGGAATGCTGAGGCGGTGGGTAATCATCGAAGCGTGAATACAGAATGTCCTGTAAGCTCAGACCCTACAAAATATGCGGTTAAGCAAAATCTTTTCATTTCAGTCACCTTTCATCTGTTGTAAAGTAGATCTGACCTGAGGTGTATGAGAGTTGATAGTACATAAAAGCTCTATCCAGATAGTATCAAGTCATTTGATATCAACGTGAAAAATACTACTAAGGGCAATAGCATCTTAGTCACCTCTGGAGAACTCCCCCTTGTGACATCCCAGTACTCTTCAATTCTTCAAAACAGTCAGTAAAGTCCTCTTTTGAGATCGCCATCAAGGGCCTTGGCATATTCTTCTTACGTCGTCCACGCTGGACAACTCTTTGGGAGAAGCGGTGGGTCACTGGGAGCCGAATGTGGACGGGTGATGATGGATCTGGATGATGTAATGTTTTTTGCCCCCACCCCCAATGAGCAGATGAAGTATAGATAGGCTCTGTCACTGTGAAGACGACCAGCCACACGTTACACAAGGGAAGAGAGTCTGTCCACGCATGCACTGTGAAATCTGATTGTTTGTTAAGTTTCATTAAAGTCTCCGAGCCGGTTCTCGAGATATAACAGAATATTTATGTAACAGAATACCAGCTGACGAAGATTATGAGCACATAAACATTTATAAATGTACATTCATGCTTATGAATATGTGCATGTAGATAAATAGTTGCTGCGTAATTGTCCCATAATAGACACTCATTTGTGATTAAGGATCGCCATAACGATCGTATTTACCTCTAGTTTTATGCCAGTCCTAAATGAAAGCCCATGAGAAATCATGACAAAAAAAAAATCAACTAGAAAATTAAGTTGAAGGTTAATAGTAGTCAATATATATATATATATATATATATATATATATATATATACATACATATATATATATATACACATACACACACACACACACATATATATATATATATATATATATATATATATATATATATATATATATATATATATATATATATATGCATGCTGGTTTACAGTAGGGATTCTCAAACTTTTTGACCGATGAGACAGACGCTTTCGTTCATTCAGCGTCAATATTTTTTTGTCGTTATCTTATTGTAACTGAACAGAGAAAGGAATTAACACCATTCCCAACCGAAAAAAATATAGCCAAATATTGACTCCGGTATTTACTGTTTATTATGGAAATAAACATTAAAATATGACCAAAACAAATTTGTATTTGCACCAATATGAGTAAATATCTGTAAGGAGATCAAGAAACATCTCGTTTGATAATCAATCTTGATATTTCCCTCCAAACCGAATATCTTCATGGAAGCTAGGGAGGGGTCTCACAACTCCTATTCTGAGAAGCACTGGTTCAAAATTCCCCATATGATAAGAAATAAGTTGGCTAGTTCTCGCTAGAGTATTAATGTTTGCTGATGGTGCTACTGCTGATGTCAAGTTCATTTATCTTACCCCCTTTTTATCACTGTCAGGCATGCACACAGACACAAATGTATACATATTCAAGGTGTGTGTGTGTGTGTGTGTGTCAGGTTATTTATTTGCATATTTGTATAGTTGTATATAAACGAACATGTGTGTACATATACATTGAGACACACACACACGCATACACACGTATACATATATATTTATTAGCGCTGACATAACTATCAGCAAAAGTTGACACCAAACAATTTTGCTCAAGAGTCCTCAGTGACTTCTTCCTGTTATTTGATACAAATGTAACAAAACACACGCGCGAACGCGCACACATAGACACACACCTGCTCGTAGGCCGACACCTAAGTACACACGTTCGAATATACTTACACCCACAACCACGCAAGAGCATGAACACGCACATCAAACTTATATATGCATATACATATACCTACATACATGCATACATGCTCACGTATACTTTCGGGATTTTTTGTTGACCATTGTAATCCCCTTTTGTTTAGGTGAGCAAATTGTTAGTAGTCCAGTAAAATTATCGATGGACTTCTTGTTGAATGCAACAAAAATAATTTCAACGGATTTTGTATCCCCAATAAAAAAAAGAGAGAAAAAAGTCTACAAAAATTGCATGTAAGTGACATCCTGAAATTCAAAATGGCCTCCACTCACCCTAAAGAAAATACTCGAGAACCCAACGTTGTATTGAGTTGATAATCGGTTACTTTCTTGGGCAGGGCCTAAGGATGTTCTGTGTTATATTTGAAGTTGTTTGGAGTAGAGATTCTCGAGAGAGCTGCAATTAATCACCAGAGAAAAAAAGTCCAACGTGCCGTCACGTACAAATCACTATCCAAATGAAAAGGTGTTCATAATACAGTTCCAATTCAAGTTTAATTTTGCTGCTCAACCATTGTAAAGTAAAATTTTTCATGCAGCTGAAATAAGATATTTTAATGGTACTGATTCAAAATCTATTGTTTGACATCCTTCCTTTTTGATATTATTTTAAGACAGCTCATTCAAAATCAGAGCCAAAATTGCATTTGCCAAATTGTATGCCAATGATTCTGAATATGACACTGTAATTCAAGAATTACATACCGCATGAAATTTTCTGTGTGTACAAAGGAGATCAACAACCATCTGTAACAGGTGAGTTAGCTTCGGAAAATTTATAATATAAATTTCAGAAATGATAGTTTGGAATCTGCTCACACCGATATGGTCTGATAGAATTTTGAGCAAGATAAGGTTAAGAAGTAAATAAATTGACATGACATACCCCGGGGAAGGGGTATCCCATCAGCTTTCAGACAGTGTAGCTTGGTGTTATATTTCTGTTCGACACGAAAATTTACAGCCCCAAAACGTGGATCTAGGTATTTGGCATTTCATAAAGAACTTTTCCGTATCTGTGCAATCTATAGACGACATTTTTTACTCTATATTATAAGATCATACGAGTAATCGAACAAGTTTTAGTCAAAATCGGTTTTCTTCGGGTTGTACATAGTTATAGCCAATGATGGGAATATGATTAATCTGGCCACAGGGGTTCAACTTCCTACGTTTAAACTCGTAATGTTATATAATCTAAGAATCGAGGTATAATAAGAATGCTTTTGTTTTCATTTTTTGACGTATTTCTTTCAGTAGCATGGTTACAATATTTGATAAAACGCGAATAGAATTTATTGAGGAAAACAAGGGAATATATAATACAGACAAAATAACAACAATGGTGTAATAGTGTGAAAATTGGATGTATAGCCACAGGAATTTCGTCAATTTTGTAGTTCAGTATTTAATTGTCTTTTAAGCCTCTCTTCAAAATGGCCACTTATTCAACTGCAAATAAAATGTTCATCATCATCATGATCACTATCACCATCATCAATGTATATATCTTCACTTGAATCATTGTTCGTATAGGATTTTTGGCTGTTCTTATCTCAGTTCTGTCATCATTGTCATCACCGTCTTGAAATAACTGCGATTGATATTTTATCACAATGCAATCGCAGACATCAACAATATTGTCATGTTCAGTATAAGCAATGCTATGAAGGTTAACATCCTTACTAACATCACCATCAACACCATTCTTATAATTACTGTTATTCCAGCTATCGACATTATCACCACAGAGATCGAAACCGCCATTCACATATGGAGGTTATCACGGCTAGAAAGTCTTTTTATGACTTTTTTTATCATCTTGTGAAGTCGAGGTATGAATCTTCATCCGCTCATTAATCCATATTCAAAGAAACCTTTTCTTCTACATTCTAACTTGGTTTATCTTTTGTAGTACGAGGCCATTTCGTACTGATTCTTCTTGTCATCTTTAGCTCCATAATTTTGTATACTAACTCGTTTATCTTCTTGGCAAATACTTATTGGAAAACAACTGATCAGTTGAGTTATGATGAATTAGAGAAATCTCGCTTCTTATGCTCTATCTGTGTTTCATTTGTTTGCTTACAAATCAGACAACAAAAGCAGCCTATCACTTTGTGTTGCATTTATTAACAAATACCAAAAAAAAAAAAAAAAAAACCCGGTAAGAAACGTGTTTTAATTCAGAAAACCCTTCTACGAATTTGGAATGGATGATAAAGTTCTATTTTTATTGCATTGATTTCGCTTTTGATCCCATTTGGTGATGTCCATGAACGCACATATACACGCACATGTTGGGAAAACCTACATTCTCTCTCTCTCACACACACACGCACACGCACACACACGCACACACACACACACACATATATATATATATGTATATATATTTATATATATATACCGAGAAATGGATATATATGATCTGACAGCATGATTATAAATTACGTTATATTACATAGAAACACTGATCGAAATGATCTCTCGCCATTAAATGGTTAATGTACCTCTTGGTCTCGACAACATAAATAGAATAAACAATCAAAGAAAATGAGACTGCTGCTAGAATCAAGGTTATTTGGGCCTTAGCATTGCCGGCAACTGTTTAGCTAAATGGCACAAGCATCGCTACGTGGAAGCAGCTAATCTATCGGTCGTAGGTTTGATTCCTAACAAAATTCATAATTATATATATATATATATATATATATATATATATATATACTCTTGTGCGTGCCTGTATGTTACTTTAACCATGAGCCACCCAGTGCAAAGATATTAAAACGCATATAACAAGTATAATTACATCATAATTCGACCAGGAATATATTTCCTTCTCTTAATCATTCTCAGATGTGAGGAAGTATATATCAGGGGGAATCCATCTATCGACATTGGTTTATCTCTAAAACATTTTCTTTTAGTTTGTAGAAATCTCCCGAGAAACATCTCTTCGAGAAGAATGAATGCAAGATGTCTTATTTCGAACGAATGTGTTCAATGATATTAATCTACCTTGACTCGGGGGAATCTATACTTTCTGATATAAAAGAAAGAAAGAACTTGAGTTAAGCTTGATCTGATGGTACTTCAAGGTAAATCATGCAAAATGGGCTCCTCCAATTATGTCAGTTCTCGTGACCTCGTGAAAGGGGATGAAAAATTTACGAGGCTTGACCTTAACCGGTGCTTTTGGACGAGGAATCTCAGGAGCTATTAATGGTGAACACATCGAGGACCTTTCCGATCTTCGCACCTCCAGTTTGGGTTCAATTCATCCAACGGTATTTTCCAGTGAGAAATTGAAAAATGTTTGAGTCCTGTGAAGTTTGTTGGAGTCGGAGTTGATGATATTTTAGCATCGGACAAGAACAATGGAGCACATTTGGAAAACCTATAAGAGGCTCAGCAGAAGCTAGCTGACCGGGGCTTGGAATTCGAGAAACAGGAAAGCAATTTTAAAGCCCGCCAAGTAATCTAGCTAGTATTCAAAATCAACGAGCTGAGGTGTTTCTAGTGCCAGAGAAATTGTCAGCTGTCGTTAATGCAACCAAGCCAGAAAATACCAGACAGGTCAATTCGTTTATAGGGATGTTAAACAATCATTACAGGCACCTACCCGATTCACCATTTCTGTTTGAGCTTTTACTTGGGTTGTTGAGACAACATGGAGGTGGGTTCAATTGAACAGAGGACATTTTGTCGGACAAAGAAAGCACTGGAATTATCCAGAATTCATTTGCATTTGGATCACAAAAAGCCTCATTGGTTGTCATGTGATGCCTCATCTTATAGGGTGGGGTTGGGGGTCATATCCAACCTTATTCTGAAAGGCCATTTGCTTACACGTTTCGGACACTACCTTTGGAACTCATGGTTTTCCAGACATGAGTGAAGAATTTCAAAGTTTTGCGTTGTCGACATGCGATCTGTGCACTTTATCACCTATCATCTAATGGCTTTACTGAAAGGCTTGTTCAACCTTTAAAAACAGTGCAATAAAAGCTGTCAGTCCATATTCGTGACACAACTGAAATACAGATCTGAATCAGCTCCTATTTACTTACTCGATTATACCTCATTCTGTCACTGGTGAATCACCTGCAGAACCGTTGATGAATCGAGGATTACGAAGATTTTTGGACTTACTTTAGCCCAACTTGGCTCGACGCTACCTGCGTGCCCAGGAGACCACGATTATCCAAAAGGGATCAAAACAAATGAGGAAAATTGCCGTTGGTGAGATAATGTTTGCTACGAACTATTTGGAGGAAAATAGGTCCCTGGAACGATATTGGAAGTCACTGACCCAGCTTCGTATTCAATATCAATGTCTGATGAGAATATCTGGAGGCATATTAATCAATTACGCCCAAGGCTGGGAAGCACCCATCCTACCTCAGTGATTACAAGATAGGATTGTTTTGTAAGCCAACGGGGATAGTTAAGTATCCTGAAGTATGGATTCAGATGAATGCCTAAGACGTCTGCAGTTGAATGTTTTAGAGTATGAAGGTATGAATCGTATGTTCTGGGAGGAGAGGGGCACAAGCCTTATGATGATCTTTTGAATTCGTTTCGAAAGTGAGCGTGAGCTACAATAACTCATAAATAAAGACCAGCGAATGCTTGATCAATGCTATGATCCCCTGATAGATGATAAAAGGCTAGGTAACCCTGACACAAAAAGGAGCTGCAGGAAAAAAAAAAGACAGCAATTATAGACCTATAACGTGCTTCCGATGTCGAAAATAAAAAAGAACTGGAGAAATGATCAATCGTTCATTCACAAGAAATCATTATGATACCGGAACAAGAGAGACTATCGAGCAGTGATATTGATAGAATGAAAAAGATAGAACCCCCACACACACACACACTTCACAATCTCAGAATCTTCAACATCAGACTGTTTAATAATGCTCATATGTGTAGAATAGTACACGAAGATAACCACCCAAACAAAGAAGTATTTGAATGCAGACCTGATTACAGGAGGAGAATCCCCAATCAAAGCCAGCAATGAAGAGGGACATTTTCAAGGAGACTCTCTATCCCAATTCACGCTTCGTAAAAGCAATGAGAATGCTTATTTGCATCTTCCAGAACTGGAAAATTAGATTAAAATTCAATAATTGATTAGAAAGATTAAACCATTTATTGAGACGGATTCAATTGTTTGCAAAGAGTAAAACGTATCAGATACTTTGGTGCAAAGAATTAGAATATTCAGTTAAGACATTAGAATGGAGTTCTGAACCGAGAAAATGTTAGAAATCGGGGAGAAAACAGGAGCGACTAGTGGACAAGGAAACTGTAAAAGACCTAAAGAGAACAATAAGAGATTTCATTAATACATTATTATTAAAAGAAGAATATCTAAAACACTGTAATCGCTGAAAAAATGGTTGGAGAATAACAATGCAAGTATGTATGAATAATGAAAATTTTATTAAACTGAATGAAATTAAATAGAAAAGTCAAAGAACAGTAAAAACTGACGAGGAAGATCTGGAAAAACGAGACGGCAGCAGATGAACATGATCAAAGGTATAAATTCACCAGCAGTTTTAAAAGTAAGATATTCAGGACCCTTTCTGAACTGGGCAAGAGAAAAATTGAGAAATTCGTATGAGAGAACAAAGATATTGGCGACTATCCACAAACTTCACACACTTGAGATTACGTTGAGATACTGTATAAGAAAGATTAAAGAGGAAGGGAGAGGACTGGTTAGCGTTGGGTATTGTGGTGACTCATCTCTCGAAGGACTTCACCTGCAGATTACACAAAGCAGGGTCATAACAACTTGATAATAAACGCCAAAATATGCAGTGAAACTCAATTCGGAAAGGACAAATCAACAAATATATTTCAATAGATAAGCAAAAAGACCAGCAAGTAACATAACGCAGGGGGCATTTAAAAAAAAGAAACAGAATACCTATTGATAGTGGCCCAGGACAAATCGTATCCATGCAAAATATATCAAAATCAATTTAGACAGGACACATCAGTATAGTATATATTCCCCAGGCGAAGAGATAGAAGCGACTTACAAGATATAGAAAAATAATCCAGGAATAAAAGAAAAACGGGCATGAACGCATTTAGATTATGTGAACGACTGGGAATAAACCATGCAACCCAATAACACCCGAACAAATCTTCTGAGCTTTATATTCCAAACAGAACCTCCAATCTAGGCCAAGATATCAGACCTGGTCATCGTAAACAAGGAGAGAGAGAGAGAGAGAGAGACAGAGAAATTTATCAAGTGATGAATGCTGCTTTCCAGCGGACCACGGAGTAAAATTGAAAGAAGATGAAAAGCTGCAAATATATGTGGACCTTACCAGAGAACTGAAAAAAATCTGATACACAAAGTTGATGATTGTATCAATCATCAGTGGTACAAGAGTTCAAAAGACCTCTGTCAAAAAAGTTGGAAGAAATGGAAATCCATGGAAGGATTTAAATGATCCAGACTTCAGCATCAGTAAAATCAGCAGAAATTATGAAGAGAGTACCGACGTATTAAAAAGATTTACTGTTCAGCATAATAGGATCATTAGAGTTCAGACGTAGGCATATATTTGATACAAGATAAGATATGCCTGCACCAATCAACCAGGGTCAGTAAATCTAAAAAGACCAATATCAAAATATCTCAAGTGATCATCAGCACACACGTATATATATATATATATATATTTATATATATATATATATATATATATATATATATATATATATATATATATATATATATATATATATATATATATATATATATATATATATATATATATTTGAGTGTATGAGTGCATGTATGCACATGTTAGATGTGGATGAAAGAATTGACATACGTTTTAAGGAAATTACTTTTTTAAATCTAATTAAAAAAGAATCTAGGTACAAAATTGACACACTTGTGTGCACACTTTGAAAAAATACTATACCCGTTGTATACGGTTTATTTACCGTACATTTCATAGTTTAATATCCGAAGGTACTGATTTAATTATTTTTGTAACTGTTGGAATTCATACATAATTTCATACATATGCTGCTTAAAACAAACAGAAAAAAAAACAAAACAGAAACACCCCCCCAAAAAAAACAAGACAAAAAAAAAACAAAACAGCTGTGCCGACAACACAACCTTCATAAGATGATGACCCTGGAATTAGGGAGGTCATTAACTCTAATTAAAAGCGCTGCACCAGTGCCGTAAGATACCACCAGACTCTTTCAATATTCCGGCAGAGTGTGGGAATGTCACTCGAAAATGCATCTTACAGTTGGATAAATTACACTACGTACTTTCTATATTCTGTTTATCCATTTGATAAGTATATACAGGTATTACTCGCACACTCATGTTGTCTCCCGCATACGAACTCAAATAGATGTATAATAGAACAATAGAAAATAACTTTTGCTTTTCAAGCTCAGGCGAAACCCAGTGTTCCGAGAGTGAAATGTTCATAGGCTTTTACACTTTAATATAATTTGAGTTGTACTAATTAGTCTCAAGTCTTTTTTGATTTTTCCATATGGTCAACTTTTCCCCAAAATTGATAATAGAATATACGAAATAATCAAAAGCAGAAATTAAGACAAAATAAATATTAGATAATATTCACACACCAGAATTCGAATAAATATTGTAAGAATGACTTGGATGAAAGTTGACAGGAAGCCTTGTTTCAGTAAGGTTGAAAAATGTATTGATTCCAGACTTTGTATAAGTTGTGGCATCAAACAAGTTATAATGTGTGAAATAGTCCATTAAAAGTGTGTGTGTGTGAGAGAGAGAGAGAGAGAGAGAGAGAGAGAGAGAGAGAGAGAGAGAGAGAGAGAGAGAGAGAGAGAGAGAGAGAGAACAATGGGGTCCAAGAACAGTGGCAAATAGATAGACAAACAGAGAAACCAAGATATGGACGAAGGAAAAAGGTTATAAAAAAAGTGAGTGATGAAAATGTTTCAAGTCCGTGTTAGACTGTCAGTTTCTCCCCTGTGAGTTGGAGTCCAAGGGACCAGGGTAACGACTGAATTTAGCTGTCAATCAAGCATTCCCGGAGAAACGACACGATTTGCATTACGTGAATTGTTTTAGATTTGTTGTTTTTTTTCCTGCATAGGATATGGGATCAACAAATAAAAGCAGTGTCGTGTGAAAATATCTGTGATGTATATTTGGGCTGCAAAAAGTAGTTTATTCTCGTAGATAACAAATCCGATTTCATTGAATGAAAGGGACAAACAAGATCATCCCTTCAAAACTGTCACTTTCTGATTGCTATTACGAAGGTTTCCTGTCATAACAACCAGTAAAAATCTTGGTTTTTAATACTAACTTACGTTTGCTGTAATATTTCCCTTGAGAACATCGGGGTTTTACGTACAAGTGCAACATTCGATACTGTGTACATATTTTTCTTGAAACAGCCAATCATAAATGAAAATTATGCTCACACACGTATTAAGTAGAGACACAAACAGGCCTGCATGCATATATATATATATATATATATATATATATATATATATATATATATATACATATATATATATATATATATTTATACATATATATATATATATATATATATATATATATATATATATATATATATATATATATATATATATATATATATATATGTGACAGAACGTTGAAGCCAACTGTAATTATGAACTCAGTTATAATGTTCTGATAAAGATAAAACTAATTTTTTCGTGAATTATGCTTAGCAGAGCTTGTAGTACATTACTACTTCTTGCAAAACAATCTATACAGATTAGACGACGGATGATCCATTTCTGCATTAGATTCTTATTGGAATAAACGACTTCATGGTTCAAAATACCATTTACTCGACCAGCACATTATGATATGCAATCTATTTTGTTTTTATCTTTCGGATTATCCGATAAATTAAGACTACTTTAATTTGGTTTTGAAGCTAACAGCTTATTTTCTACCGGAGAAGTCTGAAAGTTATCGATAACTGGAGAAGGATTCACCCTGCATTTTTGTATGTGTTAGAGTATGTGGTTTCAACAAAAGTTCATTTGGCTAATTTACCGTTTTTTTTTTCTTGGATAATGTCTTGGGGATAAATGAATGATTGATGTGGAAAGATGGCTTTGCTAGGAAGTTGAATTGGAATCTTGAAAGGTAATTGAAAAAAAAAAACTGGTTTTTCATCAGTATCACTCTCGAGGAAATAAGAGAAAGAAAAGTTCAAATCTGATGGAATAAAGGTGATATTAGAATTAAAAGATTAGAAGTTAATAGTAGCATTAAGCAGGAGCATGAGGACACGGTAATATTCATGGGTGATTATAGTTCACACACTACTCAAAACCTTCGTATTTCCCTCATTCGAACGAGGCATAAGTAGTGTGGAACTTACTGAGACGGACACGAGATTTAGTGAGTTGATCTACCATGAAAGAAATCTCATGTTTATTAAACTACAAGGTCTTACAATTCTAACCTGGAAATTAGATGACCACGTACACAAAATTACTTTGCTATTGATACACTAACAAGAATAGCGAAGTGTCAGGATTTCGCGGTGGACCAAGTTCGGAAATTATCTCAAATATTTCTACAGTTATGCAAAAGTTCTAGGAACGCTTAATTAGATTCTTATGTCGATTTTCATTCTTCTGTATATATATATATACTCATAAGTCCATTACTGTTTTTTCCCAGGGCAATAATTGTTCAAAGCAGGCTATTCGAATAATTCACCAATGGGGAAATAGACAGTATATGTCCACATACTCGTTGCAAACGGCCTTAAAAAACATGCAATGTGTACAATAAAGAATTATGCTCAACCCCACATGGAGAGATCATAAAACAGCACAATATATCCTGGGGGAAAACAGGAGTCCGAGAAATCATAGAATCCGTAATAATAATTCAAATGGCAATGGGTTGGTCATATTGCAAGAATGGCTGACTACCAGTGGACATCACGACTTGAAACATGGATCCCCAGAGGCAACATGCGCAACCGAATATAAGATGAATAGATGAACTAGACAAATTCAGAAAATATTGGCTCTGCGATGTCCATGATAGAGAGATATGGTGCATCTTGGCGAAAATGTTCAATGACGGGGGATAAAAGACTACTGATGATGATGTTGAAATTTGACAGAATCTATCGAAGAGAGCGTTGGGGTGGGGGTATGTAAAACACAAACCGCTCAGTTGTTGAAGTTTGCTTAGCTCACTGGATCGCTACGTTTGCTACGCTCGTTAGAGCAAGCAGTCCTGTGTTCCCTCATTTATTCTTGTAGCACTATACAACTCGCTATCTGAACTCTGATAAAAATGTCGGTCTGCTTAACAAAGAATGTTTGCAGTTTTTTGTCCTATCCTGGATTAAATGATTCCAGAAGCAATGGCGTTTTCTGCTGACTACCGTATTCCGTTTGGGCACAAAAATACCCGAAGTAAAGTTCTAACATTTTGAAAATGCGCTTATATTGGAGATATATACGAGATATTAATTTAATAGAAACTATTTTCTTGTCGAGGTATATATTGGGGATATTTCATATGAGATATTCCAATATCTCTTGATGATATATTTAAATATCTTTTTTTTTATCTAAAGGATTTTTCAGTATCTAAAGATTTTTTTCTTACTAAGTCAAGATCATACTTTCAATTTTTTCGTACCCACAGGATATAATTTTTTACCGCATTATACAGGGAAGGAATAAAGAAATGAAAAACAAAAAACAAAAACAAAAACAAAAAAAAACAAAAAAAAAACAAGCAAGAAATATTAATACCAGTTGTTTGACTTGAGAACTATGAAAAGAATATGATTTATTTTCTGATTTGTGTTTTCGATAGATATATTAGAAACAACTTGGTTAAACTTTGAACTTTTGGACGTATGTTTATAATCAGCTGACGGTTTCTCGTGTCTTCACGCCCTCATGCGGACGTGATTCGCGACTGATGTGATGAGAACGCTGGGAACTTGCCGATCTCACCCGCACTGATCTGGTATTTCTTGCAACTCTTCGTCGTTTGTTTTGATTCAACCCCTTCACCCTGTTCTTAAAGTCTGACGTTGATAGATTTCCTTCTGTTCATAGGAAACCGACTGCAGTGTATATCTTCCTGGTGATGGCCTTTTGTCAGCGAAGCAGCTATCACTCAAAAGTTTCATCTCTGTTATGCATTACTTAGACTTAAACAGGGGAAGAGCTCGTTGCTCTGCCATTGAAAAATAGAAGCCGGAAGATCGTTGGTCAAATTCGCAGAATCAGCTTATTGAAGGCATTAACTATTACATTAAATTTTGAAACATGGAGTGCTGACTGCAATTAGTAAAGTGCATCAATTATCAAGCTGTAAACTATCCTAACCTGCAATCATAATGAACTGAATATTTTTCAAGAAGTCCAAGAAAGGACCTATATCAAGGTTATCATCGTAATCTTAATTAAACAGAAAAATCAAACTTGGATCATCTGACTTGTTCATTTCACATTCTTAATACATACACTAACAAACTAGTTTTGGTTCTAAGATTTGTGGATTCGTTCATTAGAATGGTTATTTCCTTTTATTTCAAGGTTGCATTTGCAGACCTTGGATCTCCTTTCTTATGCAACATGATCAATTATTTTTACAACATTAAACCATGAAAGCAATCCTTATAGAATGTCTATTCCATATAATGTTTGCAATTGCAATCAGTCAAAATGGTCAGTAAATGGTTTATGGTTTTGGGGTATAAATTATACAGTTCTAAATATTTATTTCAGATCCATTCAAACGTCCACGATTGTTTCAAGTAGTTCACCCTTTGCTATACCCTGAACTTTTTACAGCACTGACATTCGACCGTGAATTTTATTGAAATAAACATTTTTTCCTCAAAAATGATAACTAGACTGATCATGCTGCGGATGGAAGATACTGAAACTGATCATTTAAAAAACAAACAAACTAGGGGCTATTAAATTGAATGAGCCTAGATTTGTCACAATTTGGGCACACTGCACATCCGATTTTTCTGGGATCACTCACACGCTAAGGTTAAACTTTATTTCATCTTTTCACCTCAGTTATCCAAGTTTCTGGACAAGAATTCATGGTCGTATGTTGTCCTGGCAGTTGCACTTCACTGGAATATAACGCAGTACTAGAAATTGTGGCTTGTGTAATTACTTTTCTATTTCCACACTCTATATCACTCGAGAATGCTCTTGTAGACGTTGCTCTTTTTTTTGTTCTATTACTTTGTAGATATATTTTGTGAAAAATGCTTGTATGGGTGGTTGTTCACGTTTTTCAATTATTTTGAGGATACAACTCTTCATTAACAGAAAATCTTGGGAAATCTTGGGTAACTTTCAATTATAACATTGTTGGTGTAAAAAAAATCGAACAAATATGAACCCTAATCAAGGAGCCACTCAAGCTACATTACAGGTAGTTTGTACTGTAATAAATAACGACTTTGTCCCATGATTAATGCAAAAAGTGCGTAAAATCGCTCTGACGCCTTTCACTCAAATCTTCGCTACTCAGCGTTCGGTAAACTTGGTAATTCTTTTTAGCAACTGATAAACTCATAATGGCGGACTTTCTTCAATATTGTAACGATTTCAGTGCCAAAATTTGCGAGCCCTGATTGAAAAGTATGAACAATATAAATGCAATTTTCACAAGAGATTCAACGTCTTAGAAATTTAAGAAATCTGGCAAAAATTAGTACATTATGCAAATTTGATAAAAAAAAATTCGATTCTGATTTATTGACGGTCAAATTTTGATAAAATAAAATTCTCATTCCAAATTTAAGAAAAAATTTTTTTGTATGATTCCTGTTCTACCTTTTATTATTTTGATGGTTTGTTTCATTTATACTTATACTAATTTTCATTGATTTTTATACGGCTAACTGATAAATCCCTGGAGATATTAATTGCGTTTACCTTTTTTCAGGAAAGCACTCAGGAAGAGTAAACAATTGATAAAAATGTTGAAACATCTTTTTTTTCAAATATTGAGTAGAAAATATTTTTTCTAGATTAAAGCCTAAATCATAATCAACTGAATAAAACTAAAAAATAAAAAGGCCGAGAAGAAGAATATTTTGCTTTACTTTCATGTTTTTTAATTCCTAAAGTAAGACTCTCAGAGTAATTCCGGTGCGCTTTTTTTTTTTTTTCTAAAAAAGGAAAGGTAAACATAATTAATATCTCAAAAGATAAACATGTAAAAATCAATGAAAACAGCAATGTAGAGATAAAATGAATAAAGAAAATTTTTTCCCGATATTTCGAATAAAATTTATTAAAAAAAATCATCATTTGATAAATAAGTATCGAAGATTTTTATTAAAATTGAACAATATGCTGATTTTTGCCATTAAAAAAAAAAATTCTCAGATGTCGATTTTACGTTGAAATTGTGTTCATATTGTTAATTCCTACCGATAGTCAATAAAAATGAACTCCCCTGAAATTCGATTTTCTTGAGAAGAACTTTGTGTTGATAGCGAGAAGAATATTAGAATAAAGATATCTTAAAAAATTTTCCAGTCCCAACGTCAATTAGTCGCCGCTGTTGGGTTGGGTGTTCCTTTTGATTATTTAAAAAGTTGCAATTTAGTTGTAGCAGTTGTAGTGAAGAGTAACGGAGAACGGGTGATCAAAATTATCAATTTTTGGTGACCGGAGGCCAAATTGCACCCTGACTCTTTTTGCATACTCCAGTGCATTTTGGGGTTACTTTGATTTAATATATACAGCTAAAATGCACAGTTTCAGTTAATTTGAGGGTAAAAACAATTAAAAAAGGATGAGAATTTTAGATTATGGAGGAACGCTGTTCAAACTCCTAAACAAAATAAGGGGACACCGTTCCAACAGGTAGCACAGCGCTTTATATTACTCGAATGTGTTCTTGCAAGGTGTTTCCGCAATAATAAGGAAAGATGCTTCTATTCTTATTTTCATGTGATTAATTTTCGGCATAAGATACTGTTTTGGAATTTTTTTCTAGAGATTTTTATTTGAATTAAAATAAAGCAAGAAATGAAATCAACTCGTCCACTTGAACTGAATTACGGATATATTATCCACTTTATTTTATTCCCCATCCCAATTTTGGCAAAACTTGTCCGTGGGTTGCACACCTTGAGTATCTAAAAATAAGAATAAACTTATCATCCTAGATAGTTTGATCGAAAGAAACTTTGTAATTCTAATGATTGCTATAAAAAAAGGACAGCATTTGATAACTTTTTCTCAGCGCTGAAGCTTCATTTTTGGTTTCGTAATTATGGAATGACGATGATCAGATCTTTATTTTCGTCGGAATTTTGAAGCAGTTTTATCATTTTTTTTATTCAAAATGCAATGTATCATTCCTGGTGCCAGGCTGTCGACGTCTCTCCTTTATTCTAGAAAAAAAAAATAATGTGTCAAGAGATATCCTTCTAATGTTGGCTATTACGATTATCAAAATAGCACTAAAACATACAGTGATATGTGGTCATGGCTTCTTTTCTGAATGTGCACACATAAGCGAAAACGATTTGTGCCTATTCAATCTTAATGAATTTTAACAATGACAGGAACAACAATAAGATGAATAGCAGGAATACTATATGCAACCATAACTGACCCGAACTTATTTTAGGAAGTGTTTTATGATACACAAAGCCTTGAACTGCAATTGCAGATGAAAAGGATCAGCTCTGTCTGCCGACCTAATGGCAACCTCATCCATGACCTCAGCGATTTGAGTGCAAGATTTTATGATGTTGTGGGCAAAGCAGAGTGCAAACACTACATCGATTATTACGACCAGTATCCGCCATTAATGACACTGAAACATTAAAGAGAACTAATTGCAAACCCATCGAGGTGATGGCTATTCGTCAAGCAGTCAATGCATGCGATGTGGGGACGAATCCAGACCCAACGAAGCAGGGGGGGGGGGAGCAGTAATACAATCGTAGTCACGGACATCACAGCAATAAATATCTATTCGCGCCCATTGGCCACTGGCTTTTATCATTTCCAACCGGCGCTAAGTTTCGACGGTATTCAAAGAGCTGGATTAGCCAGGTTGATAATATGTGTCCATTCATTGAGAGATGAGATCTATAAATGAGGCCGATCGTCCGCCATTTTCAACGTCTCACCACCGATTATAAGCTTGGAACTGATAGAGTCTAATCAAACACCGGCCTCAGTTAATGTTTACTGTGACCAAATGGAAAAGCCACATTAGCCTTTTCAGAGAATGTGTCGAACTGCAGCAGATAAAGAGGTGGGCTATGAATGAACTGACTAGTGAAATATATTTATACAAATATTTGCCTATATCTACCTATATACGCTTTTCCATAGCTTTCTCGTTCTCTCTTACTATGGATGTCTGTATACCAATATACACATGTATTCATGGGTCTATATACATATATTACGTAACGATTTGCATCTATCTTTTTTTTAGTTCTCACACATCTATCTGTACAACTCTTTTTTCATGGTTAGGTAATTTGGGTTTCAGTATTAATATATTACCAAGCATGGAGATCATTATCCACACTTGAACGTATATTCACAAGGTATAGTCACAAATGTACTCATCCCAGAGTATACATCAACATTGCGTAACTAAAAATTATAATCTTTTGTGAAGTTATGTATCGCACAAAAAACGTAGGAGAAAAAACCCAAATAATTCGAATTCTGTTCGTTGAATTGGGTCACACCAGATCTTTGCTCAGGGCCCATAAATGTTTGCTGGTCTATCTAAAAGGTCAAACTGTATAGCTATACATATTTTCTCACAAAACAGCTTGATTTTTTCTTTCTTTATGAAACAAGTTATATGTTTTATCTCCTTCATTTTACTTAGCCACTGCAATTTAGTTTTGAATATCAGTATTTCAAACTTTCTTTCCCCAACTGGAGACTGTGAAATACAATAGGAATAAATATACTTAAACTGGCTTTTTGAGCCATTTGAGAATAAAATAGATTTTTATCGAAAAGTTTGGGACGGACCCATGTACAGTTTCCTTGCCAGCATTATAGCTACATATCCATGACATGCCTTCAAAAATTGAGAATGGGTTTCGATGAAATTTTGCGGAAAGTTGTGCAATGAGCTTCAGAATTAATGATTACATTTTCGGGTGCATCAAGGAGTCATTTTGGATTGAGAGATATTTTTCGAATTTATTTGTTTTTCTTACACATTTATATTTCATGTATTCAGTCATATTCCCCATACAATATCTCTAAAAGTTCTCAATCAGTTCCAGTGTCATTTTCTGGAAGGTTGGGGCATAGGGTGAGAAAAAAGTGACTGAATTTTAAAATGGTCACCTTCATAGTACCTTCAATATCTTCAAAAGTTGTCAATGAATTTCGTTAAAATTTTGTGGAAGGGTGAGAATACGGAAGAACAGATTAAATTTTGGTGTAGATCTATGATATTTCCACCGTCACCTCCGTTACAGCGTAGCTATATGTCATTCTAATATCCCCAGAAATTCTCAATGAATTCCAATGAAATGTTGTTCGCCATGGAGTAAGAGGTGATTGAATTTTGGGACAGATTCAGGTATCATTTTTTGATCGAGGGATATTTTTCGTTTTTTTTTCCCCAAACATTTATGTGCTCACCCATGTTAGTTAGTCAATGCAATATTTACAAAAGTTATCGAAGAATTGCAATGATATTTTGTGGAAAGTTTGAAAAAGTCGATATAATTTTGAGGCAGATCAAGGAAAAGTTACCATCCCTGGATTTTTTTTGTATCAATAGGATTGTCTGAGATATGCATTCTCTGAATGCTTCCTTGTTCTAATGCATTTAGAAAAAGGTTGAGTGATCCCAGATCCTCTATTATTCATTTGATCCTTTCGAAAAAAAAATCAAGCGAGTGCTTCATTCTCCTCTATGCTATTTCGGCATCAAATTTCATCATCAAATTCCATCATACCAAAAAGATATATAGATAGAAGCATGGAAATATATATATATATATATATATATATATATATATATATATATATATATATATATATATATATATATATATATATATCTTGATATTGAATGAAATGCTATTCATATCAAGATATTATATGGACTAGTTGAGATAAGAATATGCAGTTGATTCTTTAACTGCTCGTCTACTTAACTGATAATTTCCACGAATCTTTCAACGAACTTTCTAAAGTATACATCGTGACTCATCTGCACCAAACGCACATATGTGTATATTGCGATTAACAAAAGTTGAAATCAAATCTCAGCCTTAATAATTCTAGCCTCGGGCTTATCCCCGCCTTCAGATCTCATTTCGTTGGGCCGTTCGTTCCCTTGAAACTTCTCGAGTATAAAGTGCTTCGCTTTATAACAATTCAAGTCGTAGCAGCTGTGTGGAAGCAGCAGCAGAACAACTGTGCAGTGCTTGCCGGATCTCTGCAGTCACGTCACGCCACATATTGCAGCCTCCATCAATGTTTCATTTTTCAACTTCTTGGGATCCCGTTTCCGTGAAACATATTTGTAGCATTAACAAAGTCTCCTATAGCTGAGCCGACTTTATTTGAATAAGGATGTATAATGGTCATACAAGTGACTATATTTTATCAATTGATCATTGAATGAATATTGTTTGTACCTTATCATTGGCTTTCACACACACACACACACACACACACACACACACACACACACACACACACACACACACATATCTATCTATCTATCTATCTATCTATCTATCTATATATATATATATATATATATATATATATATATATATATATACATATATATGTGTGTATTAATTCGAATTTTCCACTTATTATTAATGATTAAGAAAGATGGCGCAGAGGAATCTATTGAATTCTGACGAAACACTTTACTCAGAGTTGAAAATAACTATTTGAAAAATCGGGCGAGGCTATCAAGTGGAATAAATGCCTATGCTTTTAAAACCCACCCAAATTCATGGTTCCAGTCATGAACTTTAAACAGACAAGTGATCAAAAAAAAAAAAAATTGCAACCTAATGGTTACTAGTGGGTTTTGAACCAACCGAAAAACTATTCCCTAAAAATGGCACCATCCTTTTTTTCATTGCTCATACGTAGTGACTGAGACATCAGAACTTTCCCTACTCATTCTGTGTGGCATGTGTTTTTTTCTTCTGTATTGAATCTGAGTTGAAACAAACTCAACAAGGAAAACTTTTCAAGAGGATGGCCATATGAGAACACAGAAGACTAATGCCCACTCCCAGCAACCTCTCTTCCCTGCGTTGGAGACAACAAAGGCATACATGACCCTTCGTTTTTCATTGATTCAAAGTTTATTAAATCTTTCTAATTCAAAAGTTTTCAGTGATCGAACTACTTATGACTAGTCGAATTGCTATTGTTGCCAACATACACATGTACGTATACACACACACACACACACATATATATATATGGATTCAATGATCCTTTTAACATGTAATATTATCTTTGGGGTAAACGTGTGTATATTGACAACAATATATATATATAAAGTTCTTCATTTTTCATAGACTCCTTGGGAAAAATATTTTATCAATATAACAAAAAAGCTTGTATTGTGGAATTAAAAACATAAGTTAGCATCTCAGTTGAAGTAATGAAGCACAATTTATTCAATGTAAGTTCACTACATTAGAAACAAAATTAAACTCCCTTCTTTGCAAAAATTCTTCATCCAAAAATGCCCATTAGCAATTGCTTTTTCCATATTTTTTGTCATGGTTTAGATTATTGGTTCACTCATCGTGATGATGATGCTTACAATATTAGCCCCATAAGCTAATTCCAGGCTTAATCTCGCTGGGAATCCCCCGGTCGATCTTTATCTGAAAGGAGACCCTATGAAATTGCATCTAACAAGGCTTTCCTCTATTTTTCACAAAACAGGATTCTCCGTTGCACATGCTTATCCAAGTAAAGCAACTCAGTTCCAAACTTGGTCCACCTGTGACACATTTGTACTATTTCTGAATGTTAATTTAAAAAAAACGTAAGCATATTCTTAATGGTTCCATTGTAGCTCTTACAAAGACCTTCTGTTGGTTTTAGGGGAACAGAAACTTTTTCCGTACGAAATGAAACCGAAAATAAAATCCTTAAAGAAAATAAATAGAAAACAAAACTTGATGTTCCAGGGTCAAAGTCTTCTCCTGACTCCGACTGAAGATGATTCTTGTAAATTTTGTATTGTATATGTGATAAATAAGTTTACAAATATACAAAACTTGTCAGTTCAGTTTAGCTATTGAGATTCCGCCCACCAATCGGTTATAATTTCAAATCACGGCAGGGGAATGATGATTTTTTATATTTTAATGGTTTGCTTTAACATGGAGGGAGAGACAAACAGTCGAGATTTTACTCCTTTGAATTGAGTAACGATTAGTTCTTGTTCGTCTTATTCTTACGGGGGATGAACAAGTCAACTCGAACTTGGACTGCAGTTCGACAATGAAATTCTCGTAAAAGGAACAAAACAAAGTAGAATCCAATTGAAGATACGAACCAACGCTGTAAATGAATAAAAAAATAAGTCGAAAACTTATTTACACATTTATTAATCATTATCAACTCCATTGGTGAACGAACCTAGTAATGATCTCCGAACAATCATCTAATTTTGCAACATGTCAGTAATGAATCTAACACACCTGAAATGTTTTTCAACTTTAAAACCAATCATATTTTTGGTTCTGCAGATTTCAAGTATTTCAAGCCCGGGAAAAAAAAAAAAAAGAAAGAAGAAGGTCGTTTCCAATTTCTCAGCATTTTGCCGGTAACATAGGATGTATTCCTCACTTGTGAACGTCGCCGATTCCATTCATCTCCATGGCCGTTTCTTTAGGTTCCTCAGAGATGGGATGAACAGCGGAGTAATACGAGTTGGTTTAGGAATATTACTGAAAACAGAACAAGCAGCAAACCTGAAAATGGGAACAGAATAACAATTAGGAAAGATGCCATATGTGAAAAGTATTATGACTATAACTTATTTCTGAAATGTGATACGCTTAAATGTGAGCGGTGAATCAGAACGCTATGTTTCTTCAATGAGTTGAAGCATTTCACTTGATAATGTTTTCGTCTTGCGTGAATTCTCTAATGAATACGTGCATAGTTTATGAGTGGTCGAAGGAGGAGGAAGAGGTTTGAGGAGGAAACAAAAAGAAAGAGAGGAAGGAGAATGGCGAGTTCTTTACTTTGTATGTCTTTATAATTATAATGATTGTATGACATTCTTTCTTTTATTTCATTCCTTTTTGGGTTATTTTATTTTTATTTTCTACTTGAAGGGTGGGTCTCTTTATTTGCTTGGTTGGTTTCCATGCCGGAAACTCATTAAAGAGAAAGAAGGAAAGAGTGAGAGAGAGAGAGAGAAAGAAAGAGAAAGGGAAAGAGGGGGAGAGAAAGAAGGGGAGATTAAATGTGAGGGAAGAAAAATGGCAGATAGTCAAATAAATAATTTCGGTGAAAGTGCAAACAATTATTTTCAGATGAGGAGTACAAAGGTTAGAATATACTCTGCAAACACAGACTAGAAGTTGTTTCAAAGCTCAACATCAGAAGCTGGTTCTTCAGCACGGCTATATTTATTCATTTAATGCAAAATGAAACGCGAATTTATTCTGATTCTATTTAGAATTTAGTGATACATTTTTAAGCATTTTTTGTTGTCATTTCTGTCATTATTTTGTTCCGCGAACATTCTAATTATTTCTTTTCATTTTACCTTTCGAGCAAAGTGTGCTGAAAAGGTCAAACAGAGTTGCCAATTTAGATGTGATTTTTCAATTTTCGGATTCTGGAAGTCATTCTTAAATTCGAAAAATTGAAAAAAAAAAAAAGCCATCTCAATTGGCAACAATGGACTCCGAAGAAAAAAGAATTTAAAGAAAATCTAAATATTGTTGTCAACACTAGACGTACAAAAAAACCAAACAAAAAACAAAAACCAAAAAAAAAACCCATAAATTGGCAAACCTGGTTAAAGATTCCATCTCAAACCTTATTACCTCCAAAGACAACTGATTTGAAAATTTTTGAAGAGATTCTGTTAATGAATCCACCGTGTTTCTTTGATATAACCTCGATCCTTTCTTCTCTTCAAACAAAGAATAGAAAGAAGAGGTAAAAACAGAATCATACAGAGTATTAACATGTGTATATTTGGGCAAATGCATTACACCATGTAATGCGTAAATATAGCAGAAATATGCAATAATTGTCATGCTCTCTTTTCAAGTTGTATCCATAATAATTAATGTATCATTGTTTTATAATTCAAAATAAGTATCTTTTTTTCGTCTTTTTATTTTTTTTCCAGATTGAAAGCATCGGAAACTGAGATGTGAATTCAAGAAAAATTTGTCGCAGTCTCCTATTTTGTGGCTCATATACAGTGGGTGGAAAATAGTATTCATACAACCATACATTTTGTAGTGCGTGAATTCACACAGACTTACACGCACACGTTTCCACTCTCTCTCTCTTTTTTCACCCTCTTTCTTCCCCCTCTCTCTCTATGTGTTCATATCTTACTTGATGTATTCGAATATTGTCATTATGTTATGTTTTAAAGTATTCATGGCATATAAGATTTCACGTCGCAAAGCGCACTAAACTCACTTTTTAGCTGAATCAATTAAATCACTAATACATTATCACACGTTCAATCTTCAACACATTTCGAATAAACACATACAAAAAAGTAACTATTTGATGAAAGATTATTAAGTATTTACAACTGCTATTGTAATACTAACCATGATATTCTTTGCCATTCATTAATATATTTGGCTTGAATCCCTTCCAGTGTCTATGATTCCAAAATCAACTTAAAATCTGGCACACATTAAGCCACTGCAAAAGTCTTTGTCACAGAACCTTCCGATGTTGGCCTTTTCTGACAATATTTAGAATAATAACAAAGGTTTGTACTGTGTAGTAGTTCTTCTTTTTAACAAGATAAGGGTAAATATTATGGCAGAGTGTAAGCTACCATAGAAAGAGAGAGAGTATTGTCACAACTGCACATCAGATATAATGGGGCCAACATCTGTGTATTGTATACACATATTCAAGTCGAAAGGTCAGTGGTATTGTGCATTTGTGACTCTCAGATGTGATAATTGAGCGAGTCAAAAGAATTTCGAATTATCTCCCTTGAAATATCTGTGTGTATCATGCTCAGTTCCAAAATTCACAGCATCGAACACTGTCTAGCTCAGTTATTCTTAACCTTTTTCACTTTTTTTGAGAAGGTCATTCTATCCTTCCGAGATTGTATGACTCAATGTGTGCAATCTAGAATCGTTCAATGTAGAATGATAAATTATCTTATAATTTTGAATTGTCAATCTGTGGTCCTGATTTCTCACTGATATACAAAAAATCGGACCTTGTTGAGAAACTCTGCTCTAGCTTGATACCTCCAGAAGCTCTTTGACGCAATCATCTATCTAATTCATGGTTGTCAACACTGACTTTCAGTTCGGATGTTGTTTTTTTTTACATATTTCACGGGCTTCCGTTTGAAACAACAACAGGGGCGAATTTGAACTATTTAAATGGAGTTTGAATAATGTAGTCTAATATTTAGGGGGTGGAGCTGCAATGACATGGAATTTTAAGTATCATTGGCACAAGTTTTTCTATCAATAAATCTAAATTTTATCATCATCATCATCATCATCATCATCATCATCATCATCATCATCATCATCATCATCATTATTATCTGCAATTTCACACCAGTTGCCTGGTGGTTACCACTGGAGGTTGAGTGACAGCAAGTCTCCTCAAATCTCCAACCTTCTTCTCCGCACTCTCATAGTCCACTGCAGTATTTCGGTTTACAGTTTCAAACCAGTTGTCCGGTGGTCATCGCTGAAAGCTGAGTGACAGTAAATCTCCTCATGTCTTCAGCCCACATCTAATCTTTCCCTCGCCTATCACGCCAGAGCTGTGGTTCACATCTCTGCTACCATTTTCCTTCCTCCTCTGTTAGGCCACGGCAAACACTTAGTGACGTAGACCTTATATTTCTGGTACATTCCCCAGTATCCGTGCAGTAACTAGCAGTGCTGTGGTCTGTACAGTCTCAATCCTTCCTTTTATCCTGAGCTTCTCCAATCTCGTCCTCAGTATCTTTGGGACAGTTCTGAGTGCGCTTATCATAATTATTATTATTATTATTATTATTATTATTATTATTATTATTATTATTATTATTATTATTATTATTATAATTATTATCATTATTATTATTATTATTATTATTATTAGTAGTAGTAGTAGTAGTGGTAGTAGTAGTAGTAGTAGTAGTAGCATTAAGCGAGACTGTTCTTGTAAATAAAGTGAAATATCTTATTCAAACAATTAAAAAGTTAAAAAGCTTCCGAAATTCTCAACAATTCTTATTTAGTGGTTTACTCCAATGTTATCCTGACTTTTATCAAGATACAGAATTGAAATAAAGCACCCAACAAAATTATTGAAATTGGTTTTTAATTTCAAATAAAAAAAAATTATTTTGGTATGGATAAAATCTACAATGGATGAATGACATTTCTATTTCAGCTAAAACTCACCTTTATTTTCGAAGGCATTCCATCATTTTATGCATCTAAATGACATAATTATCAAGATAAAAATGCATTTTCCTTGGCAGTAATTTTACCAATAGCAAAGTTGAAAATTTTTAAAATGGAATAATTTTCAAGTGAAAAGTGAGCAGTGTCTTCATCAGATTTTTATCATAGATTCGCCGTTGAAATACGGACATCATGATTCACAACATAGATCACATGCAAAACCGAGGTCGGCTGAATACAGGATGGAGAGACAAATTAGTTAAATTCAGAAAGTATTGGCCTCACGACGCGCATGATAGAGTGGTCTGGTGTATCCTGAGGAAGGTCTATGTCCAACAACGGACGATAAAAGATTAATGATGATGATGATCATGATGATGATCATGATCATGATATTCAGTGCAGTTCGAATATATCTGAAAAGCGTATAGAAGTTTAAAATTTGAGAAAAGAGCTAAAGAGAAATGAGATTATTTGAGATGTTTTAAGACTGAGAATTGTTAATACTAAAGAACATAAAAAAGGTAATGGGATATGAAAATAGCGAGGGAGAAATGAGTTAATTGAATGGGAAATGACGGGCGAATAATGTTCGAACTTAGGGTCTAAAAAATATAAAACATACATGTTTAATCGAAAAACATAGGTTACCTCACTATTGATAACGTAACGATTGCAAAGATTCAAAAGTTTTATGAAACAGTTTTTGTAATAGCTGTTTAATTTGGAGGAGGAATATGTAAAGAGTGCAGTTTTTAGACTTTCATGTGTATTGAGAACTAATACATCAAGATAGTTCTGCAAACTCCCGATAGGTGGTTATCAGAAGGAGCAAGATATCGAGAATAAAAGGGTGTTGAATTTTCCGAGATCTTAGTTTGTTTCAGATGTTATCTTTGCTCTATTGGGCCAATGGATTATCATGATAGATAATATTCCTTTGCAATAGAATAAACTTGGAATATTTTCTGCACAGCATGGTCTAAACATTCCGATTGATAATATCAGACTTTTGCGGTAATCATAACATTGGCTGGAAGCATATCAAAGCAAATAAGAGCAGTGCATCCCACTGAACACTTACGATACCTTTCCTTAAGTGGAAGTTCAATTTTGATTGTCCTTTAGCCTGTTCGCTTCCACTTGAGCCATTGTCTGTGTAGCTTAATATTTCTGTAAAACATCCTTGCTTTATGGCTGTCATATCATGGCATGGCAATTTCCCAAATTTAGTTGCCATTATTAGTTGTTGAAGTTGACGGCGAGACGTTCAATGGATTAAAATCAGATTATAAACTGATTTTCAAACTGTAAAAAGGACTGTTTTTATTGACTTCTGCCGAACGTAGGTAATCATTAAACTCAACAAAACGACCCGTTCGTGGCGCATGTCTTAAGCTAAGTCACCTTTTCTAATTTATTCAAATCATGCTCGGTAATGTATTTTGTTTAAAAAATTCATCTCATGAACAACACGAATAATTTCTAAAATCATATAGCAATAAATGTCAATGCTCATCTATAGAAGGGCCTAGTTAGTGACCAAGTTAGTTGAATCGTATCGTAACACCGTAGTTCACTTGTTTAATACTGTATGGAGACTCACTAGCACGTATTGTTATCATTTAGGCATTGTAGAATTGTAAAAATATAGCGAAAATATCTCTTTATCACTATCATATTTCGGCATTACTTATGAGGTGACCTGATACATGTACACATATAGCTTGGTTTTGCAAACGATTATTTAAGAAGGTATTCAATGTCTTTTGCAGGTCTTAAAATTGCCAGAGGAGCCCAGGAAGGACAGGCAAGTTTTACCTTTTCAGTTATAGATGGTTCAGCCACAGGGAGAGCTATAGTTTTACGGTGCCACCTCTCTTTTGTATTTGTTCTGCAATTTGCTTCGAAACAGTTTCAAAGTACTGAATATGATTTGCAATGGCAACGGCTACAAAAAACAGAATAACGGGTTTGAGTAACGGTAAAGAAGCCATGTATCAGTTTTGTCAATCGCGAAGGAGTGTGTGCGTGAGTTTATGTATGTGTATATGTATATATATATATATATATATATATATATATATATATATATATATATATATATATATATATATATATATACACATATATATATATATATATATATATATATATATATATATATATATATATATATATATATATATATATAAAATCACAAATGGCTTCATATTATGAAGAAATTCCCATTAGAAATGATCTTCCGTCATTACATGGTTAATGTATCGCTCGAAGTAGACAGCATAACACAGAGAAAACAATTAAAATTGGGCTGTTGCAGGAATCGAACCTACAACCAATAGGGGAGCTGCTTTAACGTATCATTACTATTACCATTGAGCTAAACGACCGCTGGTAATGCAAAGGCCCAAACCACTAGTATCACTTCAAATTCTCATTTTGTGTATTTTCGGTCTATTAGTTTCTTTTCAACGCGACAGTTATGCATTGAGGAATGGATATATATGATCCGACAGAATCGATTAATGTATCACTTGAACTAGACCACATCAATAGAATAAACAATTGAAGAAAATGCAGCTGCTGTTGGGATTTACGTTGTCTAGTTCGAGTGATACATTAACCGTTTAACAACGGATGATCATTTCAAATGAGTTTCTGTATTATACGGTGCAATTTGTAATCATTCTGTCGGATCATATACATCTTTTTCTCAATAGACATACACACATACATACATTTATATATAAAACATGCAGAAACATACACTCACAAATAGTACTTTCAATGCTGATGCTGCATTCAATGTTTCATTATGCTGACTGTATGGCATGATCACTAAATTATGGATTTCCAAGGTCAGCAGTTGTTTTGATAACTGGACTGGTTTTCTGTGTAAGAGAGTCTGGCAAACATCAGCATTTTAGATGTGGTTTTGATGGTGGGCTTTAATAGTTTGTCTTTTGTATCGAGTATTCATACAGTAAACCCCACACAATATATTTTATTTGCCTTCATGCAGAGTACAATACGCAAATACATGGCCAAAAAAACATTATTGATAAGGACCTACGATTTGCATAATGTCAATGTCACGGTGTTAATTATGTTGCTACGTCGAAGGCAATATATCGACTCTCCTTGATAATACTGAGGATGCAGTTTCTCTCAGGATGCCTAACAGCATTCATATATACACATATATTTGCATATATAATTGCATACGTACTTACGTACACAACTGCCTACGTCATGTTCGGAAGTTTTGCCGAAAGACAGTTCGCCGATAGACATTTCGTCGGGGAGACGTTTTGCCGAAATCATATTTTACTGACATGGGTTTCGTCGGGCGTTATGCCGAAAACCTCTTCATCGGAGGGATATGTTTTGATCTTGGGTTTTACTTATGAATCATCATATTGTCTTGAAATATTTATGTGTCATATATCATTATGTATCATGAATTTATAAATCATGTATAGGATGGAACTTCAGAAAAAGTTGAAATGTATCAAATTTGTATGATTAGAATATTTTATTAGGATGTCCAAAGATTGGATAGTTGGGCCTGGCTCATCCATCTCAATGCTCCCTCTTTTCTTTCCAGGTCTTTTATCCAGTAGATAAGGTATGTACCTGATGGTCTCGGGCTCACTGAATGTGGTCGTTGTTAGTAGGCCCAAGAAAACAGTTAAGTCAAAATGCACGCTCTTCACATGGGATCTTTGAGCCTCACTTGTATATTCTGGTAGGAATCTAGTCTACTATGTAATATCAAATGTCCACCATTTTGATCATCTGACTGATAGAGTATGCACTGCTTCCAGTATGCACAACTTTCTTGTCCTTTTCCAAGGTGATGAAGGTGAGGTATCTTGTTAATAGTGCTCTAATAAACGTCAAAATAAGAAAGCCATCGATATACGACCGCCGATATTCGTAGTAGAATGGATTGCTCATTGAAAATCCAAATTGGCGACCCCCTCCTGTGCCATGGATCAGCTGTACTTTCAATTTGCACCATTGGATTCCTTGACACAAATTGTATATTTTATTACTTGAATAGTATATTTAATCACTTGGATTATGATCAAAGGTAATCTATGCTTCAAAATATTGGAGATCTAGTATTTGAAGGTCGCCATATTACAAATTTGCCACCATATTGGCCTCTGAGAAAATGGAATAAAATATTGTTTATTCAATTGATTCAACCTAACCAGAGTATTGACCCTAAAAAGGTGAGCCATTCAACGTGCACATTATGATACTGAAAAGATCACAATAGACAGATCGTTAGACATCAAAGAATATTAGATAAAAGACAGGAGTTCGAGATATCATATAATCCATTACAAAACTCAGAAGGGCCGGACCTGTTGCAAAAATCTCAGGCAACCGTTAGACATCACGACTCATGACATGGATCCCAAGAGATGATATGGGAAATTGTGGTCAATAGGAAGTAAGATGGCATGACGAGCTTAACAAATTTAAAAAGTACTATTTCCACCACGCCCATGACACAGAAGGTTTTGCGAATCCCTGGGAATGTCCAACGACGGATGCTAAAAGGTTGATGATGACAAAGGTTTTTAAAATGTATGATTTTCCTAATCTCCTAAAATTTGGACGAGCTTATTAATTTTTGACTAAACATGTTTTAATGAAGAACAAAAAAAACATTATTTTTTAACTTACATGTAATAATTTCAAAAACAAAAAAAAGAAAGTAAGACATAACAAGCATTGATATTGCCACTCATCCTTTATATTTCGTTGTACACCATTTAGCAGCGGTGGCTGCCCCTAAAAAGTTTCCCGGTATCCATTTATAAGATTCTTGCTCTTGTCAGCTGGTGATATCTTCAACTCTTTGCAATTTGTTCAATGTCTGTCGGATCCCTGTGGTGTGTAGTACGAGTTGAAACCATGACTCTAGATTCCTTTTCTCTCCAAAAATTTTCAATGGGTTATACATCAGTACTCATCGTTGAACTGTTTAAAATAGTCCATTTTCTCTTTTTCAACATACTATTGGGGTGTGTAATTTAGGTCTTTATCATGATGGGCACCCATGGTTTTCGGATAAAATCTTGTTTTCTTACGCTGGGTGGCGCATTTTGCTCTAAAATTTCTTGGTAATCCTTTTATTTCATGATTCCTTGGACACGGTTACCACCTCCAGTATTAGAGGCAGCAAAGCAGTCTCAGAACATTACTTATTAATAACGAGAGACTACTGTATGATCAGCATTCAATAGTTATACCTCTTGAGAAACCAGGTATCATCAGGGTTTACATAAACGTGAATCCAAAAATATTGTTTCAACTTTTAAAAACAAATATACTGAAACAGAGTCCAGGGCAGTAGCGTGGTGTCATCCGAGGTGGTAACTCGGGGTTTAACCCCACCATTCCCAGAATTTGCTTTTTTTCCCAAGGGTATCAAGAATGTTGGTGGTTGTTTTGTTCTAATACTATTCATTATTCATCACAATTCCACCATATTATTCAATGTGATAATGAAATTCTATCCATCTTTAGTTTTCAAATTTTCTGTTCTGATTTTGTGAAATAATGCGAAGAAAATGAATCCGGGTACCATGACAATGCTTTTATTACGAATCTCAAAAAATACAATAAAACTAGAAAAGGACCCTGAGCATACACACTTTACACAACGTCATTGTCAGGGGAGATAATTGTGCACGGATATTCTTTAAAAAAAGTATCAATTCTTCCGTAACCAATTGTTTACTACTGCTCAGGGGTCCCATTATCAACCACAGAACATTTTAAAGCCATAGCATAAGCACTCCTTGAGATATACGACATAGATACGGACAGACCTTTGATTAATTATAGTAAGAAATAAGAAACGCGATGTTTATCCATATATTTCTTTTCAATGTGTGCAACCCTCTCCTGGGAGTGCGAAATTACCACCCTCTGATCCTAGACAGAAGTGCCAGAAACCGCATTTCGATTGCAAGGAACCATACTTTTATTTAAGGCTCAAGAGTCGAGCCACACTAATATTATACTAGTAAAGAGAACAATTAAATCCCATCAGTCAAGAAAAGGAGGCTCTTTGGATAGTCACCTACGGAGCTGAACAATGAAACAAGCAAGAAATTAACTTAAAAACTAAGAAGCATGCAACGCACACGGGAAAAGATCATTCTTAAATCATATGGAGAGAATACAATGAACACATTATATTAGGAAGCAAACTGGTGCAAGTGATATGATACAAACCACTAGAAAGCTCAGATGGCAACGCGAGGTTGAAGGAACCGCTGGACATCAAGTCTCACAACATGGATCCGTCGAGATCATATACGAAATTGAGGTCAGCATAACATAAAATGGTGTGATGATCCAGACAAGTAGATAAGGTATTGGTACCGTGACGTCCAGAGCAGAAGAACTTGCGAATTTCGGGGAAGGTTCACGTCCAATGAAAGACCTTAAAACGATGCTGCTGCCGCTGATGATGATGATTTTTACGGATATACATTCCATGAAATATTTCACTTTCCATCTTCCAGAAACTGTAACTACTGTTCCATTGGTCTTTGGAGAACGAGTAATTCTGCAGCACCTCAACTAATTGTTTAAGCTGGACTTACGATCCTTGTTTTCTCTCCAGATGAGCGGAAGTAGAAAATAAGTCCATGTATGTAATATTCAACGATATTGAATGTATTAATGTAATACAAGCAAACCTGATTTAATGACTCAAATTATGTTTTTCGGCAGGAAACAGTTAGAAGCTCAATTATAAGCTTATGTTGCTGGCTACATTCCAAAATGAAGGAACAAGTTATTGTGTTTTTGTAGGGTGGCCTGTTGTTGGGGTATGACAGACCAGTTGTGAGGGTTATCTGTACTCTGACGAACATTGACACTGGGAATTAGTGAATGGCATTAGGTCAGATGAATGTCAACTTGTTATTTAATCCAAGTTTCTGAGAGCACATTTGAATACATCTGAGCGGCTGGATTTGCGCGTTAAGTGGCGTTGGCTTTGATGTAAAGTTACAAAGGTTGAGGAGGAAGAGATTGGAAAATGGTAGAAACTCGAAATCATGAATATCTAATTATCGAGAATCCCAAAGGAGGGGAGCCACCTTCTTTTTCATTGGCAGTGGAAACGGCGCTAGAGGATTCAGAAAACAAGCTGAGGAAAAAAAAATACGTAAAAGAAAGACAGACAGAAAACGATGAAAAGGAGGGTGGAGAAGAGTGACGAAGGAAAAATAGTGACTACGAAAGAGAGAGAGAGAGAGTGAAAAGAAAGTAAAAAGGTTGAGAGCAAAGGCGAGGCGAAAATGTGTCGTTATTCCAGAATCAGAATGATTCAGAATAGAGGAGGAAGAGAAATAGATAATATAATGAAAAGAAATGAAAGAAAAGAGCGAAAGATTGAGAGCTAAACCGAGGCGAAAATGTGTCATTGTTCCCGAGTGAGAATCATTCAGAATAGAGGAGGAAGAGAAATACATGATATAATGGAAAAAAAAAGGAAAAGAGCGAAAGGTTGAGAGCAAACGTCAGGCGAAAATGTGTTGTTATTCCAGAGTCAGAATCATCCAAAAAGAGGAGGAATAGAATCAGATGAAAAAAAAAAAATGAAATAAAAGAAATGGAAGAAAAGAACGAAAGGTTGAGGGCAAACGTCAGGCAAAAATGTGTCGTTATTTCAGAGTGAGAATCATTCAGAATAGAGGAGGAAGAGAAATAGATGATATAATGGAAAAAAAGGAAGAAAAGAGCGAAAGGTTGAGAGCAAACGTCAGGCGAAAATGTATCGTTGTTCCAGAGTGAGAATCGGCCACAATGAGAAAGGAAAAATGGATGATAGAAATAGAAGGAAGTGGATAAGGTGAAGTGAGCAGCTCATTTAATGTGATTAAGAGAGTGAATAGAAGCTAAAACATTGGTGATTAGAATTACATTTGTCGTAATGAATAGAATAAAATAAAAATGCCGAAATGAGTCATTGTTAATGAAAAATAATCTAGTAGAGAGAAAGAAAGGAGAGAGAAAGAAAGGAGAGAGAGAGAGAGAGAGAGAGAGAGAAATATTCGTACAAGTATTCGTGGTCGGTGAAAGAGAAGGGAAGAGAATGGAACTAAATGAAGTCTTTCGTTGATGTAGGAATAATTTATCACTTATTGAACTTGTTGCTCCGACATTAACAGATCTAGGTCAGAAAAGTATCTACTTATTGTCTAATTTACTTGGATGCTTGTGAGCTGTGGGTATGGTCGATCGATTTACACAATGACTTAATTCTGAGGACCATTTGGAGGCGATTGCGTGCACAATTACAAAACACAGACTATTTTTCTCTTTCTTACTTATATTCAATGTCAGATTCAGCAAGTTTTCAGTTCGTTAGAAAAAAATGAAAATTTGAATCAATAAAATAATTATGGAATATGTTACAAAACAGCACTGGCCTTTGTCCTGAGTCTTGTGGGTGATTCAAATACTTGATCTTTTCTACAGAATTTCTTTGGACTCCTATTCTCTGATTCCCCGACAAAACGTTCCATCTTTCCATAAGATTGCTTTCAAACCGTACTTAAATAATGTCTGTGAACGGCTTACGAATTCTTATGACAGAATTGCGCTGTTTTACTTCAGATGAATCACCTTTTGGATCTTTGTTTGATGAATGTTTATAAGAAAGTCTTTCAAATGAAAAATGATTAGTATCACAAAAAGGTTATCACAAGTATTTCAATTAAGTTACCTTAAAGCTGTTCTCTTTTGAATACTTCACTTTCTAAAAACGGACGCATATTCAGTAGGTAGTGGTCACCATTTTTAAAGAAAACCTTTGCTCTGAATCTTTCACAACCAGTAAAAGAACAGACATGTTATTTGGTATCTAATTTCTTGTCTTCCATATTATTCACTACTGGGACATGTAGCAAACGAACTCTTCCCTAAGCCATTTTTTTATCCAGTCGAGAATTGAAGTTGAAATAGATATCAATTGAACAGAATGATCGAATCAGTAAGTTTAATGTGACAATCAAATCAATTATTGGACAAATTTAAAGATAACCTTTCGGTTTGTCCGTATTTCAGCTTGCACAGTTCAAATATTACTGTTCACTAGCTCAGTGGCCATAATAACTGCGTAATTTCCGCCGTATTTGGTGATCAGTAAAAGCCTTGGTTTCGAAAGTTGATTTTCACAATTGATGACAACTTCCCACTTGTAATTGGCGTAAGACACTCTTCCTGTCTAGATTTGCCCCTGTCTACATTTGACCGCGTGCCCTACTAAGATAAACCTTGTAAATATCAAATATTATTGCATTTAAAACTTGTGTATACTGAGACGTCTTGCGACAAACTTGTAAATATTGTAAAGTAATTGCTAACCGCCGATAACAAACGGATTCCTCGCTTGATACTGCTCAAAACGTGTTCTTAACGAGATTAAAATAAACATTTTGAACACTTTCGTATACGTATACACACAATGGCACCTGCGTGTGTACGTGTGAGTAGAAACGAAGTTAGTTTCAGCAAGTTCTTGATACACATCGCAAAAGATTCAAGTATCACAACGCGGACGTGACAAATCATGAGCAACGTTAGAGGTATTTCTGTGTGGGGAAAAGCACGTGTAAGGTTCAATCTGCTCGCCTGGCTTGTGTGCATCGAATGAGTGAAGGTATGATCAGTCCAGTAACGTGCTCTGTCGATTGGCAAAAGTTGCGTTTCATCATATTGCTACAATAGTATGCCGACCGCCCATCCTTGTCTCTTGTGTTTTTGTTTGCATTCAGCTGTCGCCATGGGCGTCCTCACAAATCCTTAAACACAGCTCATCAATCATTTGCTATCTTAGATAACATGTATCTCACGACCATTCACTTGGTGCAGCGTAAATATGGCTTTGTCTACGTGCTTGCATCGGGAAGACATATATATATATATATATATATATATATATATATATATATATATATATATATATATATATATATATATACTATCCTTCCCATGCAACCATGAATATATATATATATATATATATATATATATATATATATATATATATATATATATATATATATATTCATGGTTGCATGGGAAGGATAGTGTATATATATATATATATATATATATATATATATATATATATATATATATATATATATATATATATACATATATATATATATATATATGCGTGTGTGTGTATGTGTGTGCATATATATATATATATATATATATATATATACGTATATACACATTATTCTCCCCACGGAAGCATAGATAAAAATGTATGTATACTATACTATATACATATACTCATATACATACATACATATATATATATATATATATATATATATATATATATATATATATATATATATATATATATATATATACTCAAACATGCACACATAAGCACAGCACACAAAAACATACGCACCCATGTATACATATACATATGTACGCATACACACACACATACACACACACACACACATATATATATATATATATATATATATATATATATATATATATATATATATATATATGTATATATATATGTATATATAACCAGTTTTTCAAACGCTGACGCATCTGTATCACATACAAATAATAAATTTTGTTTAACAAATGTTTTTCCTTTGTCAATTTTTAGTGTTTAGTCTCTCTTCTTTGGTTCTTCTGCAGAGAATTTAGCATACTTATAATAATACCTAAATTGACTTTATATGCACGAATAATACGAATGGCGAATTTTCAGAATGGATACACTACTTTGAAACCCATCAAAGGTTTTTTTTTATAAATCAAGAAGATATTTCCTCTTGTTAAATTCTTGAAAAGTTGAAAGTCGCTCTCATCTATCAAAATCGGTCTGTTTGCACCTGACATTGAGCTTCTGAAACACAGTTGACAGAGGAAAGTTTCATGTCTTAACGTTTGTTTTCTGCTTCCATCTTTGTTCAACATAAGTTACGGAAATGTGTGCGTACATGCGCGCACTCCTTCATTCAATATTTTCTGTTGGCAGCATCTAAATAACACTTTTTATTCCTATGTTTAGTTTTGATTTCCCAACTTAATTCGGCTCTTGATTATTAGTTTGTGTACGACGATGTACCTGTTTTGTTTGATTGATTAGGCTGAGTGGGCAGGGGTTTTGGGACTTCAGCCACCTCAATAATTCGCTCATATGTGTTCTTCATTTTCTTCGAAAACTCCTGCAAAAACCTGACTTCAAGTTAACAGGAAGAGTAAATAAACTAATCATCCTCTTTTTTTCCTAGGTATTTGATAGACATCTCCTGAGTCTGGATTTCAATTTGATAAAGAAAAACCTTGACCCCTATCTCAGTTATATTTGCCCCCCCCCCCCCAACGCACATTCTGATGGGATTTGCTTACCTTGATCTCAGTTTCACAAAGTGAATCAGGAAAGGTTTATTTCCGTAATCGGGTCTTATATGAATAGGAATTGGTACTTGAATTGAGTAGGAAACATGAGCCTGCATGGACGGAGATGATGAAGTTAGTTGCTTATCAACTTTCTCTATTTTCAAATCAAAATTTACAACACTTCATTATCGATAGTTCTGTTTGATAATTGATTACTAAAACTTCAAGTGAAACCGTCACATAATTCATTCACATAAATGTAGAGCATTCTTTCCGCTTTTTCGAGTTCCCACTTGATTATCTGATAGTTGCTCTCTCGATTTGTTTTTGAAGGAATATATTAGAATAGAATCACTGATACACTTGATTTTTTGATAATGGATCTTGTGGATTTTCAGTTCACCGATTGCAATGTCTAAAGAGGCAAAGATAACAAAATGGTTTGCAACAAAAGTGAAAAGTGTACCCCAGGGAAGCATAGATGAAGAGAGGCCTAGACAAGGAGTACAGAAACAGAAGTACTCATTCCATCAACTTCTACGTTTGAACAAACAACCGCTGTTGTATCAAAAAATCTAAATGCCTACATCAAGTAATACTCAGAACAGGAGTAGCTGCTGAATTTCAAATTCCTAGCCCAGACATTAAAAAAATTCAAACGGACCTTCCAGTCATCTTGGCTTGACCAATTCCAATGGTTGTACCATGATGCAAATGCCGAGGTAGCATTACGCTTTACCTACATTAAAGTACTTGATCACAACATGATTCAGTCTACCAAAGACAGGATTTCCTACTTGAAAAAATGCATTGGCAAAAGAAAAAAGACTCTGCTAACATGAATCGTCAGATTGTCACATAGACGCTCCTGCAAGATGGCGCAAGATACCCTCAAATAAGAAAGGAGACGTCGGTGAGTTGATATCTGCTCAGCATGCACTAGAGAAATACAGTTGTGGAATTCGGCTCGAAATCCTGGGAAATGCATGCTTGCTGGTAAGGCCAGCTCTACCTCTACGAGGAGAAAGCTATCGAGAATATTTCTAATTTTTTCATCAGTGCCTAAAACTGAGGATGGACCATGACCCCTTAATTGTGAAATGGTTTGCAGGAAAAGGCATCCAAATGCACATCAGCATATTTACAGAATGAAATCATGGCCTTACGAGTACTTCGGGAAATTGCATAAAGTATCCAAAATACTGTGATGTATACAATAATAGTCGATGATACTGTTGATGTCAGCTGTTTTTGCATCCATTGGGTTGATGGTGAGCTTATCGTCCACGAAGATTTTAGTGGCACGCATCTTTTGTAAGACCCTGGTGTAGATCAAAATGTTTTCACCATTAAGGTATGTCTTGTTCAGGACAAAAGTATGGCTCGATGGTGCACGTGATCATTGATATGATGGTGTTGCAGTGATGGCAGGAGCAACGACTAGCAAGGCAACCCAAATAAAAGCTATCAGTAGTAAATTTCTTTATATCCACTGTCACGGAAATACTTTAAATTTTGCAGTTACTGATTCGATCAAATCAATGAATTGTCTTTGAAGTCGTACACGGGATGTGCCAATTTTAGGACTGCCAGCATTCGATTTATGTATGTTTATACTTTGGGAATAGTCTTCCTGAAACAAATTTAATCTTAGGAGAAGCCTGTAGACCCTAAACAAAGATTGGGTGTATGCTCTGAGGATAAAAAAGAAAAAAAAGGGGGAACTGAATGTTAATGATGCTATACTACCTCCCCCAAAAGAGGGCGCCACGTAGTGCAGAAATCTACCCCTTTCTCATCACTCCAAAAGATCATAATCGCCAGATCTACTTTCAGATATTCCCGAAAGCAATCAGGGAACCCATAGGAAGACGAGTTAAGTGAGGTCTGCTCCATCTGTAGTGATGATATCGACAAATATAGGCTTGAGGCATAACTCCCTCTTTTACTTCCATCCGTAGAGGCTTTTAAATTTGAACTGACAAATCTCACCATCCAGTTAAGATGTCTTGACTATTCAAGAAAGATTGCAAAGATTCTCTATGTATTAGTAATGCTATCAATGAGAGATTTTTCTCAGCTATGAAACAATTAACATGATACTTGAGGCCTACTACAGACAGTAGATTGAACCATATACTGATCTTTTATGAACAGAGAGAAAAAAAGTTAACAATAAAAGCTCGATTGACATCGCAAACGAATTGATTGAAAGAGTAGATTGAAGAGAGCATATTTTTCAAGCAAGAAAATAAAAGTAGCACATTAAGGCACGAAATCATACGTCACAGAACAATTTGAAAATGGAGGCAAGTTTTGCATTTAACACTCAGGCCAATTTCTTGGATTTTTTAATCGAAAGGTCTTATTAGTATAAGTAAACTTAAAAGAAACTGCTGAAAATTAATGTGAAAAAAACTCAGTTATATGAACTTAGTTATTGATCAGTCGATATGATTGATAAAAGAAAAATCTGCAGAAGCTTTTGAAAATACACTGCTTCCAAAAAGCTCGGAAAAAAGTACCCAAGCAGCCATTTGTTCATAACTACCCTCATCAATCATATATCTAACTATAATCGTGTATCCAGCAAATAAATGGTGCACTTTTTTACAATACGGGTGTTTTCCAGTGATGTAAAGGGTGTGGTCTGAAAATGCTTTCCGTTTCGCTCGCCCCCTCCTCTGGTGAGCCCGGTCTTAGTAGATATCATAATGTTTCAACTGACTACAATTCTGAGTTTTTGTCGTTCACATAGTCAAATGATTTGAAACCGAACTGTTGGCTTTTGATAAGAATAGTAACGGTCCGTAGCTACTTCAGCTTTTCTCTTGAGAAATAATCGTCAAACGGTGATCAGTTGTAAACAACAACAAACATTTTAAGCCGGTCAATGTTGCGTAACGTTGTTGATATCTGAGCAGATTTCGTAATCTCATAACTGTATCCAACTATCTCAGACACTATGATTTGCTGTAATAAAGACCTAAGAGATCTTTAGCAACTTTCAACGTCCGTCGTTGGACATAGACTTTTCCTAGGATTCGCCACACTTCTCTATCATGGGCGTCGCAGAGCCAGTACTTTTTGAATTTGTCTAGCTCGTCTCTCCATCTAATATTCTGCCGGCCTCGGTTCCGCATATGATCTCGGGGGATCCACGTCGTGAGTCATGATGTCCATCGATTGTTCGCCTTTCATGCAACATGGCCTGCCCACTGCCATTTGAGCTTTTTAATGGATTCTACGATGTCCCTGACTCTTGTCTTTTCCGGATAAATTGTGCTGTCTTGCATTCTCTCCATGTGAGGCCCAGCATTCATCATTTGCATGTTGCATAGCTCTCAATTTGCTAATCTATCTCTCCCTTAAAGAAATTCACTTTAAGAGAGAGATCTTTCGAAAACTTTCATAAAAACGTGCTGCCCTGACAGCATAGTGTATCATTGTATATCCTCGAAAAAAAGTTGACTGTGAGTATGAAATGACTTCCGAAAATTGAATATTAGCCGAATCTGTTCTGTGTCGGTTTAGCAAGGTTCTAATACTGCAAATAAATTATCTATAAGTTATAATTCCATAAATACAAGTGAACACACTGCAATAAACGAAACCTACAATCTATATGAGATAGCATCTAACACCGGAAAAAAGTCATGAACCAATTTAACACAAACAAACCTCAAATCTTTGTAAGATTTGAAATATTTGAACTGCGTAAATTGACAAGGAAGTTTTATATATTTGCAGCTTGATATTTTACTCTGAAAGTTTGCCAAAGTGCACAATCGGCTAAAATATCAAATTGCACGTTGAAGCAAGCAGATCATATCAATGGTTGGATTTGAAGATAAGACAGACGCAGCTATTGTACTTACACATTAAGTTTAAGCACTGGAACTTTGGACAACAATAAGCCAGAGAAATGCGTAAATGAAGCCAGCCAGAAACAGATATCAAGATTGAACTGATTCGAAGTAAACTTATCTAACAGATTGTGAGCAGCAATATTAAGTGTACGAAATAATAATTTTATTGTGACACATTGTAAAATTATCTATAATTATGGCAGGAAATGAAAGTGTCTGGTTACAGGCTCTACATAAATATATTGTTTTTACAATATTCTATCAATGCAACATGCGAATGGAAAACAGTCGGTGGTGGCATGTATGGAAGGAAGATTATATCCTTATAGAGAAATCATTCAATTTTTTCATTTTGATTAAATCGTGTCATATTTTTCAGATTATTAAGCCAATGACATTCGCCTGTTTTGTTTCGAATGGATATCATATGAAATCAACTTACGCGTCCCAACTGTGAAGAATAATTGAGTTTGAACTTAATCTTTTGAAGCAAATACAAATTGGCGAAAATTTTTAATTCATTAATATATCATGGCTTCGGTTGTAAGAATCATCGAAATATTTCAGTCAATTCCAGCATGATCCTTATCATCATTGTATAACTATAAGATGAAGAAAAATGTGTGTAGAAATAAGCATATATATATATATATATATATATATATATATATATATATATATATATATATATATATATATATATATATATTGTTTATCTTTCAAAAGGAAGAAAAATTAGACTAATTTACATTTTCAAAATAGAATATAATGACATATTAGCACTGAAAAATGTCGATTTTATGTATATCTTCATCAGTCTGATTTAAAATGAAATGTAACAATGATAAGTGGTATAGGTATGGTGCAAAACTGCAACCATTGGCCTTCACACCTACTTTGCAGGTAAGTGACGACTGGATGTTGATCCTAGTGAAAACCGTGCAACAGCAAGAATACTTCTTTAGTTGTGAGGGAATCTAAGTCATTTCCAGATGAACTAAACATGGCCGATATGAAGCAACAGACCTCTAAGCAAGCTGCATCTAAGGTTGCAAAAAATGTAAAAAACCAAGTAACAAGGAATATCCATGTTAAATGAACACTGGGTACAGAATCCCCTGCACAGCCAATACCCACTTTGCACAATAGATGTTGCTGGAAATGATACCAAAACCCATCAGTGGCAACGAAGGTAAGGGTTACAGGCCAAAACAGAGGGTTTTGTCCTTGCTGCCCAACACCAGAGCCTTTCGATCAGGAACCACCCAAGCATACGTTATCAGAAACGGTGCAAACCCCAACTGCTGGTTCTGTGGCAAGGCAGTTGAAACTATTGACCACTTCATATCAGGATGTCCAGACAGGGCAGAGTTGGCCAGTTCATCCGCTTGACGGTTTGTAAGCAGTATGACGCACACACACACACATATTACATTGGTATAGAAACCACCCAGAACCTGTTACTGGAAATATGGCAAAATTATGCAATTTCAGTTCACATTGGTCGAGCCATCCTAGCCAACCACCCAGACATATTTATTAAGGACAGAAAGGAAAAGGAGGTGCCAATTAATTTAGATTTGTATCAGACAAAAACATATCTGTGAAAGAGTCCAGAAAAGTACGAAGATCTGGAAACAGAGATCACAAAAATGTTGCAAGATGACACTGAAACAATACCCGTTGTTTTAGGAGCCCTTGGGGTCAGAAAAAAGCGTATCAACAATTATTTGGGTAGAATATCAGGAAACCTCGGCATCTATGAGACACAGGAAATTCTCCTCACAGGTACCACCCATATCTGTTGCAAAACACTGTCCATGAAAATATCTCTTTTTTTTAAAAATACAACTATGTGTTGTTTCTTGTGCAGCTCCTTGCATTGATCCCCAGCCCTTTGAATATACGTGGGAAAAAGAGGCCAGTGTCTTCTAAGTCATAACGTCGTTGCCCGCCCTAAGTGTCTGGCTAAAACTTGGTTTACAATGAATGTTACAGGGTATGAAAAGAAAAATATAATAATAATAATGATAATAATAATAATAATAATAATAATAATAATAATAATAATAATAATAATAATAATAATAATAAGAAGAAGAAGAAGAAGAAGAAGAAGAAGAAGAAGAAGAAGAGAAAATACCGAATCAATGAATCATTTGTGTCTTCATTTCGGACTGGATTTTATGATAGAAATGCGAAGTCTTTTGTACATGATGTATTAAGATATTCATCTGCAAAAAAATATAATCATTCTTTTGTCGAAGTTTTCTGGCTTATATACAAGGCTGTTACTGCTGACGGATATTTTGTCTCCATATTTCACATTATGATTACCACTATTTTGATAATCATCAACAACACCCTAACATAGATAGAAAACAGGTTTTTTTGCCGTTATCCACGTCTTAATACAAATAGTTATTTAGTGCTATTTCGTGACTAAAACACATTGCATTGATCTGGTATACGATACCAATCTATTTCCCTTTGTCCTATATATATATATATATATATATATATATATATACACACATATATATATGCATGTGCGTGTATATATATATATATATATATATATATATATATATATATATATTCAGCCATAGTAATTATATGTATATCAAACTGTCTTTGGAACCCTAGGGTCGTTTAGGTTTTAGCCACTAATATTCTTCATATTTTCCAGTAAAGTCATCAGTATCATCATCATAATTACTCTCATTCTTACAAAAGTCATCCTCAACAGTAAAATTTTGCAGAATTCTTTTTTGTCTGTTAGTTTTCATAGCTAAATGCGCATGAGCTTGCTCTCTTTGTTTCTAAATTTATCCCTGTTTCATTTATCTCAGGGCTCCAGATAACATTCCTAAAGCTCTAGGTTAGTTGGTCAGTAGATAAACAATTCCCATTCGAATGTTCCTATCGAAAGATTTATCACAAAATCACCAAGGAAACAAAAGGAACAGAAAAGAAAACACAGGTCAAACTGAATAAAAATATTTTATCGTAAGGTGAATTGATTGAGTGAATTAATTATCTTTAACGGTACATTCAGAGTGTATGAAAAATAGCACCTCGGACACAGTTTTGATGGTTGGAATGGCAAACTTCATGTCTGTTTTTAAAAACCCGTTACGCTTATTATATATATATATATATATATATATATATATATATATAAATAATAATGATATGCGTTATACTATATCGAAACACTATTTGAAATAACCTCCCGTTACTACATGGTGATTGTATCATTTGATCTTCGAATGGCTGTTGCTATCCTTCATGGTATTTCTTAGGCTAATTTGCATACCTGAGGTGCACCATCAAGATATATATATATATATATATATATATATATATATATATATGTATATATATATATATATAAATGTATATATATATATATATATATATATATATATATATATATATGTGCGTGTGTGTGTGTGTGTGTGTTTGAGTGTGTGTAAGTTTACAATATAGATCTACTTATTCTACACCTATTGTTTACGAATAGGAATGTGTGTAAATAATGGTGTAGTTGTGTTTGATACATGAATGCATTAATACAAGTAGGTGATGCAACAGGATGAATCCTCGTGATGTGTTTCCTCTGTGTCCATCAAAGATTTCATGCCTCCCAACCTCTGTACCTCTTTGCCCAGGCTAAAGAATTGGAACTGATCAAGTCCTGACTCGCATCCCAGCAATGTTTTGCAACGTTGCCGAGTCTTATTTCTCCGATTTTTGAATGGCAGTTACCGTTTGTCACGGTATTTATTAGGCTATGGTTGGTTCATTGTCTGGTCGCCACCAGCAGAGGGATTAAAAATTACTCTACGCTACCGATGGCTGCTCTTGGTGATGTCAGCTAAATCTAATTTTCTCTCATTTTCTTCATGTAGATTGTATTTTTTGATTCTGATTTTCACGGTTGATCTTTCTGAATTTGTGTGCGTTTTTCTTTTGAAAGTCTTTGAAATACTGGTAAAATATAATATTACTATTCATGAAATAAGAAAAAAAAAAAACACTCGATAATTGAACAAATGTTCCAGTGAAAATTCATTGTCCGGTACCAATAATACATTTTCAATCACGCCTGCGAGATTTTGAAGTACAGAGTAAATACCTCGTATCGCCATTGAATGGAATAAGTCACTTGATAAATAGATGCATTGTAAACACATGCAACACGTTTATAAATACACCAAACGTTTTCAGTTTTCAGTTAAAAAAGAGCTTGCAAAATTTTTTTTTTTTTCAAATACAAATGAATAAAAATTAAAATTCCGGCTCTGCCCATTTCAAAGGATCATTTTCAGCTGAATCTATGCGTGACGTCTTTTAATATCCTCATCATTCCAGCATCCATTCTAACTATGCTAATCTTTAGGAGTACTTTGTACTGCAATTGTCTCACGAAACTCCTACAATACATTTGATGGATCATCCATCCACTGATTAGTTGACGGTATTGGGAGCGTTTTCCTCAATAGCTATTGCCATAAACTTTTACTTGGGCACCGTCCGTTCTTGAATTATCAACTGTTTGAGAAAATGATGAAGTCCGGTTGGAGTGAGGTTTCTGTAATACATTAGGTAAACTGTAGTTACTTTCCTAAATCCTCCATTAGTTGCCAGTTAGGAATAGAAAATAGCAGCCTTGATCTTTTCTTCTTCCTATGCTTGTTGCTCCCCTCTAGCTCAGGGGAAGAAAATGAATGTCGTCCTCCGCTCTAGTTGGCATTTGCTAGTCTATTTGGCTGTTGTGACCGCATCTGCTATCACCTTGAACGCTTGTTCGTGGCGCCAGCGATAAGGGTCGTCGCCCAAGGCTTGAGGGAAAATACATGAGAGATCCTCTTAGGAGCGTTTCCCTGCGCACGGTGGACATGAGGGGTAATCACTGTACGCAGATTATCCGGGCTCGGCAGGATGTCGTAGAGAGCCTTGACAAGGAATCACTCGACCAAAGTTAGATCACCAGCAGTCCGACCCGTGCTGGACAAAGTGAGAAGTCATATTCCTGTCGCAATGTGACTTCCTACCTTGTCCAGCACTCTGCGAGCCGAGCCTGACCATTTTGCATAAACAAACTTTCTTAGTGCCAATTCAAACTTCCTCCTGGAAGAGTTTATGCCCTTTTCTGTCTTTTACCCTGCTTATTTGGGGGTCTGGAAAGTAGCCACGGCCTGTTTGCCACCGTCTCCATTAACGCCTTCTGCACCAGACTCAGCTCCGCTACGTACAGTTCCCTGATTGTGCTCCCCTTCCTTTTTGCGCAAATGATAAATCCAAGCTTTGAAACAGCCTTGTAACCCTGACTCGTCGATTTGGGCTAGTCATGCTTCAAGGTCGCTTATTGTTCGATGGGTAGCAGTGCTGTCCTACATGCTACTGTCAAAAATCTCAGCCAGGCTTTTAACAGGTTTTTCTCAAATGTATTCAACTTATCGATATCTTCATCCATTTTTTTAAAACAAAGGACTTCGATTTCGCTAGGTTGCAGATTATCCTGGCCCACGATATGTCCCCCCTCTGGACTTTTTATCAACCATCGACCCCAAAGGACTGATGCTATCGACCTAGTGACGTTGTTGACGTATTACGAGGAAAACATTGATTATTTTTCATTTGAAGAATGAATGACAATTCGCATACGTCGTATTTTCAAGAATGGTGGAAAGTCATTTGGAAAAAAAATAACAAAATGTCACAGTAAGGTATTGTTATGAAGAATTGAACAACGACGACAAAAAAAAGTAAATAATAATATCAACAGAAGGAGACATGATCAAACCGAATGTAAAGGAGGCAGACATCATCCAGCAGGGTGAGAAAATGTAGACGGAGAATATTTCAGATGGACAAAAACTATCAGAATCCCAGATTTGCAACAGGAATTTAATCGGTGGAATAAATAGCTGGAAAGTCTCTATGGTTAGATAACCTTGACCCTCCTTCAATTGAATTAGAGAAGAACTCGGAAACATGTCTGCAAAACAAATGAACGGATGACTGCATGCAAACCCGTCAACAACTTATAATGAAAGACAGAAGGAACAGGGTGGGGGGAAGAAAAGGACTCATCAACTTTGAGGATTGTGTTGAGGAACTGGAAGATCATACAAAACAGGGTTGGTTAATTAGTTGACTAATTACAATAGTAAAAAAAACCCACAATAGAACTAACAGGAAGAAAAGTAAATAACTAAAAAATAACAAAGCGAATTCTGAGATAGAATGTTTTCTTTTGCTCACACTATTTTACTCATATCTCTAATTCTAGTTGCTTTTCATTACAATGCTTAAATAGTATTTGAAATATTATGCACTGATTTATTCATACTGGTGTCTTCTTGTTTCCATCATTTTTCCTGTACATAAATGACATCGTTGTACGTTAGCGTAAGTGTGTTCAATCACATGGAAATTACTGTTAAAGGATTATGATGAAACCTATATTATGATGTAGGGTAGTAATGGTTGTTTTTCCTGCGAAGCAAGATGATTGTAATCGTCGAGGACAAAGGAATCTGACCCACGTGTTTGAGTTTACCACCTCATACTACTTCATCACCTGTTGAAAAGCTGGCACTCACCATAATAGCAGGGAGAGTTCTTCACGCTGAGTTTGAATATAGATGCAGAGAGTTCATAATCGAAATAAAGACAAATACAAGACAAATATAGAAGTTAATCTAATGAATCGGCAGATGAAGCGTGTATAAACATTACATTTAAAGCTGAAGAGGATAACACATATAAGAGTTATGGACATTAATATGATCGTTTATAGAATAGACCTGATTGCTAAGTAATTAAGGGAAGAGATTGGATTCATGATAGAATGGGTATATAGTTTCAACTAGAAGCTAGGTAGAAGAGAGAGATAGAAGTTAGTACTCGAGCAGAAAGATGGGATCTCTGTTCTATAGTCTTAGTTGCCGTGAATTATTGGATTGGAGATAACTAGAGTGTTTTGAATCCAGAAGATTTGGTATTTCGAAGACCAAGAAACAATTATAGAGACAGGGCTACCAGTGACATGTGCTACAGTTGAATTTATGATCGCCAAGGGCAGTTTGGAGGCTATTTTCAGAAGTTGAAAGACACTTGAAAGAAACACTACTTAAATCAGAGAAAACATGGGGTTTCAACCCAGTTGCACATCCTGAAGTAAGGAGAATTACAAAACGGGTGATAATCGTGACAGCTATGCAGCAAATGCATTACCATTTCATTCACGTGCGACTGAGATGTGAATATGTGTTCATGCAAGAGAAGAGGACATGCAATCCAGTGACTGAGCTCATGAGAGAGATCTCTACATCTAAGAAACGAGCGCTGCAAGGTTCAAAATAGTAATTTGTCACGGTTGAAAAAAATTGAACTTCGAGTTGGCTCTGAAGCCGAGGCGATGACCAGGAAGAAGAGAGAGAGAGAGAGAGAGAGAGAGAGAGAGAGAGAGAGAGAGAGAGAGAGAGAGAGAGAGAGAGAGAGAGAGTTACCGACAGAGAAATACGGGCTAATGGGCACTGGTACAATTATGTTCAGGGCTTTCACGGACAATGGTTAAAGAAAGTGGAGTATTGCATCATGTGGCCAAATTCAAGGTTTCGTATCTAAGGCTACTTATTTATTTTCGTATTCAATTTTAACTAGAAATAAAAGGGTCGCTACACTTTATTCTTTTAAACATCTAACCTTATGAAAAAAGAAGACATTACTTTCTGGACGACCAAATATTTGTTTCAAATAAGGGAGAGAAAGCTGGATTTTTGTTTTGTGAGTTCTGTTATAAGTGATTATTCTCGTCATATTACGATGAGACTCTTTATTTAATCTGTATAATTGTTATCCTCTCCTTGATACACTGAAATCCTACGCCTCCTTTAAGCATGTAAGCAAATCTTCATGTTTGCTTCCAATTGTTTAGCATTCATCGTTCTATTGATTGCATATTTGCTGATTGTAACATACACTCTCTGTTACTTCAGTCAATCCGTTTCCCAGAAAAGAAAGACTCACAAATACACGAGAACAGCTAAGCGTTTCTGATGAAAACAATGTGTTTAATAATCATTTTGTTCCGTTGTTGGAACGGCACCGAGATTCCTTCTATTGATAGCAGTCAGAGGTCGGAATTATTTGGCTGTTGTTTTGTCATTGTTCGAGGTATTTTGCACAAATTCTTCATTCCCTTACATTCATATTGGTAAATCTGACGATACTTAGAAGCTATCTATCCATACACTCACTTTAAAGAATTATTTATCCCAATGGTATAGATTCAGCGTATTGTATTATTTACCATGCAAGTCGTTTTTTTTCATGAGCTTAGCATATCTATTAGCACATCCGAATTTCAAGAATAAAACTCTTACTTTAAATTCTACACAAAGAAGATAATACCTGACCTTTCTTGTGTTTTTGTATGTTTTCGTTTGTTCGAAGCTAAGTTTGGAAATATAATTTTCTAAATGAATTCTCATTAAAATATTCATAAATTGTTGTCCAATGAAACCAAATTAGTATTTTATGTATATGTATAAACGTATATATATGTATACATATGTAGATACTTATGTATATGTGTAAATATAAGTTTGTATACATGGATATAGATGAACACACACACACACACACACATATATATATATATATATGTATGAGTATATATATGTACATGTATATCTAAATGCATATATGTGTATGTATGTATATGTATACTTATATATATATGTGTGTGTATATACGTATTAATATATATATATATATATATATATATATATATATATATATATATGTTGGTCGCTGATTCAATTCCTGAAACACACTCATTTTCTTTAATTGTTTAATCTATTTATGCTGTCTGTGTCAAGTGAAACATTCTTTCATTTCATTCTAAAAAAGATTTCTATGCAATATAATGCAGTCATGATTATTCTGTCAGATTATACATCCATCTATTGATTATATATATATATATATATATATATATATATATGTATATATATATATATATATATATATATATATATATATATATATATATATATATATATGATGTGTCTGTGTCTGTTTAGGTGTGTGCTAGTTTATCGTCGATAGGGTAGGGATGGGATTATGTTGGAAAATAGATGTTTTCATGTTCAATTAGTTCTTATTTATATACTTACGTTTGTACATATGTATAAACACTTCCCCGCAAAAATCATCATAAATGCTTTAGATTATTTGAATCTCTTTCGAAAAAGACCGCCCGTTATAACACGATTAACGTGCAACTTGGCCGAGACAGCGTAAAGACAATGAACAATGAATTGAAATTATTTTTGACGGATTACATATCCAATTCTTAGTAATAGTATTGTCTACGTTGATAAACAATAGAGCTGATAGTGACATTATATGAACACAATAAGTATATGAGCCTTCGATTTACCGGAGGGCTGCTTACCTCATAATCAAAACAACACCATGTCAAGGTGGTTACCTATCGGTATTCTTGCAGCTACTCATTTGTATTTTATATATTTTATTCATAATCTGGGGTCATTGAAAATAGTTTCAATTATATCACGCATTCTAACCTTTCAAATGAAGTTTAATAAAAAGATTGACTGAATACTGGAAGTAATTTTTCAACAGTAACGTTTCAAATTGTTATTTGATTACCACCAAGAGATATTGTTAGAAATATGATGGAATTTTAATACGTTCCTTTTACGCTGGGAAATTTAATCTTCTTGACTAAAAACTTTTATTTTAAAGAGTTTGATGTGTGTGCCTTAAATGAATTTAGTGTTGCTGGAAATGTTTAGGATTTTTTTGTCTTCTGGGAAAAATGAACGAAAGTTCTGTTCTGACTGATACGATAGGCAGAACAGATTTGTCCTTCACGTCTGTTCGGTCAATTTTTAAACCCACCTTAGACATATATTGCAGCCATTGTTGCATGACGTCATTCTGAACAATGTAAAAGAACGAACGCCTTGAGTCTACAGACATTTAAGAATGCCAAGCGCAATATTCAACAAATGTGAAATATTTTTCCCGTCGAATTATTATTTTTACGAAAGCTAATCCCTTGAAAAGTTGAGAAAAAGGCAACCCACATAGATAAAAGGAAAAAAAAAAAAGACCCAAAACAAAGCAATGTATGGACTATTGTCAGCTATATGATACTTATTCTGCGTTATTTTGTTACTAATCGTCTTTTTCACAGCCATGTTTCTCTTGAATTAGTTTTTCACTATTTCACCTTTATGTTCTGGAAGAAAAATATTCTAACCTTTCGCTTCAAAATGGGAAGAAAAATCTATTTTTTCCTTTCCTTTTTTTTTTGAATATACAATGCAACACCTATTATCACGACCAAAGGTCGTTTACTTCCATTGTATTTTTTGTGTTGCGCGGCAAGAGAAGACGTGTAAGCGATAAGCCTCGTGTAACAACACCTTCGAATTAATTTTAACTTTACACTTTCTATCTGTACACACCCAACGAATCTACACCCCACCCTTGGAAAACATTCTCATTTCTTTCACGGTATCATTGACTGTTGATAAGCTTTTCCTTTGTTTTGGTTCGTATAATTAATTACGACTGCTCAACTCGACCGGTCGTCTTCGTATGGGACAGGGTCAAGTGTAAGTGCCACCTATCAGCTGTTGTGTTATCTCTCGAAGGAGTGTTCTTGTAAGGTCTGGATCAAGATCCTTGACTCCCACAGCTGATACAACAATAGCGCTGAAATCGTGAACGGCGGGATACGGAGAAGACAGACGGCGCTTACAAATAGTGAATTCTGAAAATTGGTTGGGTCGTAATAGAAGGTCATTGAATACCTTGGTAGGAAAAGACAACGCGAATCAAGAAAAAAAAAAGAAGAAAGATAGCCTTTCTCTTTATCTCTCGTCTCTCTCTTTTTCCTCTTACATACACATTTTGTTTATTTAATGACAACATGTAAAGTTACTGTCTATAGTTTTGAGACGGGTCATTAACATTCAAAGTTTTTTTCAGTCGATTGAATTCTTCTTGAACGGATCAGCCAGAATGCTATGTTAACAACACAGACAACAAGGAGTTTAATCGTCCGAAAAACTCTTTGAAAGTATGTATAAAATTTTCTCAATATGATAAAAAGTATATCTATTGACCAAGGAAATGATGAGCCAATTTTTATTTCAGAAATTATTGAATTTAGTTAATACCCATGAAAAAAATCACGGATGTATTTGATTTTCTATGAGATGATCAAAGAAAGAAAAGAAACTGTACTCTGCACTTGTACCTTAAAATGCAGTCGCAAAGGCTTGAGGGCTATCCTGCGAAACAAGCCCCACCGACTAAGGCCTTCAGTCATGGTAAACACTCCCTAAAATCTTCGTTCACGTAGTCAAGCTATATATATGTATATGCAACTGGAGGTCATAATGTCTTTGGTAAACATGTTGAGTTACGCTGCACTTCACCTCAAAACCCAATCGTAAAGGCTGGAGGGCAATCCTGCGGAACAAGCCTCCTCGACTAAGGCCCCCAGTCACGGTGAACACTCCCTAAAATCTTTCTTCATGTACTCAAGCTATATATATATATATATATATATGTATATTTATATACGCAACTGAAGGTCATAATGTATTAGGTCAACATGTTGAGTTCAAGTGGTCCCTTCACGTTCTTTTACTCCAAGACCTTATAGTTCACTACTCTAAAGCTGTTGGGCGCATGAATATTCACGTTCTATCTTTGTGACGAAAAGTGACTGAATTCTTGGAAGAGTTATTTCGAATAGTCGGTTGGAGAAATATCTATCCTTGAAATTGTTACCGTTAAGTGGAAGAGTTAATTTCTACGGCTAGAGAGACTGACGTAAGTCACTGCTCATTGCATTGACAGTTTGCGATTGTAATGCATATAGTATAAGTCATGTGTTTATTTGACTTTGCTAAGATATTCATCATCATCAGTCTTTCCGAAGATTCGCCTGAATATGTCTAACTCGTCACGCCATCTTTTTTTCTGTCAGCCACAATAGATTTATGTTCAATGGGGATTCTTGTTGTGAGTCGTGGTGTCCAGCGGTTGTCTAGAACATCATTGCAACATGTCCAGTCCTTTACCATTTGTGTTTTTAATGGATTCTATGATATTTCGGACTCCTGTCTTTGCTTTAATATACTCTGCTGGCTTCTGATATCCCCATGTGAGGTTAAGCATGATTCTTTTATGTGCACGTAGCATGGCTCTCAGTTTGAGGGTCAGTCTTCTGGTTAGTTCCATGTTTCAGCTCCATAGGTGACTATTGAGAGGATTCTCTGGTTGTTTACCATTAATTTCATGACTAGTGGTATTTCCCTCTTCCTGAAAGTCGAGCTTGTTCTACTGAAGACATGCCGACCTAGTGGGATTCTTCGTCTGATTTCTTCTATGCGGATTTCATGGACACTCGTTGCCCTATGTTGGTATGTTGGTCTACTTTTTTCAGCTCTGTGTTTCTAATTTCATTCGCTATGTCCTTATCCATAGCGTATTTGTCGTATATGACATTCGTTCTGCTGAAGTTCACGTTGAAGCTTACTTTCTAGCTTCCTTGATTTACTTCGTATAGCAGTTCCTTTGATAACACCATACTGCTGAGAAAAGAGGTAATAGGAGGTATTAATTCTTTATATTTTTCCATTGCTGTACGCTCTACTTAAGGCAAATGTACTTATCATTCATGATCGGTTTTATAGTGCAGCTCTCACCGTTTGGGACACGATCATTAAAGAATTTCAAAATTAGATTTATAATGTTTCTCCGTATCATAAGAAATAACCTTCTGTTGTTAGATTATAATTGTTTTAAATCATTTCTGCTACGTATTATGTATTAATATTTTTAAAACTCCCCATAACTCATACTGAATGAACCATCGATATCATATCTGGCACGAGGCAGCGATCCAAATGTCAGCTTAAACGAGAACTTGGAGTTCATTTTATTCAAACAAAGCCCAAAAGAATTTAATGAATGATCAAAATTTTCCTCTTTGAGTTTAGTGTTTTGATAGTCGGTGTTGTGTATCATCTTATCATTTTGTAAGAGTAACCTATTATGAAGTTTTTATTTGACACTTGGCAAAACCCATTTCAGCGGATCACTAGACAGTACGGGATAACGTAAATATAATCTCGTAAACTTAAGACCATTTCGACTTGGTTGAGATTATGACACTCAAAAATAGGTTATGAGGCCCAGACTCGTGTTTGTAGGTTTGAACCGCGATCATTTTGAGAAGCGCCATTTTTTCGTAATGAAATAAAAATCCTTTTTATCTTTGAACGGTAAGTGTCGTTAATAAAATTACCAACTTGAAAAAAAAAATGTCTTCGGAGAGTGAAATAGAATATGCATAATTTCGAACAATAATTTTTGGTACATTTCACTTCCTCACCTGAATGACCGACAGGGCGAGCTACAATTTTCTCATTGTCTGTTTACCTATAATATAAAGACCTGTGGCGTCTCAGTGATTTTCTCGGCTGAAAACTTGCTTGTAATTTGTACCTTTGTCGGATTATCAAGTTCGTTTGTATAACAAACGGACAACGTATTTCTTACACACTCAGGGAGTTCCGTTCAAACAGAAATATCATTATTTTCCTATTTGTTGTTTTATAAAAAAAAGTTTTTTTTATCAGTTACAAAGTTCTTTCAAAAACATGAAAGTACTGGTTTAACCTACAGGTTCATGAGCAGAAAATAAGCTGCCAGGTTTGAGATTCTCTTCTAACGAGTAAAACTGAGAAACTTGTTTGCATATATCAACTTACAAGAAGAAAAACTGATTTAACTTCTCTGCTTGAAGGTCTTCGCTTATCAGGAATTCTACTGTTTTATTTTTCAATTCAGATGTTTTTTTTTATTGCTGACAATGTCTAATACTATTTCTTCTTTCCAACTTATCCATTTCTTACGATATATTTTGCCAGAATATATTTTTTTTGAATCCCAAGTTGATCCTAAGTTTAGCCAATTTCATTGAGCACATGACAAAATCCCCATCGGACAAAACCCACGTAAAATTCCCCCACACTAGACAAAACCCTACCCCTACCAAACAAGAAGCGCCCATAGTAAAAAATCGGACAGAACTAGTTTAAAGTTTTCAATAATTTTCTTATCAAACTACTTTGATAGAATAGACTTTTCTGCAAGTTACAAATTTGTCAGTCAAAAGGCTTCCGTCGAGAATGTCAACATAGTAATACTAATGTTGTAATGTAATTTGTACTAATCAAGTGATTCAATGTAGCAACTTCACCAAAATTTCGAAAGATTCCAAGTGGAATTTCTGATTTTAAAAAAAGAAGAAAATCTAATCTCTAATTGGATTTTTTAAACACTCGACGAAACAATATCATCATAATCTCCAATAACTGTATTTCATGCTAAAACAACACAAAACATTTTTACTATGTGGGAAGGGGGGTCGTCCGGTATACGTGTGTGTGGGGTGTTCAGAGGGATGCACCGGGGTGGGGGTTGTCCAAGGGGTTTTGTCTGGTGGTTTTTTGGTTCGTATTCCAATTTCATTAGATGAGATGCCACCATTTGAAAATCCGGAGGACCTCAAAGCCGTATTCATCAAACTTCAAGGCGTCTCGAATACACCGTTGAGTTGAAATAAAATGCTCAAAATTTACCAATCCCTGATAGGCATACCGAAATATGTTTCTTCACGACAAAGTACTCTTTGAGGCAAAGGTCAGAGTTGGTATTTTCGTTGGACCACAGATAAAGGAGAACATGGATGCAGGAATTCCTCAAGATGCTCACTAAGAAGAAAAAAAAACATCTTGGTAATGCTCCGTCACAGTGGTTTGGGGCTTCCCGGGTAATCACAACGCCGAAAACTTAATGGAGCAGATTTGGATTAGAGTAAAGAACTACAGTAAAATGGACAGCTGGCGGACCGTAGAGTCCATATCCTTGACACTGATATTTTAATGTGAAAAAAAATTCAGTAGTTGTACAATTGGAAATGGATGAATTCCAATATATTCTGTCCTGATCACAAAAGTACAGTCTGAAGGGAATAATTGCCATTTCCTGTCCTTTTTATGGATAAGCAGCTACAAAATAACACTCACTACCCAGGAATAAAAATTGCGTTGCACGGTGTAATTTGTGTTTGCTTCATACGGTATTCAAAGTTTTGTATCAAAATCTTCAATTTCTCGCCCATCTTCGGAATAATTTTGTGCTTGAGTGCTCTTGAGAGTTGTTCGCTACTTCAGAGTTGTCAAAATCAATTCGTTATTATTTCTATAGGCAAGTGTGACTAGCTGAAGATATCTAGACATATTTTCGATTCAAATATCGAGATATAAAAAAAACTATCAGTGTACGTACGCATATCTGCTCACACACTTGAACAGTATTACTGCTTTCAAAACTGATTCATAACAGACATAATGAATAGAAGCGTTTAGTCAGTTTTGATCAGGGATTTTTACCCTGCACACATGCTATATTACTAGCAGATAAAATTGAAAAAATATTTTTTTTCTAAAATGACAAAATGATCTAATCTCAGCCCATAAATTCTATTTTCTTGTTCGAAATAACATGATCTTACTTCATTCATTTATGAAACTAGGTCTTTATTTCGTTTCATTATTTAAGAATAAGAACAACACGTCACATTCCGTGGTGCCCGAGTGAAAAAAATTCTTATTCTTGCCTCTTGCTTTGAGCGAGAATTAACAAGTATAAAACCTGTTTATTGTCACTAATTACCCCTGTTCTTGAAAGCTGATTTCAGTTCGAAGCCAAAGTACCTACGATCACTTTTCTGAATTAGAAGGAGGAACTATCTTTCATATTTGAATCTCTCCCAAAACAATTGAGTGTAGTGCTGTAATGATGTAAAATCGCCAAGTGAAATTTAAAAGAAACCGAAAAAGTATTATAAGAGAACCGACCAATGAAGAAGAATTATTTTCCAGGTCACTTATGAAGTCAGCCTTCTACTGTCTCATTTCTCATAATATGAACCACTACAAAAAATAACTTCTGGTAATAGATTGATAGAAATATAGCGTTACCGCAGACATTTTGATAAAATGCTTGTACATCTATCATAAATATCTCTGTTAATTTAGATGTACAGATTTATGCTTATGGCACAGAAAGAGTCAGTCACAGTAACCACAAGGTCAATATTCTACGTCATTTTACACATTTCACCGTCAATTAGCAAGACAATCGTGGTAGTATCCATCTGGACGATCTTCGCTGAATAAATATCACCACACAGAACGTCTAAGAATCTGCGTCACTTTTCAAACTTAAGAGGTTTCGAATCCAGCGGCGACGGAAATATGATAGTGAAATCTTTGTTACCATTCGGTGACGATGACGTGATGAAACACGTCATGTAAGGAGAAATCTTTCACTGAATTCAGAAAATTATTTCTGATATTTGGCGGAATGATTTCCGCTTTCTCACTAAAAATAAATGAAAAACAAACAAACAAAAAAAAAAAAACGCCACTGAAGGGATAAAAAAAATTCTGTCAATTACTTGTAACAGACAGCGACACAAAATGTGAAATTCATTCTATTGGCACTTTGAAAAAAATGATGAAAAAGTAAATGGGAGGATGATTCCTATCTTAACGAGATACTCAAATAGACAAGATCGATTTTGCTGAGAATATATTTAGAGAGATAAAAACAAACTTGCTCTCTATTATTATCTTTAAAATGATAACACTGAAACTGGCTACAGACAAATAATGCTAGAAGTATGAAAAAAGGTAAGTTCTATATAATAAGCCAAGACCTGCTGACTTGGACGAAACATATATTGAAAACAAGTTCTGATTAGAATTTAGGAATATAAACAGAGACATTGACAATAAAGAAGTACATTCACAAAATGAAGAACTGACACTTTTAATTGAAAATATTGAGTATATTAAAAAGCAATGGATGATTACGATGAGAGTAGCGATAGAATGCAATAAACCTCGAAGGTAGATATAGAAAATTTATCTAAGGAAAACAGAAAAGAAATCAGAACACTGACAAAGATAATGTCAGAAAACAAGTGGTCAATTCAACTTTGAGGTTTTATGAAAACGGAAATTCAAAATTGACAAAGAAGAAAATTTATAAATTACTTTAATGTACTGAAACGACCAACATGACATAACTAAAGCTCTTTAGATGTACAGAAATAAACGTATTCATTGAAAAATGCATCGACATTGTTGTAATTTTGATAATCGATAGCATTATATGACAATATTCCAAGCCACGATGAACAAAACATTTCAGTTTTCATTTCTATTTTGTGTCATATGCATGCTACAACTTGAATCAGTTTCAAATCATAATATCAGTCCGTGACATTTTGAATGGAAGGGAGGAATGATTTATAGGTATACATCATAAATAATTTGTTCAGCATAAGAAAAGAATTAAAAAAGATTAATAGCAATTCTTAATTGCAAATGAATCGTAGGTCACTCTTATCGGATGCATTGGTTATAGAACAGCCCCATATTTCGGGAACCACCAAAGATACAGGCATGCAGTTCCCCCATCAGCAACTAAAGGAATCTTCGTCGTATCTTAAGGGTACGTAGATTCTTGATTTTCCAGAATATCCATCGATTTGCTTTTGTTCGAAGAAAAAAATCGTCCTGGAGGAACTAGAGACAATTAGATCTATTCAGATCCTGATAAAGTTATTAAAAGGGACATGTCACAATGACAAAGAATGGTTACCCCCCCCCCCCCCAAAAAAAAACCCCACGAGGGCATCATTAGGCCCCCATGCTCTTCGAGGTTGTAATGTTACAGGTTATTCGACTGAGAAAATATACTAATCTATTTGGAAAGCTTTCAAGTCTCTAGATAAGGAAATTCCATTTGGGAAGACTTTGGTGTCTTGAAGAATTAACGAAGTATAATGAAAAAATGGTATGATGATAGAAATCATTAGAAAATTTGAAGCAAACAAACTAATAATAATTAATCACAGATAATAAGCTAAGGAAGGAGTGACGAAATACTAGTAGGCCATTGGTCAATCAGAATCACTAAACACAGTCACGAAATCTTTGAATCTCTCTCTCTCTTTTCTTCAGGCAACGGTATTGAACAGACGTTGCTAAGTCACTCTTCCTATCTTGGGCAAATGAATGACACGTGTCTTGGACGGGAAATAAATCCTTCTTTCATCCACCCAAAGCTCATTAGCAGGTGGTGAAGAGGAAACGGGCGGATCAACCACACCCGAATTTGTAATTTCGTTTTGGATGAGAGATGACGCAGCACATAGTGTATCTTTCTCCGTGCACCATATTCAGTCATTCAGTTAGTAAGATACTCCTGTATCAAACTAAAAAAAAATCCATACTTGCTGCATATGTTATGAACAATAAAATGATGGGCAATCGATTGGTGAAAACCGTATGTCGCTATCTTCTGAGTCATTTGGCTTCAAAAAGTGTGACGATCGGGTCGGGTCAGGTCAGGTTGGGTCTTTGCAAAGATCCACATGTCTTAAAAATACTCAGTATTGAATGATTGAAACCTCATACTATCTTCAGTAATTTTGGAGGTAAGAAACAGTTCCGTGACTAATACATTTGGTAAGAGCAATCTTGCCAACGATTCAGACACAATAAAAAGTATCATTATTTTTGTTTTTGATTTCTGTTTTATCAAATTGATTCTTGAGCAAATTGAAAAATAAAACAGCTAGTTATTGATGAAAATCTGAGTGGGTCTCCATAATGGCGGCCATCATGGACCAATGACGTCAAAGAGATATCATGTAACAATGCAGACCACATTAGCAACGCTTCCCTGGTAGCCATCCCCGCCCTTTATTCAAAGTCTCGCTGAATGGCAGTTGTCCCTGGACTGATAATCACTTCGCTCCTAGTGATGCTCTTGATCTGTGATGTGTGCGCGTGTGTGTGTTTATGAAAAGAGAGAGAGAGAGAGAGAGAGAGAGAGAGAGAGAGAGAGAGAGAGAGAGAGAGAGAGAGAGAGAGAGAGAGAGATTCAAGACATATATCTATCTGGTGTCCACTCGTAACGTACAGTTAAAAGGTCTAGTCCAAAACAATTAGTCCAAGTACATGATGCCCATTACGAATGGTTCAAATACAAAAGGTCCAACAAGCAAGAACATCCAAAGCCAAATGTCCAACGCACAAAGGGCCAATGCAATAAGGTTCAATGCAAAAAGGCCAAATTATACATATGTACACAAAACATACACCCAAGCTACTAGCGCAAATGTATACGTAGACGTGTCTCACACCATCCCCACAGAGCATTCTATGATGTGAAATATTTTCAAGTATCTGTTGTCGCTAAACTTATTTTTCAAAACTTTTTTTTTCACCTTACTTGCTACGTACGCATATGCTCACGTACTCATGCGCCCATAACCATAAGTAAACATGTATACATGCACACGTGAATACAAAAAGATAAATGCAAAAAGGGTTAATGTAATAACGCTCAATACAATAACTTCCAATTCAATGAAGATTCAACACTGAAAGAGACAATTTATACATCTACACACACAACACACGTACATGTTACATACACATATATTCCCGTATACGGGACTTACATCATCCCAAAGGAATATTCCCTCACGATCATTTTGCTGTCGCTAATCTTACTTTTCAAAAGTTTACTTTTTAACTTATACGCTTCATATGCATAAGTAGAAGTGAACACACACACACACACACACACATATATAAACAAGCACCCATATACACGCTCTATGTGTCACACACACTGCATACGCACATGCACATGCATACCACATACGCATATATCATAAAGCTATGATATATATATATATAGCATGATATATTTTGATAAAATCAAAGGTGCAAAGAATTGCTTTACTCATACTGACTATACTTGAAGAAAAAAACAGCCAATTCAATATATACACGCGTTATATACTCAAATGTACCCGTTCACATAAGCTACATATGCTGACACGTACACACATGCTCATCAACATACGTGCTTACATATACATTCGCAGTACATATCACCCACGTAATATATATTGCCAAATGGATTCGATCCAAACACTACGTCTGAGTTTATTGCACCATGTAAACGTTGGAGGAAAACTGGGATTTATTTTTAGCCATACAAAGAGATAGTTTTTAAAAAAAGATATCAGCAAAAAATCATTTATTGACTTTGTTTAGACATTATTGAATCAGATCTATCGATATATTTTCAAATATGATTTAAGTTTGAGCTATACCGTTTACAACGGCATAGCCGCAAAGATGCCAATTTAGCTACTTTGGAGCTAGATCTATTTCCTTTTCAACACAGTAATTAAATGAATATTAAACAGGCATTGATTAATAATTAAAGTCGTACCCTTCAAAACAGAAATTTAAGTTTCAAAACAAGGATTCATCAGAGTTTATACAATTTATGCGAATAATTTTCCGTGATGATAATACAATTACGTCAGAACACTGCTCATGATTATCAGTAAATATTCATTTCTTTTTAAAACTATTTATTTTTGTTGTGTCATTTTCCCTGTTATTCCAATTGTACCTATTTTACCTGTGCCCTTTTTATCGGCACCTTTTTTTACGTGCCTTTATTACACACACACACACACACACACACACACATATACACACACACGCGCACATTTATATATATATATATATATGTATATACATGTATATATATATATATATAAATATATATATATATATATGCATATATATATATATATATATATATATATGCATGCATATATACATATATATATGCATATATATGCATATATATATGCATGCATATATACATATATATATGCATATATATATATATATATATATATATATATATATATATATATATATATATATATACTTTTTTTTTTCACATACCATGACTACTATGTATAAATGTTGTGTTTAAAGAAGCATTTATTTGGGCGTTTGCATTACCGGCGGCTGTTTACAGCATCGCTACATTTAAGCAGCTACCCGATCAATAGCAGGTTCGATTCCTGCAACATCCACTATTTTTTTAATAGTTCATTCAATCTACGTTGTTTAAAGTCGGTGATACATTACCCGTGTAACGACAGGGGAGCATTTCAAATAAGTTTTTGTATAATATGACGCAATTCATAACATGGATTGCAATGATATAAAATTCATTGAAACATTTTCTATCTTTACCAAAACAATTTTTTTTACGAATAATTGTGTAGTATAACATTATAGTTACAATGTATATTTGAAGAAAAAATCTTCAAGTCTTAATCTTATCTTCTTGTATCCATGATTGAAGCCAGTATCTTAATCAACATAAATTTTTAGAATCAAAAATATCTTAGACCATAAGTATCAAAAATATAGTATCAAAAATCGAAAAGTTCATTAAAAAGTGATGTGAATTGAACTGAATGTTGAGCAGAGCCTATCAATACTAACACATATCATAGATTTTTTTTTTTAAATTGGGAAGAAATCGTCTGGATCTAGGGTGAAGAAATGCAAATCCAGCCAGTGTTAGGTCCATTAAAAAGGCCCGTTGTTTCTCATTTGCCTCTACTCCTATCTACGGACCCGATTTTTCAACTACATCATCTCCGACTCCGATATGAACTAAACGAAGAAAGCAATAAGGTCGGCTTTCACTGGAACTTCAGCAAAACAAAGGTCTAAGACATCATAGAAACCATTAAAAACTCAAATGGTTATGGGCTGGCCGTGTTGGTAGACAACCGATGGACATCACGACTCACAACATGGATCTTCGGGGATCACATGCGAAACTGACGCCGGCAGAATGCAAGATGGAGAAACGAATTAGACAAATTCTGAGAGTATTGGCTCCGCAACACCCATGATAAAGAAGTGTAGCGAATCCTGGGGAATGTCAATATCCAAAGACAAACGTTAAAAGAATGATAATGATGATGATGCTGCTGATGATGATGCTGCTGCTGCTGCTGCTGCTGAAGATGATGATTGTCTACTCTTCCATGACCGTCAAGCAGGCCTATGGCCATCTATTTCAGCCAGACCTTTCTTTTTTGTCCCCTCTATCATTTTGCCAAGCCCTCCAGATAGACATGTTTGGATCGTTTTGAACATCATCTGAGACCATTTTCGCAATGTGTCTCACTTTTACATCCAATGAATACATTATCTGAACTGTATATGATAAGAAAAGGTAAACTTGGCTATTTGTTGAAAGTATAATTAAAAATTGTTCCCGAATCTTCAAGTGATTTTCGCTAAATTTTCGATCTTCTATCATTTTATTTTTTGCGAGTAACACCCTTTTTTATTCTCCGACTTTCGATTTCTTATTACTTCTAAACTATTTTTCTTTGCCTCTTTGTTGGAACTTTCTTCTGAATTATATATTTTCCTTATTTTTTATTTCTTAGCTCCAAGGAACTGCAAATCATACTTTTGTAACACACGGAGTGTCTTCCTTTTTTTTACCTATTGTCATATTTATTGGCTGACACAGTATCGATGCATGATGCTTTTTATTTGAGCAATCATCATATCTGCTTTTCTAGAGGGTTATAGTTATCTAACAATAGCGCGTTTAAGTTATAACTAGCGACAGCTTAGTGGCTTAAGTAGTTGCAGTAGTCGCAGGTCTAAGGATATTTGTTGAAGCTTAGGTAAAAGTAATGATTTTGATTTATGATTTCAGAGGCAATCAGGCCCTACCCACTTGAAACATGAGCACGACAATTTCGTTACGTCTTTCCCCATCATTTGACCGACTATGCAAAGCTCAGTAAATATAGATTCAAGTTATAAAAGTGAAGTTATTTCACTAGATATTTCCCTCTTTTTTTAGATGCCTTATTTTCTGTTTTTTTTTTATATTCCTCATGAAACACATTTATTTTCCATTGTTAGTAACGCTCAATTAATTGTGGCTACTGAAAAAACTACAATGAACCTATTTTAAATCATACGCAAAATGATCTCCAACAAAGCATAAGTGCACATTTTAATCAGTCGCAGTTCCGAATATTCTACTTCGCTTTTTTTTAAGGAGGAAAGATTTATTCTCTTATTTTTTTGTAAGCCACTTTTTCATATTTTAGTTTTTGCAAATTCAATTCGTAAATACTCAATCCAGTTATACTGCAGACCAATAACCAATCTAATTCAGCAAGCTGCCGGAAAATAATGAACCGGTCGGGATTGAACGCAATTTTCCGTTTTATTTTATTTTCCACGACGATTTATATATTGAAAAGTGATAAGCAATCAAATCGGTTGAAGTCTCAAATGGAAGTATTTAATGAATTCGGTGTGACTCAGGCTTTCTTATTGCTATTGGCAAAACATTTTCCTAAACATTTTCTGAACTTGAAATGATATTGGGATCTATGATTTTCAAACTCCTTATCTATTGTTAGTTTTTTTTTATTATCTATTTTTGCATCGAATCATATAGGAAGGGAGGATATTTCATTTTAGACTGGATGGTGTTTTCAACTGAAGGAAACAACGAAGCAAATATATTAATGATAATGTTGATTCGAAATGGAATTTATAGACTCTGACAATTACAGATATCCTCTTTGTATAGGACTGTTTATCTGGTAAAGATTCAAGATAATTCCATCAACTTTTCTAACTAACATTTTTATCAGTTTTGAAAGATTAACTTGATATATATCCTAATCACTATTCACACCGAAAGAGTTGGTTACTTGGACTTCGGTTATGAAGAAAAAGAAAATCAACCGATCTTTTTTACGGGTTGGCCTTACCCTATTCCATATAGATATAACCAAGAGATGATGAAAAATAATCTGAACAAAATACTTCTTTTTTTTTTTTTGCTTTTGTGACGCCAGATTTGTTCGCTATTTGTTAGTTTTATTGATTGCACCAGAATTCTATGAAAATAATCAGTGGAAGCTACACAATACTAATTTGTTTTTTTTGTCCTCTGAGTTTTGAAAGGTTTTATGATCGTTCACTTCTGAAGTAATTATGATCATCATCATCGTCAATAATAATAATAATAATAATAATAATAATAATAATAATAATAATAATAATAATAGTAATAATAACTGACAGATAAATTTGATGATGCTAAAATTCTCAGATCTGTCAAGATGAACGTAATAGATTCTTAGCTAGAATAAATCAAAACAGCAGTCCTATTTTTCATCGTTGATATATCGTTTTTTTTCAACGGTCGAAATTCAGAAAAGGTGAGATCATTATCATCATTCACATCAGTAAATTGTTCCTGATATCTTGGTACATAAATCAGTGAGATTATGCAAGATCTACAAACAACAACGAAAAAAATCTGCGTTGCATTTATAGAGCACTCGGGAAACTGACTATTCAATTAATATATTATGAAAGGTCACAACATTTTATAAAGGTTAGTATTCATAAATTGAATACTAGTTGTTTATTTTTGTCACCCATAAATGCAATTTTTTTCTCGGACTCATTAATAAAGTATATAATTTACGATGAGATCATCTTGATATGAAAAAGTCTACTATTGTCTGAAGCTAGTTTTTCTCTCCTTAACTGAGAATCGATTAACATACTCAACTTGATTAACTGACGTAGGACCTAAATAACATACATATGTGCCCCAAATTCCTCAGCCAGTCCGTTTGGTTACGGCATCATTTCTGATATAAACAAAATTATTTGAGTGCATATATGAGCAAATTTTTAATTGAACGTGGGCTGGCATTGCATTGGGTCGTCATATATATAGACATCAACCACTGAACTACACTATCAAGTATTAATGCAACTCAGAATAATTATTTGTTTTGTGTCTTCTCATGGCGAATATTCTGTAAATGTTTGAATAGATTCCATTAGTATCTAGAAATGGATGTATGTACGATATTAACGTGACTTGCGAGAAATACAAAATCCATTTTCTCGTATTCTCAACGTAAGAAAAGTTTCTCCTTTCTGAGTGAAAAAAGGGAGATAACTCTCTCCTTTATTCCTCTGCGATAGATCATCCACATAATGTACATGAATCTTTTTAGAAAGGTACTTGATATTTTGGATGTGAATGACTCAGTTACTTGCTCATGTTTTGTCTTTCATAATACAACTGATAGCTGAACTTATTCGTCAAGATCGTACAGCCCTTGTTTAAAGCGCCTGACAAATACAGATGGAAATTCATGAAATTCTTCACTGTGGTCAATATTCTTCTTCCATTCATCGGTTATCATTTACTTAATCGTTTAGTTTTTAGACCATTCTTCACAGAAGCGCCGCTCTGGATCAATACATTTTGTTTAGAAGTGGAAAAGTTTATATTTTACTCAAGAGCTGAGTCGTTTTCTCTCCAAAGAACACCGTTTTTTTTTTTCAAGTACCCGAGATGTTGTGATTAGATAATGCTGTTGAATTTACGGAAATGCTTCTAGGGTCCTTGTAAGTTATTGATTTACAACGCTTTTGTAACTTATGTTACAAATTAAAAAGATATCCCTTCATAATGAACTCATCAATAATTGACAGTTGTTGAGCTATGAAGCCCAGATCTGTAACGATCATTAACCAGTATTTAAAAAGAAATATTCTATTCTGGAAGTGATTATGCGAAGACAAAAATACCTTGAGCGTTCGATGTGACCAAATAAAATAAAATTAGGATATCAGTACTAGATCCAACAAAGATCAGAATCCTTATAGTTTTTTTAGTCTATAGAGAATAGATTACCATGTGACATAAAAGATGTGTAAGAAATAACTGATGAAAGAGACAAAACGAGTGTGAAAGAAATGCTTTTAAACTTTCCAGTTATATATCTATCTTTGCGTAACCTAATAGCAAGTACCTGATTGGAATACAAGGGAATTGATATCTGTTGGAAAAGTAGCGATGCAGCAATGAACTTCCCAGAAAGAAAGGACATCTCAATTCGAAATGTAACTGGACATGTCAATTCCATCAAGTTTGCAGTTATAGCAACACTCTCAAGTTAACCCTCAACTTGTTACAGCGGCTTCTGAATGAAGCGAAGTTCTATTTTCGGACAATGAGTTAGCAAGTTACTATAGAAGGATGTGCAAAACCTTGTGGCATTCATTCCAGTGAACTTCGACCGTAGAAGTTTGTTAAAATGACAAGGCAAATAAAGAGAAAACACTATTGCAAGTGCAAGAGGGAAAAGAAACAGTGAGAAAGTGAGTGAAATAGTGTGCGTGCATGCGTGCATGTGTGTGTGTGTGTATGTGTGTGTGTTTGTATACGTGTGTGAGCGTGTATGTGTGCGTGTACGTATGTTCGCTAATCAATTTAATACATTGTGGTCTTTCATACATACACACTTAAAAGAATGCATAGATAGACAGACATGAAATAAAAGTTAGAATGGATGTGAGCATGCGTTATCATGGAAAAAGGGTAATTAAAATTAGATGATTCTTCCAATGACTCTCAGACTATCAAAATTATCCTTTTTATTGCTTTCTTCAAACGATCCACTTCTCAAATATTTTTTCATAGAAACAAAGGGAAATATGTAAGGGAACTCACTGTGCGTATACGCATAGAATGGTTTTTATGAAAGTCACGTTTTGGTTCCCGATTTTGAGTGGTTCAACTCCACCAAATACGTACAATAATTTTTCTTAATACGGAGAAAATGTTGACAAGAATATGAGTGCATCATGTTGATGCAAGAAATTCGAGCTAGTAATTGTGACAGTGCTTGCAGGAATTATGCATGTTTACTTTCATCGGGCAGATTTCGAGCTCACGGCGTTCGAAAGGATATTTTGAAGGTGTTGAATAAGCAGAAAGAATATGAAAATCATGGTCAAAATAGATGTGCAATATAGATGTTGTGTACGAAGTCGAATTTGGAATGGAAATACGTGAACAAAAAGTCGTGCCTATCATTCCTACTGTTGTCATAAACGATTGTGTTGATCTTAATATTAGACATTGTTGAAATTATTTCGAATTTTCATAATGTCACTAACTTTTTGATCGCAATTCATGTTTCTTAACAACTCTAACGAAAGTTGGAAGTCATCTGCACATACAAACTCAAAATCATCTAGCTGATTTCGGGGACTCAACCTATTAAAAAATGATAATCTTCTAATTTGATTAGTAAATACCGACTTGTCCGAAGTTGGCTTAAAAATGAAATGATAACGTGACAAAATGTTCCGTCTTTGTCCTCTGTCAAAAATAGTTAAAAAATATGGTGTTCCCCAGACAAAAATATCTACAAAATATATTTTTTATAGAATTGGAACCGGAGAACTATTCTCTTCAAGAATCTGAAAACTTTTCTTTTTGAAAATTTACCAACCAGATTGACTAATGAAATCTTGAAGCACTTCTCTTAATAGTTCTGGCCCTATAATAGAGCCCCGTAGAAATTTTCTAGTTTACAAATGAAAACAATGGATAAGGTAGAGAGACTCTTTGTGAGAATGAATATCTTTGGTAGACATTACAATTTACTCGCAAAAAGATTTTAGAGTCATTTTTCTTAATGGCAGATTTTCGCTGAAATGCCTTTGTCAGGAACAAATATTCGCCCAGTATGGACATATCATACATAATTTGGAAACAAATTTTATGCTGCATAAACGACCATGTACCCCAAAGCAAGTCATTTTAAGCTATATACAATCAAACGTCATAAACTCTTGTTTTAAAATCGAATTTGGACTGATATCAATAAAAGATATAAATGTTAATTGTTCCACCCCAGAGTTCAACCACCTCTTCTGTCACTGACTCCCAGTTTTAAAAAAAATGTTGAAATTAATTGAGACATTTTGCAGATATCGATTGCACAGACAGAGAACCTCTGAGGCCATTGTATATTGTAGAGAGTTAGCTAGAATATGGGGAGATAATTGTGCATGTGTATGACTTCTTTTTAGTCTATTTTCCATCTGACTTCTTTTGTAGCCTATGGAGTCTTTGACAAGATTTTAAGGCACCACGGAGAACACCCACCATTTTTTTAAAAATGGCACAAATTCTTTTCGCAACTGATCTGGAATGTCTACCCAAGATATTCACTGGTGGACACTCTAGCATGTCCAATCGGTTTCATTAATCAACTAAAAAAAAGCTAGGACTATTACACAACTCTCTGCAAATCTGGCACATTATCGCAAATCTAAAAAAAAAATCCCCTCCGAGTAGACAGAAAAGAGGACAAACTTATTTTGTAGACATTTTCCCGGGTCAAAATCTATTTTCACTAGACTAACTTTCAAACCGGTTATGTGTCTCCACGCTTCACTGTAAGCCTTTTGGTGGTCTTATCCAAAATATAGAACATGTTCTACAATTTCCCGTCAGTTCAAAATTTTGGAGATCAAAAGAACTGAACAAGATGTTCCTGGTTAAGTTTCTCTTAGCTATTTCCCATGAATTCATTGAACCGATGAAAATATTGCAAGCATATCTACGTTTCGGGTCTGGATTTTGTTAAAACTAAATTTGCAGAACAAAGGAATGTCGATACTTCTTATGTCAAGCTGACCCCAAATTGAATTATTTAGTACTGCATTCTAGTTGGGATCATCAAGACGGAGAGAAAGAGGGAGAACAAGTGTGGTTAATGCCCCTATTGTGGCCATCGCCATTGCAGCCTTTTATTGTTTTTGTTATGCGTTTACTGGAGGGATTACGGTAATGGGAACAGTTGGTGATGTTCTCGTCTGATCAACGCAGCTTTTTGAATGATTCCAAAATAAACACTACAGAATGAATACAAGGGATGAATACCTTTTTCCATGCAAAAGAAGGGGAAAAAGCAAAGAAAAGCAGTGTCAATATAAAAGAATTATAACCTCCCCAACTCATACAAAATACTATATGCATATGTGTCTATAATAGACACAATAGGCAAATGATAAAAGAAGTTCCTTATTCAACAGTTTACAAAGAAGGGGGAAAAAAAGACAAACGACAAATGAATATAATACTTTGAAACCTTTGAGTAAAAAAAAAAAGAGATATATAAGGCTCTAACAAAATATAAGGATGGAAAATGTTATGAATAAAGTACACGCCCAAAAATTGACCTCTTCATAACCTAAATTTGATATACACAGCTTGTGGGACATTTAACCTATTGTTGTGCACAAACAAATTAGTAAGAAGAATGTCCTTCTCCCAATTATATGACATTGATCAGTGTGGTTCTTTCTTTCTTTCTCATTCTCTGTCTCAGTTTGTCTGTCTCTTTGCCCTTCCCCTTCTCTCTCTCTCTCTTAATATATATATATTTGTGTGTGTGTATGTGTGTGTTTATATGAAATTTATTAACAAACACGTATACATACATACATACATACATACATACATACATAAAAACATATATACATATATATAAATATATGTCTGTGTGTGTGTGTGTGTGTGTGTGTGTGTGCGTATGCATGCATGTAATGTTGTTTAAATTTTTTCATGTCTTCTCACAGGACAACGATTTTTCGGGGGTCAAACTGATGTAAGAATCGATCAGATGTTAATTCAGATCGACAGCGTTCGGTCAATTCCTACATCAGTCTGAACCTAAAATTCTTTCTTTTGAGAGAAATCGACAAAAATCTCGAATATATATATATATATATACATATATATATACATATATATATATATATATATATATATATATATATATATATATATATATATATATATTTATATATATATATATATATATATATATATATATATATATATATATATATATATATATAAATCGACATTCTTTGTCGGTCGTTATCAACCAAACTTACATAAGTGAGGGAGTGCTATCCCATAATATATATGTAAAGATGTGTATATGTACAAATATATATATATATATATATATATATATATATATATATATATATATATATATATATATATATATAATATATACATATATATAGCAATTTTTAATCGCACAGATTCAACATCAGCAGAAGAAAGAGCCACTAATTTTTCAAATATTCCAGGGTCTTATACTTTATATTAATGTAAAAGTTTCTTGCATTTTAAATGTAATCTTGATAAGCGCTCTAATAGTCCAAGATCATTGGATTGAGAGAACAAACGTGAATGTATGGCTCAGAATATTGTTTCACTGCAGTTTTGGTGATCAGTTATAAGATATTGTTTACTTACCCGGCTTTGAAATTAGAATCAACTCTTGATATCTAAATTCATTTATGATGATTTGTATTGAGAAGATGATAGATTCATATATTTTTAATTTTATCAAGCCTGGTTTTTGGTTTGAGTTTGAGTTCAAAATAAAGTATAAGTTTCAAGAAATAATCTAATTGATCGTTGTAAAAATTAATTTTTGACAACTCTGTTGATGTCTTCAGCGGCAACCTTTGTTCATGACCAGGGCTGTGATTCTGCCAGAGCTCACAAGACCCCTGCAACGGCATCTATGTAAAAAAAAAAAAAAGAAGAAAAACAAGATAAATAAATGTGACAAACCTGTCCAATGGTTGCTGACTCCCACTGTTAAGACTTGTTACTTCCAAAATACAATTTTTTTAGCGAGGATATAGAAAATGACAAGTATGTTGTCATCTCCGGCAATGGTTGCAATGCTTTACGTATTTTCATCAGTTTGGGGGGGGGTGTATGCAGTCTTGGATCATTAGTTCCTCTTTCGTCCCGTTTGAAAAGGGCCTAGATTATCTCACAATGAAAACTGCACGGATATTTATTTGATAACATAATCATCTACTACTATTACTACTACTATTACTACTACTGATAATAATAATAATAATGATAATTATTCAAACGAGAAGACCGGGCCAAGTAATCGTTGAAAAGAATAGGAAAACCTGCCAAATAATAGACGTGGCCGTACCTGCAGACCACGGAGGAAAGAAGGAAGAGAGTGAAAAACTAGAAAAGTACCAGGATCTGGCAAGAGAACTGAAGAGGGTGTAGAACATGAAAGTCAGCGTAGTACCAGTAATAATAGGTGCACTCGGAACTGTACCAAAGACACTGAAGCGAGATTAGAGGAACTCGGGATAAAAGGAAGGATTAAGACTGTGCAGACCACAACACTACTAGGAACTGCACAAATACTAAGGAACGTACTAAAAATATGAAATCTACGACCCCAGCTGTTAGCAGTGACCTAACATAGGAGGATGGAGAAAAAACACCCTAATGGTAGTAGAGGTACAAAACACAGCACTGCTAGTGATACGTGAGGGAGGGATGAGAGGAGATGAGATGTGGGCTGAAGACCCGAGGAGACTCACTATCACTCAGCCTTCAGTGATAACCACCAGGCAACTGGCGCGAAACTCTGAATCACAGTACTGCAGCGGACTATGAGTGTATGGAGTGGAGGGCTGTACACTTGAGGAGATTTGTTGTCACTTCACCTCCAACAGTTATCAACATGCAACAGGAGTGAAATTTCTAATAATAATAATAATAATAATAATAATAATAATAATAATAATAATCGAGACTATTGAGACCACAGCGCTGTTGAGGACAGCGTGAATACTGAGGAAAGTGCTATAATATGTGATCTACAACCCCAGCTGTTAGCAGTGGCTTAACAAAGAGAAAAGATAAACACAGAGGACCCCCACCCCAAAAAAAAACAGAACAAAAACAACACACACCATAAACGCTAGTGGACTCAAGAACTACAGCACCACAGAGATAGGTGATGGAGATATGAGAAGAAGCTTGAAGACCTGGGAAGACTTACTGTCACTCAGCCTCCAGCGATTACCTCTGGGCAGCCGGTGTTAAACTGTAATCCACAGCATTGCCGTGGACTGCGTAGAGAGGAGGTATGGAGACCTGAGAAGATTTGCTGTCACTCAATCTCCAGCCGTGACCTGCAGAGGGCTCATCAGTACAGAGGACTGTGTCCAGTTGTCCAAAGCAGGTCTAGGAATATATGTGCAAACAAACAGTGAAAATATTATAAAGAGTGCCCGAAGCAGCACAACGAACGACAAAAAAAAACAACAAAAAAAAAAACAATAGAGCAGCACAGCAAACAAGGAAAGAAAAACAGGAACAGAAGAAACTAAACGAAGAATTCAAAAGACAGATATAGGATGTGGCAGACGGTAGATCGTGGACATGGCCACGAAAAGGAAACCTGAAGAGAGAAACGGAATGGCTCATCATGGTAGCCAAAAACAAATGCATCAGAACAAATTATATCAAAACAAAAATTGACAGAGCACAGACGAACAGCAAGTGCTGCTTATGTCGGGAAAGAGATTAGACCGTAAACCACATAACTAGTGAATGTAGTCAACTAGCCCAGGAGGAATATAAACACAGACACGATAGAGTTACAACAGTGATACGCTGAGAACTGAGTAAATGAATGGTATATAACCAAGCAGAAAAGTGGTACCAGCACAAACCAGAGTCAGCCCTGGAGAATAGAAACCACAAATTACTTTGGGACTTTGACATCCAAACGGACCACCCCATCCGAGCAATAAGACCGGACAAAGAAAATGTAGACAAGAAGAGGAAAACCTGCCAAATAATAGACTTAACCGTCCAAGCAAACCATAGAGAAAAGAGAGATGAGAGTGAAAAACTGGAAAAATACCAAGATCTGGCAAGAAAACATGAAGGTCAGGGTAGTACCAGTAATAGTAAGTACACTTGGAACCGTAACAAGATACTAAAAACGATATTGGAGAAACTAGAGATGAGAGGGAGGGTTGAAACTGTACAGACCACAGCACCGTTATGAACTGCAGGAATACTTAGGGAAAGTGCTAGAAATATAAGATCGACGACCCCAGCTGTTAGCAGTGGTCTAACGGTGAAGGAAGAAGAAAAAACAACAACAAAAATCTGCCAAAACACCCTAATGGTGGTGGAGGAACCGCTATGATTGGTGAGGGAGATATGATATGAACGGAGGGCTAAAGTCCTGAGGAGACATACTGTCACTCAACCTTCAGCGATAACCAACGGAAAATTGGTGTGAAACTGTAAACCACGGTACTGCAGTAGACTATGAGAGTGTGGAGAGGAGGGCTTGAGACTTGAGGAGTCTTGCTGTCACTCAACCTCCAGTAGTTATCAACAGGCAACTGCTTTGAAATTGCAAATAATAATAATAATAATGAAATGATAATAATAATAATAATAATAATAATAATAATAATAATAATAATAATAATAATAATAATTGTTATTATTATTAATTTCACACCAGTTCTGCATTATCATTGCTATTATTATTATCATCATCATTTCAATAAATCTCGAATCAATGAATCATGAAATATTAATGTTGACCTCAAAAGGTATTTCAACTGATACCAAATCGTTTAGTTTCTACTATAAATATAAATTTCAATGCATTATTTTGAAGTCTTTTACTAGTTGTATCCACTACTAATATACCTTTGAACTTTTACTTGTAAAGACATTAGGCCATCATACAGCCTTCTATGTTTCATCGCGATCAGATGTATGTGATACAAACAAGAGGCCGATTCTTACATCGAGTATCCTTTTTTTGAAAAATGGATTGCGTAGTCTAAAAAGTTTGTTTCTCTTGTCGGCCAATCCATTACTTATTTCATTGAAGCTGATACTTGTATAAGAATATAATATGTCAAAAAGTTTTAGATATCAACACAGAGCAATAGGAATAAAATTGTAAGATGTACATCATGCGAGGGAGTGTAATGGAAACAGAGATGACTGAAGCTCTTCCTTTGGTCATAAGTTGATGAATTAACTCGTGAGAATTGAGGGTTGTAAATACTTTTTATTCATCAGATCATTTGTAAATCCTGAACAAAGAATTTCTTGGCGGAGCAAAAGGAATCCTTCCCTCGGATAATTCGTCCTTACTGCAAATGTCCAACAAAAAGTCTATTTATCAGCTATCAAGGGAGATAAGTACATCTAGAGAAATGAATTTTTAGTGCATTAAATCGAGCATGAAAACTGAGACATTCTCAGATACTTGTAGATTCACCTATTTAAAACCCTTTGATTATCGGATTTATTACAATATTTTTTGTTGTCCACTATTATATCTGGATCCATAATGTTGCCAACAGGAAACAGCTGTAGTTGAATGAGAAAGAGTAATGGACAAAACGACATAAGTACATCAGGGAGAAGAAATTTCTTGTTGTCTCGGACACAACATAGCCAAATAGGAATATATCATGTTAAGAGACAATCGTATACTTGGTGTTAAGAGTGTTATGTTAGATATGATCTTATCATTTTCAAAAAAATCACTGCAAGCAATTCGGTATCGATCTGAGATGGCCGATGCGGGTAATCCTATATGATCACCACCGAAAAAACATCAATCTCATGTTTCCACTGCTGATAACATCAGATTATTGCGTAATACCACTAATCATACGTATTTTGTTATGAAAATCCATTTCCGGCATTATTTCTTCGCTGTTCATTCTGAAGTCAGAAATCACCTAAAATATATTTTTTTTGGTTAAAATTACCCTCGGTTGGGATTTAGAATTCATTTGATCTCCGTTCAAACATGAATTCTGATAAACAGATATTTATAAGTTACTTAATGAGGGGCTGCTTAAGGTCGGGCTGTTGTGAAGGAGGTGATTATGTTAAGGGATGGAGGGGTAGAGAAACAGAGAGAGAGGTCACATGCGTAATTCACATAGAGAATCAATGGGAGACACATCGAGAGATATGGTGGTTGGAGGAAGAGGATGTCGGTAGAGGGAGTAGAGGGTTTGTGGGAAGAGGGATGAAAGGAGTGGTAGTGGTGGGAGGGACGGGAGGATATGGGCGGAGAGATGGACGGAGAGATAGACGAAGAGATAGAGACGAAATCATTCGTGCAACAACTGCAGGGCAGAGGTGGTAGGAGCAAGGGAGCGTCCCGATACTACCCTCTTCCTACCTACCACGTGGTCTCTTGTTGATTATATGAGTTGTGCAAGTGACCTCTCTTAACATCCCCCTCCGTGCTTGGACCTTGCCTCTCCCACCACTTCCTCCCGACATACTCTTCCTCGTACCATAAGGGTTCTGCGTGTGTCTACTGTTGATTTTGTATGTGAGTTGTGCATGCAACCTTTGTGTCTCTCCTCCCTTCTTTGCTTTTTCGACTTTCCCTTCCTCTTATCAGCGTTACTCAACAGCACAATAAGACTAAACTTGAATGGATGAGGCTGCCCAATGATACAGAAGCCTGATCCATCCTACTGTAGATATGTAATATGTATAGCAAAGTGTTTATCAGAGCATATGTGATTGTATAGAGATTAAATGAATTTCAAATCCCAAGCTATGATAGAATCAACGAAAGGGCATTAAAGAGAGATTTCTGACCTTAAAATGAACTTGAAAAGAATTAGAAAAATAAAAAATAAAATAAGACCGAAAACAGATTTCTCATTACAGTATACGTATGATTAGTGGTTTTACCCGATAATCTAGAACTACTTGAGTTTCTTGCGTCTTCGCTAGTGGCCATATTGGATTTTGTGCTTGACCACCACAGGTTGATGTAAACTTGTTTGCTAATGATTCTCAAAATAATATGGTCATACCTAACACCATGCCAAATTGCTATAACCGAGCACCGACTGCACTGATTCCTATTTATTCCCTTTCCACTAACAATCATAAATGAAGTGTTTCTTTTTTATCACCTGACCAATATAATTTATTTCTCATCTGATCATACAATCATTTACTATTTAGAAAAAATATATATATTTCGTAAAAGCTAATGATACTAAACGACTTGCATTTTGAAAAAAGAAGAAATCAAAAATTTCAAAAAGTACAACAGTTTTGTTGACCCGGCGAATATTACTTTTTCCTTACGTCATATATCAACAACGTTTTCGGATAATTATTCATAACATTGGGTTTTCATGATTTTTTTTCAAAATTTTATTCTAAAAAATATTGATAGTAAAAACCGTAAGCATCTAATTTTTTAAAATTTTTTTATTGATTTATGATTGAACCTGATGCAATATTTCAAAGGGGGTAAACGATAAAATATTCAGCGAATGAGTAGACTAGGGTTAACACAACATATATTGTTGCATATTTTATGGACACAACATCTTTATATTCACCAGAAAAAACTTATTGGTCAACGCATAAGCCGAGGTATCAAACATTTTTCACCTGAGTTCTGATACTTATAAAACCTGTGATAATCCCGTGGCAATAAATGAGTTGCCGTGTTATTTTATCAAATAGTAATGTTGTATGTCGGTTGGTGCGAAAACAGTTCGAAAATAAGCACAAAAACCTACATTTCCAAATCCGAAGCAAGTACAAAGAGTGGCGCAAAGAAGGGACCACATTGCTAGCCGGCCTAACTGAATCAAAACCGTAATCTGATAATACGTGATGAGAATAACGACCAATGTTGGGTAAATAGTCTTTTTTAGGTCTTTCAGGCGGACACGACGAAAAGCCGTCTCAAAAATCCCACATGAAATAGTAATGGTTGGACAAGACGAAAATAGATAATAAAATAAATAAACAAATTACATTTGCCGCCAAAACTATATCCAACATGGCTTGATATTCAATTGGCTTGGCATTTATTGGAAGTTAATTGTTTATATTACGTGGAGCTTTGATGATTCACATTCCCCAGATGAAAAAAAAATGGAGGGAAACAAATGATGGAAGGAGAGAAAGAGAAATGTAGAGACAATGCAGAGCTACAGAGGGACAACATTACTAGAGAAAAACTCTTTAAATTGATTAGCAGGGTTCGTGTCCGCTTATGTCGTTAATTTGATTTTGTAACGTCTAGCCGAGTCGAACGTTAGCTGAAAGGTGATAGTGTAATTTATTTAGTAGATCGTATATTTATCTATCGTTGAAACCTTTACCATAATTACAGTTTTGGGATTCGCTCAAGTAACAAGGCCATAGCTGTTTTTTTTTTCTTTTTTTTTCTTTTGTGTTCCTCTCTTTATTTCTAATTCCCACGTTTTCATTCTTCTTTTTTTTTCTTCCATTTTTCTCTTTCCCAATTTCTTCCCACTCTTCTGTTCCATTCTTCTTACTTTTTTCTTCCTCCATTCTCTCATTATTTTCTCCATTCACTCGTTCTTTTTGTTATCTTTTCATTCATATCATATTTATATAAATATTACTTAATCAATGTTGTTCTGTAATCTTTCTCTCTTTTCACCCTTTCTCTAATTCATTCTTTTCTTTTCATTTCTTTTTTTAAATTATTTTCCCTTCATTGCCTTCACTCAGCATTTTATCCTTCCTTCCGATCTCTCATTTTTTCCTCTCAGCTTATAATTTCTTTCTCATTTCACTCTCTTTTTTCTCTCTCTAACAGCTCTCTCTCTCTTTCTCTCTTCTCACTCCTCTCATTCTCACGCTTTCTCATCTTTGCTTTTTTATCTGTTTCATGATTATAATCTTTTTCTCTTTGTCCATGTCGCCTTCATTCATACTCGCTATCAACTTACTACCCATTCTTTTGAGTTATCTCCCTTTCTAATTCACGTTTCTCCTATCGTCTCTAAATCGCCTCTATCTTTTTCGTTTTCTTTCTTTTCCCCTCATTTTCCATCAGATCCTATACTTACTTCTCTTCCGTCATCCCTGTCTGCTTTTATTCCCTATCTTGCCTTCGTGGTGTTCCGATGATTCTTACTTGTTTACTGAATGGTGCCACCATAATCTACGCTTTCATGGCTGTTAGCGGATAAAGCCGGTGCAGAAAAGTCGATCGAAAGTAAAAACCTCGGCGTATTCTATCAGCTTCTATCATAGTTGCTCACCTTCTCGGTTCTGAATGGCCGCACAGCAACTGGCATAGCTTATCAATTATCAAAGGTGATATCAGATCCTGTCTGACTGGGAAACATAACATCCAGTGATCAACCAAGCAAAATAAACTGCCACAATCATCCAAGCGTCCTCTTCCTGAAATTCATATTTATTTGCTTCTCTGTCTTCACCTCCGTAGGAAGAGATTGTGACTGCTCTTTTATGGCTACAGCAACCGTACATCTATTACATTTTTACTATCAAAGTAGGTATAACAATGTTCTCTTCATCAAGCGATTGATAATACTTTAACGACCCTATTGTAGGTCTATCCGTCTTTCTTTGTCTCTGCCACGGTATATGTCTGTCTACCCTTATTTCTCTGTATCCGTTTATCTTTCCCTCTGTCTGTATATATATATGAGAGAGAGAGAGAGAGAGAGAGAGAGAAATAAAAGAACAAATAGAAAAGGAATAAGCACACGTTACTTGTATCTCTGATTTTTATTCCTCAACCAGTTTTTAAAAATATCTTCATGTGGTCTGAACAAATTTATTGTACTTAGGTAGGTTATTTAAAATTGAGTTCAGAAGAACCAGTCTTTTTTCGTTTGGTCCTTAATAATAACCGATCTTCAAAAATACGTTTCTTAGAATTGTTTAAATATTTTTGAAAATTTTTAACCATAGCACAGATTTTTTTTCTAGTAATCGTGGCCAAACATAGATTCGTGAAGTTTGATACAAATTTTTTATAGCATGATCATGAAATCGCAGTCTGAAGAATTTTAAAAAAGTAATTGTCTAGAGACCTTATAAAATACAATCCAGCAAATCTGAGTTCATTAGAAAAATAACTGGGGAATTTTGTCAGAGCAAGTCAAGTGAATCAGTTTTATGAATTTTCATTTGAGAATAATTGGACACAATCATTGCAGGGAACGATATGCAATCAAAAAACGAACTTATATTCATAGTATGTGAATAAAACCTTTTGTTAATCATCGGCAGCCTCCTATCCTCCGTCACCACATCCCACGATCATGGACGTCGCGGAGCCAGTATTTTATGAACTTGTCTAGTTCATTTCCCCATCTTATATTCTGTTCGTCACGATTTCTCATGTGATCTCTGGCGATACACAACGTGAGTCGTGAAGTCGAGCAGTTGTCTACCATTCATGCAACATGACCAGCATATTAGAATTTGGATTTTCTAAGGGATTCTAATTAAAATGAAACCTGAGAGACATCAAATAACTACAGACCAACAAACCCGCTCAACTGCATCTAGAGACTTTTCACCAAAGTTATCTTCAACCGAATCAATAGAACGCTAGATGAAAAACCAACCACAGGAACAAGCTGGCTTTAGAAGAAGCTACTCGACCATTGACAATATCCATTCAGTGAATCGACTAAAAGAGAAAGCAACAGAATATAAAATGCCACTTGCTATCGCATTTATCTACTTCAAGAAAACCTTCGACTCAGTGGAGATTAACGAAGTTATTGATGCCTTCGCTTTACAGGATGTAGTCACCGTATATGTCTGTGTATTGCAACATATATACCGTCACAGTGTTTTCTTTATCTGGCTACATTAAAAACCTTCGATTAAATCAAGTTAAATAATTTGCCCGAAAGAACATGATCTCTATTCTATTAACATCCATACCAAAGTCAAAAGAGGAAACAGAAGATATGGGTGATAATGATGATTTTGAAATGCTATCCAAGGTATATTACAATAACTATTTTGTATGTGGATGGAAGAGTATATATCCCTATTGCGTACATTAATATAAATTATATAAAAACCAATATCATTTTTTGTTTGGAAGTTTGTTGGTTGGTTTCTATGACGCAAGAGTAGAGGAAGAGGTGAATCAAAGCTTGGATCTGTATGTTTACGTACTCTAGAGCAAGCAGCAACGTGTCTGTGTCTTTGTGTTTACATTACTTCTCCTCTAACTATTACCAATGATGATGATAATGATGATGAATTAGAGGCATCTCTGATTTTTCATGAATAAAATTGTTTTTCTCCTACTAAGAAAGAATGTTTTTAACATAACTATTGCCATACTTTTAAAATTCAAAAGAACTGAAATATGAGGTGTTGTAAAAAATTAACAGATGAGTTAAGCATCATTTGTTTGCAAATAAATTTATCTATTTTGAATTATTAACTTGCATAATTCATCCAACGTAAATGATCCCATGACCTTTTATATGAAACGTATCAATATATATACATATATCAGCAGCTCCGTTATAAGTCGACTATGGGTCAAAGGCCTTCCCCATCTCTTTCCATAACGAGTGTGATTGCGCAAGTCTCTGCCATGTCTTACCAGCAAAGCTTTCTATCTTGTCTCTGTTTGTATAGTATTTTTTCCTACCGTCTTTACTGTCCCGCTGACACAAATCTGTTTTTTTTTTTGTTGCTGAATTAATTGTACGATTTCTCTCACCCCGGTCCTCTTTTCAGTTCATGCTGATCTTTTTTTCTATCAATAAAGGTTATTCCTAGCATTGCTCTTTCTATTTCCCTCTGTGCGATTCTGAGTTTATTTCTGAGAGTTTTGGTAAGTTTCAAAGTTTACACCTGTACGTCATAGCTGGTATTATGTAATTATTATATACGTTTTAAAGATATTGGCAGTTTGCTTTTCAGTATGACACTATCTACACCAAATGCTCTCCATCCAATGGTTTTTCTCCGTCTCACTTCATTTCCATGGCCTTTCTCTCGCTTCATCCTCTGATCGCCATGAATATACTCTTTAACTTCTCTTAAGGCTTCACCATCTACTCCTATAGTCCTTTCCAGGACTTCGTCATAAATCATTACTCTTCAGTTCATTTTGTTCTTCTTCTACCTCACTTCTTTTAGTTTTCTCTATTTACATAACTCAGCATCTTTTGTAGAACTTTCGCAGTTTCTGATAATAATGTTTTTTTTATCACAGAGCCTTAAATTCTTAAAATATTCTCCATAAATGCTTACTCATATTTTCCTTGCCTGTTTTTCAGGGGATACTCTGAAAGTTCACTGTAAAGGGTTTTGGTGATAGCTGGCTTGATGTGCGTAGGCGGTCTATTGCTGAATAACAACTTGCAAAGCCTGTCTGTTTGTGCAGTGAATTTTCATCCGAAGTTTTCGTTAATGTATTTGTTACCATTTTCACGAATTATTAATGTTAAGCAGTAAAATGATAGGCGTTTATTGCCAAAGTCTTTTTCCTATTATATATATATATATATATATATATATATATATATATATATATGATAGATTAAGGTAAATATGTATTACAACTCAGAAATTTTTATTATCATTATGGTAAAACGTTATGCATTTCGTCGTTTTTCATTGGCGTCTTCAGAAGTTTTTTGCAACACGGAAAACTTTAGAAATGAAACGAGCTGCACTGCTACAGTTTTTTTTATAATAAAAGGTTTGAGTTGTAACACAGGTTTTACTCAATCTTTAATTTCCACACTGTCAAATAACAACCACCATTATGACTGATTTCCTTACATACACACAACACACACATGAACATGCGCACGCACACCCTCGCATATATATATATATATATATATATATATATATATATATATATATATATATATATATATATATATATATATAGCAGCAGTCACCCGGGGAGGTAACCTATGCTGTCACCCCCTGCTTCAAGAACTTGCTCTCTTCCCAGGATATGTACTATTTTGTTGATCCCTTTGACGGCAGGAAGGTTAATTCTGAATGGATCAGCCCCACTCCCCGCCATTTTTCTCTTCCTTTCGTATCCTAATCTCCATTCTCCAACTGAATTTCACCGGAATCCATTGGGAATATCGAGTGAACAGTCTCATGCGTATATGTAAGTGTAAGAAAAAGAAACGGGAAAATATTTTCTCAATTCAAAACACATTTCCAGATCCATCCCCGAATTTAACCAACCGTCTCTTACCCCCCATTACTTACCCTTCCACAAAATTTAATTGAAATTCATTGAGTGTTTCCGGAGATAATTTGTGGACAGTCAGATGTTTCATCAGGAAAAAAAAAAGAATTACGAAGGAACTATAATTTTTTTGAGTGTGTGTGTGTGTGTGTGTGTGGCGGGGGGTAACTATCTTGGTGTCACCCCCTCTAGAGGTGATCGCCCCTGTACCCCACTTTAGTCATCCAGTGTAAGCATATATATATATATATATATATATATATATTTATATATATATATATATATATATATATATATATATGTACGCGTGTGTGTGTGTGTGTGTGTGTGTGTATGTGTAGGTATGTCTGTCTGTCTGTCTGTGCGTAAGTAAGGTGAAAATACATGCAATAAATCATATATATTCAACTGCTATTTCCTTATTCAAAGAGTGCTCCATACGTTGAGTAGAGACAATATTTCAAAGAAGGGTGGAGATTTTGTCTGTGACAATTGTTGCACTTTGTTTCGCTATCTTAGCCTATCAAATAAACCTATTTGATAAGCTAATAGCAATTGAAAATCAAACGACCCTGAGTGAAATCTTGTAAATCCATGCCCATCAAAGAGAGTGGAAGAGGAAGAGATTTCTTGGTTGAGAGTGTGTGACCAGCATTCGGATAGAAGCTCAGATTCCCGGTCATCCCTGATTATTTTAACCCTCTCTCTTTCTCTCTATCTATCCCTTCTCCCCTTTTCCCTCCACAATCACACACATATACGCATGAATATACATTTTTGGAGAAAGTAGAAAGTATTACTTAGGACAACAGATCTTTGTGAAATCCTCAAAAAAATCATCCTAGGAATTACACTATGATGGCAAGCTTTTGGTAGAGCAAAAACAAGAAAATTGCATTTACCCTAAAAAAAAGAAAAGAAAGGTATACAACCGATGCATCCTCCCGATGGTCACCTATGAGGCTGTTTGATGCAATCCAACCAAAAGACTCACTCTCAAACTGAGAACCATGCAACGTGCACATGCTCAACATAACATGGAGAAATCACAAGACAGCACAATATATAAGAGAAAAACAGGAGTATGAGATATCATAGAATCCCTAAGGAAACTTAAATGGCAATGGGCTGGTTATATTGCAAAAAATGGCAGACAACCACTGGGCGACACGACCCGCAACATGGATTCCAGGAGATCACATACGAAACCATGTCAGACAAATAGAAAATGGCGTAACAAATTAACAAGTACTGGCTCTGCAACGCCCATAATATAGGGGTCTTGCGATTCTTGGAAAAGGTCTGTGACCACCGACTGACGCTAAAATGCCAATACACTGGTAACATATGAATGTATAAGTATAGATGTAGATATAAAGCAGATATGTGTGCGAGTACAACGTAAACGTTAATACATATTAGTGAGAAACAATTCTATTAGCGTGAATGTCTTTTGCTATTCAACAGTTTCAATGTAAATAAGTATCTGCACATATACTTATACACACACACACACACACACATACACACACACACACACACACACACATACACACATGCGCAGGTTTAGGCCAAAATATTATTCATCTGCTCGGTTAACAATTTATTCAAAAGGCATTTTCAGATCGACGTGTAACACATAAATTGGAGAAATATTTAAAGACGTCAGAGAAGAAGAAATAGAAGATGTGATAAACTCCAGAGCAGAAAGACGTTGAGGATTGAAATTAAAAATGTGATATTGTGCGTGGGTGAGAGAAGACCACCAGAGTGCTGTTGACATTTAACACAATGCTCGCTCGAGTCCTATATGTCAATAACATATTGTGAACTATTCCCTGAATGAGCAGCAACCGAGATTTATTCAAAATGAATGGGCTTTGTCGTTGGAGACCAACATTTCCATTTATTTCATTGCTCATCAAGAGAAAAAGTTTCTGAAAATAAAAAGGGGGGAAATATAAATAGAGAAGTGGACAGAGAAAAGAAAGGGGGGAAAAGTGATGAAAGCAGTAAACAATGTAGACAAAATGTGCGCGGAGGGTAATAAGAAAGAGAAGATGACGAAGAGGTAAAAATACTAATCGGAAGAGAGATGAGAATATGGCTAGATAGAAACGTCCAGAATAAACGGATGGAAAAGAAAGAGTGTACGACCTTATTAGACAAAGTAAGAGTGATTAGTTGACGGACAATGAATGGAGGAAACATTCAAGAGGAAAACTGAAGAGTTAAGAAAATCCAGAAAACAGAGAAGAGTCAAACTCCTCTGCTACATTGCAATCTAAAACGTGAAGAAAAAAAAAATAACTAAAAAACAAAAACAGAATCAATTCTTCCACACAATATTTCTCCAAAACTACGTGTGCCATTTCGATTCGATTATAAGGAATTCCTGAAAATGATGTTTGCAGACTTCAGTAAGACAAGTCAACTTGAGTTGAGCTTTAGAAGTGGGAGTGAATTCGTCATCAGTTTTCGCATACGTCACTGGGTCACTGTTCGAACTGCATGACACCATTGGTTTTTGGTTTGGTCATTGTCATCTGTTATTGTTGTTACATATTGTTGTTACATACGAAAATAAAGTAAAAACTTGATAGCAGGAGTTTGACAAAAAGAAGAGAGAGTCAGATGAATGAGAAAGGGAGAGAGGGAGATTACTAAAAAAACGTTTGAGGTTAGTGATGAAATTTTGTAGACAAAATGGTAGGCGAGTAAGAAAATAGACAGTGTGAGAAAGTAGAATGTAAGTGAGGCACACAGAGAGAAAAGTAAAGAGACCAGAACGCCAAGAATTTATCGAGTGCAATATATGATATGCTAAAAGCATGCAGGAAGCACATACCTCTCTGCTGAAGGCGTACACTGAAAACTGAATGGAAATATTTTTCTGAAAAAATGGACAGAATTTTAAATCTACGAATACTGAGTTACCTCTCTTGAAATTTAAACTTTGCCCTTTTATTAAATGTTTATTTTTATCCTCTTCTCCTTCTGCAGAATAATTAAAAATCTCTTTATCAAAAATGAATTTCTGGATCCACCCCAAAATTTGACGTCTTCTTCCATGGGCCGTGGTACACCTTTTCACCTAATATTGTTGAAAGTCTTTCAGAAATTTTGGAGATATCGTATAGACAAACGGTCTTACACTAGTGAATACTTATTCCTTTTCCATTTTTGTTGGCAGAGGTTAAATATACTATGCAATACTAGTACATGCATGAGGGTAGGTAAAAACTAACACTGAATTTATTAACCTGTCATTGTTGTTAGTGCATATGAGGTCGGATCCACCATCTGCATAGAGTTGTTAGCTGATTTTATCTCTGAAAATTTTCACTGTATGTTATTGATATTCACCACTGAATTGCATTGACAAAGGAAATTATCCTGAAAAATGAATATTCGTTGTGTGAAATGAGTACCCAATGCACAAAAAACGCTTTGATATTGGATAGCACTATGTCACTCCTTCATCGATTGCAGTCTAAATTGAGTCAGTTATCACACTATAAAAAGGTTTAATAATCGTGCAAAAAAGTGCTGAAATGTGTTTCAACACTGATTAAACAATCAAGCAATTCATCGCTGAATATAGAAGAATCCCTTAAATTCTGTCCAGTGGACAAAGTACTTAGCAGTTATTAGCTGGCAGTCGACATCTCGGCCAATCAGAGCATGATAAAGTCACAATTTGGAATTTTTAAAATGTCGAGAAAACTGCCTTCAAAATTCGACTGAAATTCGGTCACGATATTTTCGTTATTTTTAGAGCAAAAATGATTAGTTTTCTGAACCTGAACAGACTGTATTATTATTCTGATGTATATTACAATGAATCTTGAATACAAAGTTACGATGCATGAAGCGATATTTTTTCATTTTTTTAAACATTTTTTTGCTTATTCACGCTATGAGTTTTTTTTAGTAACATTGTTATGCATATCAAAATCAGGAGTTGGTATCAAAACTAGAAAAGAAACCAAAATGATCATTGTAGCCGTGAAAATCACGAGAATATCACACAATTTTCACCAAAGTTTCCATAAAAATCAAATCAGTTATTGTGTTCGAATAATATGATGTATTTGAAATTCGTTGTAATATGCATCAGGACCATAATGCAAAGAGACCAAGCTTAAAAAATAGCAAAACAAACAGGAAGAAAAAAACCCCGAAGAACATTGTACCTCTGGAAAATTACGAAAATATCGTGAACTTACTCTCGTCAAAATTTGATAGTGATTTTGTCAACTTAAAAAAAAAGTGTCTTGTTGGGCACTTATCATGCGCAGTTGCCCATATACTCTTTTCATTTGGCTAAAGACTTATTGATTGATCTACAAATGATAGCGTTTGCACTCGCATAGTAACTATATATTATCAATATTTTTTACAAATCTATACAGCTGCTGATGTATTTACTGGCGGGTAGATATGTAATTAAATATACGCACGTAGCGTTTCGTATATATAAATGCCTGTTTAATCCTATCCACCCCCTTTCACATATAAGTTTATTTGCATATGATTAGATAGATATATAATTTTATACGTGCACAAAAGCAGACAACCTCGCTGTAATAGGGCCATTACTAATTCGTTGGTTTCATAGTTATGTCTGAACTAGGATTCCTGGGAACAATGAATCACTTGAAACATTTGCAGCTCCAAGACTAGAGATAATATAAATAAAAAGATGTCAACATTTTCTTTTAGAACAAATTTTGTTTATCTAAGGATTTTATGGTAGACGTCTCATTTTAATCTTGATATAAATCGCGAACAGATGATCAAATAAATCGTGAAATAGGGTTATTACTAAAAAGTATGTTGTGCTTCTTTTCAGTCTGTAAAGCTTTATATCGAGGAACCTTTTTTTCTTGTTACCACATCATCGTCCCACTTCTCATGTCAGTATGTGTGGAAAATATGACAACGTAAATAAATAAGTAGTGCCTTTACGCTGGCTTCGGCTTCAGTCGTCCCCACGGAGGGTTCATGTATCACATTACTGCTTATCGATGTGTGAAATAGATTTTGAGGCGATAAACCCCTGATGAGATATTGCTCACTTGCCTCGCGCTATTTCACCCATAACTTGGAACAGAGAAATGGATTCATTCCTTTACCAAGGGCACAAACTGTCCGAGTCGTTGTCTGCACGGCCAGCCCACACCTACCACAACATGAATAGAAATGATAGATATTTACTATCAAACGGAGAGACAGCACGACTATGTACGAACCAGGACTTCACGATGAAATTGGTTTTTGATATTATTTACTAATTGATATTCACCAAGTTTAGTTAGCACCGGAAACCCCCACCCCTAAAAGAATCGACATCACTAAATTAACAAATTGACGTACGAGACAAGCTCAATAGCCGTCTCGGCACCTTTATATAAATATAAGCTTTTCACATTATCATTGTTCATACTAATAAGAGTATCAATTATAGTGAGTGTGATGATGATGCTGAGGAAGGGAATGTCATTCGACAGATAATTTTAAACCATATGAAGGATATCTTCAATTTTATCACTGGGAATAAATGAACTTTTCAAGATTTGTGAATTCCTATCGTATAACTCTTCACTTTGATCTCACAATCGAATCGTTCCATTACTAAGCTGAGCTTTCACTAAGCATCTTCTTTTTTTTTGTCTGATTATTCGTAAATCTATATGGTGTATATAAAAAAAAGCCTCGTAATATAGCATGAAAATACCTTCACAAAACTAAAGGTTATATTTTACAATTGTATTAAAACTTGTTCCTCGAAAAAAAAAAAAAACGCATTTTAAATAATGGAGAGTGATTAGTTTTACAATAAGCGTCAGCTGTGAAAATTTCAGAATAAAGTTTCCATTTATTTACATACAACTCCATGTTCATATTGTGCACTTAAACATTTTTCGATATCTTTCTTTCTGTTTCGGAATGAAAACTCTAAATTTGTCCTAATTATCTTTATTTTAAATAGAGAGCGAGGGAAGTGTAAGAAGAATTATTGCTTTCCCCATGGGCACAAGTGCTAAGTAAACATAAGCAGCCACCGACTGAATTCGAAATGACTAATAAACTATTTGGAAGCTTATACTAAGAAATAAATACCACTTCGTAAGTATGAGTTTCTTTCACTTCTAAAAATTAAGTCACATCCACAGAAACTGGTTTCAGACCAAGGGTCGGCAACCTTGGTGCATTCACAGTCGGGATTACGTATTCACGAATGGACGTCAGTCTTGATGGATGCCATCGAAGTACATCTAGTTTTTCCTCAGATATAAGAATGATACATCCATCATTTCAGATGAAAATTATTCTTACTTAACCACAGAGGTCAATCAATAATCAAAGAACTCAATTTAGTCGCAGTTTATTTCAATCAAAGCATTATTGAAGAGATACGCATAATCTTTAAACGTCGAAAATTAAGCTTAGTATCCTAATATTTACTTATGAGGCAGTCTTAATCCATTCGCAGCCCGCGGGCTGTAGGTTGCCTACCCCTGTCGAGAACTAACTCTATTTTAATAGATATTCTTCTCAACAAATCACCTGAAAGTTCACGTTTTTTTTCCATTAAAAATATTTGTAAACTTCTTGATCAAAAATCAGTCACCATGACTGCCTATCATATCTGCAGCGTCGGCATGAAACGGCGAATAGAGCAACAAATATTATATTGTGATGAACCCATTGACAGAAATATTAATAAATTCGCATTCCTTAAGACCAGACGCAGAGTTAGGCCAGTGTAGACGTCTGTATTAATGTCAGTGGGTGCATAATCACGCTTGTTAAGCAGTGCAGATAATGAGCAACTCAATCGGGAGCAGTACCAGTACACAAAAGATAAAAGCAGGGATTTCAATAAGGTCTCTGGAGAAAGCCGAACTCACTGATCAGAGGCCAATAATCAATATATTATGTTGTTTGAGCGTGGAAACAGAAAGCACAGTTCACTTGAAGTGATTAGAATGTCTGTGTTCATTTATCGAAGTCAACACGGCTGAGGGTAAGGCCAATATATGAGAAAAGATTGTGACGTTTTTTTTTTTTTTTCCGAGCGCTGAAAGTTTATTTATGATTAGAAAGGCAGTGTTTGAGATGGAAAGACTTCGATCGAAGAACATACATCCCCATGGGCATAACAGGCTGAATCATTTTTAAATCGGTTAGTAGTTGAAATCAATTAAATCTGAATTTCATTTTTTCATGGGGAATTCCGTTATAAGTATATAAATTGTTGCTGAAATGAATTTGAATTGAAATACTAGAACGGCAAGCCTCTTATTATTTACCAGTAGATAAATACTGAGCAGTTAAACATTTTTGTACTTCTGATTTGAGCATAAAAATATCAGTTCTGGTTTGTCACTCAAAAGAGTCGTTTAATAACATGCCGTGTTGGGGTGATCAATTAGAAAAATGTGTACAAGAGGAGATAAACGAATAAGTTACTTTTGTTTTTTGTTGGATTATTAAAAAGTCCTGATTTTTCAAAGAAAATAGAAACAAAACAAATCAAAAGACGATACAATTGGGTGCTAACTGAAATGCCAATTTAGCATAAAATTACATAATAAAATTAACCCAACCTAAAAACATTTTCAAGGGGGGAATAAAGAAAAACAAGAAAGTTTGTTCTGTTCGAGACATCATCATCATCATCATCACCATCATCATCATCATCATCAGTTTTTTAACGGCCGTCGTTGGACAACTATCTTCCCCATGATGTGCCACATTTCTCTAACATGGGCATTACGGAGCTAGTATTTTCTGAATTTGTCTACTTCATCTAGACATAATAAGGAGTAAATTTTCGGCCCTCTAGCTCCTGTGGTGCAGCCTGCACGCGTGACAGTTAACAGTCTTAGTGATAGTTTCTGATATTTCGTTCAGTCTATACGAAATGAACGACTAAAGCAGATATACAAAATACATCAGGAATAGAAAAAATTTGATTCCTGTACTCCGCGACGCCCATGACAGAGATGTGTGGTGAATCCTGTGGAAGGTCTAAGTCCAACGACGGACGTTAAAAGACTGATGATGAAGATCGAGTACTCACTTTTGAATTTCTAGGATTTTCAAGTTGGATAAAAAATGTTTGCTCTGATTAGCGAAAGATCTTCATGAAGAAATCTGCTGCCATAAATTCATTTGGTCAAGTCTTTTTCTTCATTTCCCTCTTGGAATCTAATTATGTGGTAACAAAAAGCGGATCATGAAAGTCATGTATATTTGATGCAGTTAGATCTAACAAATAATTAAGAGGGTAAGACATAAATTCAAATTATAGCAAAAGTGCTTTATACACTGCTTGATAGTATTTGGTGATATTGTGAAGTATTGATTTTCGCATGGAATTTGTATTGGATTATCATCGGTCAGTACTTTCCGGACTAGTCCGGCATTCTGGCCAGGAAATCTTCATCAAAAAGGAACTTTTCGAATCCTCCAAAAGCCTGCAAAATCAATGATCACGGCTGCTCCAAAGTGAGTACCGTGTTGGGGTAAGATGTCTCCGGGACGTCCTTTTTTTTTTGAATGTTCAGAAATACAAACCCTGGATTTTATATTGGAATGATTTCAATATTACTTTTATGAAAATAGGTTATCATATTCTATTTGATAGTTAATTTTAAATGATCACATTATAATATTCAGTCTGTATTTGTTCGTTTTGTGAAGATTTTCAATTTCTTTTCCTTAGAGACAGTTATCAAGTTTCACTGATTCGACCTAAGGGACTGGTCTGCAAATCACATTACATCTGGTATAATATTCTAATTCTGAAGTAACAGTCAACTTTTCAAATTTATCTAGTTCTACATGAGTTTTGTCAGACATACGCACTGGCGCGGTGGGGAATCGGGCGTGGACGATTCGCCATTGGTGTTTCTTGGCTGCAATACAAGTCAACCGTTCCACGATTATTAAGTGACACAACAGCTTTGCAAAAAGACGTAACAGATATGAATAATTCGAACAAAAGATATCAATAATAATTTCATTTTTTAAATTCACCAACATAAAGAGTCAGGGACGTACAAACAGCTAAGATGAATTTCATGGGGGGTTTTTTCGACGTTCATTCTCAACATTTTATAAACTCTGGTGTTTTGTAGCGCTCTGAGTTTTCTTTGAATAAAAACTGAACTGCCAGGCTACTTTTAAGGATACAGTACTTCATTCTCTGATAAAGTCTGTTTCTGGTCTTCAGGGAATTTGCACGTAACATCTTTCTGCTTGTCCGTACTTTCCTACTCACTCAAGAAGATTAGGGAAGAAATTCTCTTTAAATTATTTTAAATTCAAGGAAATAAATTAAATATTTCCAGAACCTGTTAATTTTGTTCATAGAGAATGATTTAGAATTCCAATGTTTTAAGGACACAAATACCCTTAGAATGTAACAATTTCTTTAAAAACTCCAATGATGCTAGATTAACAACTATTCTCAATATGACGCCGATTTTACAGTAACAAGAACAATCATATCCTGTTTCTTTGAAATGATCCCACAACCTTGGATGATAGAACATTTGAAGATACTAAAAATCCCAAAAGAAATAGAGAGCTAAATAATGAAGATAATGAGGAATTGGAAAGTGGAACTAACTGCACCAGGAAAGTACCCAACCGAAGTCATATAAAAAGGTATATTCTAGGGTGATACACTATCCTCACTAAATCCGTCATAGCAATGATACCGCTGTTGACGAACAAAGGAGATGGAGATACAACTGAAAGAATCACCGACCAGGAAACCATCAGGGTACCCAACGACAAAGAAAACTTCATGTACTTGTGAATTTGGGAACCAAAGACGATCAATCAGGATGAGATGAAGGAAAGGTAGACTAATGATACCTTAGAAGAAAAAGGAAATCACTGAAAACAAAACTCTCCAGCAGAAATTTAATCAAAGAAATAAATATCTGCTGAAGGAATGATGATAAAATGACAGAGGTTTTCGCTTGTACTTCCAATCGTGTGAAGTTTTTGAAAATGAAAAATCTTGAAAATGCAATGGGTTTCATGTGTTTTTGTAAATTGACTTACCTGAATCCCGTTTTAACATCATTTTCATCGTAAGTCATCATCATGAGTCCACTGCTGCACAAAAGGCCTTTCCCATTTCTTTCAATCATGGCCACAATCGTGCTAATCTCTGCCATGTCTTACCGGCTGACTTTCTGGGATGGGAAATATGTCTTAACGCTGTTTACATACTCCGTCTGTGTTTTAAGATCATTTAAACATTTATATTCAGCAGTATTATTCATTATTGATTTCATTATTCGTGTTTTTTTCATTTACATGAAAAATATAATTTGGTTGAAATCTTGATTTAACTTTCCACTTCAAACAGCCTCAGAAAATGAAAGCATCTTTTCAACATTATATATATATATATATATATATATATATATATATATATATATATATATATATATATATATATATATATATATATATGTATGTATGTATATATATATATAAATATATATATGTATATATATATATGTATATATATATAAATATATATATATATATATACATATATATATATATATATAATTCCATAAAAGATCGCAGTCTGGTTTCGTTTTTCAAGAGTTTCATTTTTCTTTCATCTCATAGTACCCTACGTTTAGTACGTTTTAGAATTTACTTCACACCTATTTACACGGATATAAACGTAAAAGCTGAAATCATTTTCGTTCTAAAATCAAGAGGGTACAAAATGATATCGCTTTTAAGGATTCCATATCATCAGTCTTCTATCTCTCGTCATTTATGCCTATTTTCAACACAAATAGATTTTTTATTCGGCGAGAAAAAGGTCAACACAATACAGCCAGAAATGAGACATCATTGCAAGTTGACAGCCAAAGCAAAAATGGGATCCCGATTCAAACTTCATAACTGTTTTGTTTATGTTCCAACAGAGCCTTAATAGATCTACATATGCCCAAGAATTCCGAGGTATTTTTTCAAAGTTTGCGTTGAAGCTTTTTGGGAAATTTGATACTAGAGTTCGACTAATTTTCGGACCTATGTATCGTGGAGTAATAAACTGTGGTCCTCTAACAAGCCTTATTGCTACAAACTAGCTTAGTTGAATTCTGATTCTCTGAGTAATTGGTTATATATAAAACTCTCCACAACCATGTATATTTCATTGTCTTACAAGAAGAAAAAGGCGTTTTTGCGTTAACGCTTGAAATCTATCAATGTAATGCGAAGTGTGATTTTTCTCTTTATTTGTCTGAGACGATAGACTCTTCCACATGAAGCTAATAGTTTGGATGATGAAAAATTTGAAACAATAGAATCTTACCTTGGAACGAGATAAGTATTATATAATAAATAAACTTAAAAAATATCGATGAATTATTTTTCCCATCGATTAACTTATGAAAGTTCATACCTTGCACTGTCTTTATCAGTTAAATCTATTTTTATTCTACTCGGGTATAAACGTCAAGTTATTGAACCAGCTTGTACTTTTGACCAATTTGCTATGAGTAAGAACTGATTGCTCCGCAACTTTAACCCCATACCAGACTAAGTTGAGCTTAGCAAATAAATAAATGCCAAATATGATAATTAGCTGGCTGAATTTTAGGAATTGTATTCGATTCACATTAACACAATTACTGCCATTTCTTTAATAAAATGCCAAAACTGATTTTCGTTTATTTGATCTCAGAAATATCTCGGAGAACTTTGAACGCTTCCACCCGTATACACATGCGAACATTTTTTTATATACCAGATGGTACGTGCACGAACGTAAGGCGTTGTTATGTAGATAGATAATGGAGAGTCAACGTTTTAATTGAAAGATAACTGAGTAACTCAGTTTGAGTTTCAGATCACTAATATCAATATCTTGTGCACTGTGCAAGGAAATCTTCGAAATGTCTTTGAAATTAACTTGGCTTTTCATTGCTCATGCGTGCATATTGTGTGGAAAAGTGATGATGTCAATTTGTTTTAACAAAAATCATGACTGAATCTAAAAATGTACATTTGGCTCTGTTCAAGGACATGAAAATTACAGCGATGATGAAGCAGTGGATCATTGAAGCTTCTGGTAATAAAGCAGTATTTTCAAATATATATTGGTTAGTGTTTTCAAAGTTTAAAAGATGAAGGACAAAGAATGCTCACGAAGACGCCAGATCTTGAAATTTGAATTAGAGAAACCTTTGAGGCAAGATGCTGAAGAAAATTTCAGAGTGATCCAGTCAAATGTCCAACGAAGAAAAAAAGAACATCTCAATCAAAACAGAATCTAGTGAAGAAAAAGTTATTCGTGGTTGGTGGTATTCAACGAGAATGTCTTACGGATCGCTAGAATCTGGATAAACTATCAATGTATCGTGAGCGATCTGCTCTGTCGAATAATGCATTAACTACACAGATTACAATTATGGAGCCATCATATAAAATTCTATCGTATGCACCGTAGTTTTAAGGTATGTTTTCTTACTGAACAGCAATTCAAACAATTAAAGTATCGAAGAATTCATGGAAAGTCCGCTCGTTCTTTTATTATAGGATGCACAATTTAGTTGAAAAACTGCGAAAATGTTTATCGACATAGTTTTATCCAGTCATTCCAGTCTCTGTTTACACCTGCTTTATTTTTTTAGACAATAGATCAGTGGCTTTCCAAAACAACTTTCCTAAATAAATACGTATTCACAACTTGATGACTTGAAACTTACGATAAGTGATTAACTGCAGCGATTGAAAATAAAGAGTACAAATGTTTTATAGGTACTCTTCATTTGGACTACAAATGCCAATGATATCATTATGTTTCCCATAATATGCCGCCTGTAAAACATGTTAATATAGTAGCAAAGCAATCATAGCCACTGTTTCTAACTGCATTTCACCCAACGTGAAATTGATGGTTTAATCTTGTATTAGATATTTATCAAAAAACGTGACTGAATGTTCGGTAGATGTACCGTAATGAGCACTAAATGTTTTCTTGAGTTCTGATATGAAGTGTTCTCATTATTCCATGTATTTATTGGATGATCTTCTTCATATTTGTGCAATACGAAGTTTTGTTCGAGGATGGCCGAGGAATGTATCGATTAAACATAGCGTTGAAAACATTGAAGACGAAGTCCGAATAATATATAGACTTACCATTGAATATAAGAGAGGCCATTCTGGACAGCCAAATGACATATCCAGTTGTGGACTGTTCTGATAATGATTTGTATCATATTATTTTTATAGTACATAATTAAGACACACGCTTAATTACACTGGCAATCAAAATGTGCACGATCATGTATGGGGTTATCACTGTTATATCTGAGAGGAACATTCACAACAAATGAGTAAAAGTGACATTTATTTAATGAGTAAAATTCACTTATTCATCTTTTTGACTACGATCAAAATGAATCAACAGTTTATATATGATTTATAGAATATGTTACTTCTAAAAGGCCATCAAATTATCATTAGTCAATTGTGTGACACTGCTGGATTTGTACTGATACTATCACGCTACCTGTATATGACCTGGAAAACATGACAGCCAAAACTTGAGTTCAAAATACAATTAAATGTATCAGGACACGCAAATAAATGCCCTTTAAAAGGAAGAAACCTCTTGACCTGATGGGCCCATTTAAAAAAAATATTCATAAATCAATCACATCAGATTTTCATACAATATAAACGGGTTGACGCTTAACAAAAATAAAAACAAAATTTTGCATGAAAACAGACCAGACATAGATTAGATTGTCAAGATATAAACAGAAAATACAACAAAAGCATCAGCAAAGAGTTAATTTATTCTATTTTTCAAAAACAATACAAATCATGAAGGGAAACATTTAAAAGAGAAAATATACGTTATTCACAATATTTTCATCGATAGCCACAGTCTTGTCACTGGCATGGCATACAGGTTGACGGAGAAGAATAAAAGGGAGAACTTGCACAGATCATCACACTTACACACCAGTCAGTAGTAGCATAGTCAATAAGAAGAAAATAACGTATCAGACGTCTGAACAGACAAAACGATTAATGATTTTGTGTGATTACTGCTTCGGTGTGAATGTTCTTTAAAATTGCATGAACCTAGCCTTTTTGGTAAAATTGTATAAACAATAATGAAATAGATTTGCAAATCTTTTCTTCTTAGCAAACAACTGATACCAACACTAAATTGGGCCTAACCTTCTAATTAAAAAAAAATCATATTTGAATGCTTTGTCAACGGATACCACTCTTAGAAATCCCCATTTTTTGTTTCTGTATGAATCAAGGTTATATTTCTCTTTTCCAATGGACTGTTCTAATATACATTTTTGGGGGCTCTACGAAAGATATTATTGCTTAAACACTCTTATCCTCTGTAAAAATAACTTTGCAAAGATAACTCCTTATAGTAAGATAATGCCGATAACACTACGTATGATTCAAAGAACATTTTTAGTTAATTATACCAGTCTAAAAACATTTTTCACTCGGAAGTAGCAAATTTTATGCGTTATAGATTTCTCTTCTAGAAAATATATCTCAAACTAGCAGTATACTGAATTATATATGACTGTTGATGAACCTTTTATGACAACTAGACTTAGAATCTAGTCAAAAATTTAAAAAAGGGGGGAAATATATTTATATTATGTAAAAAATAGGATTAGGATTAGATTTTGTTGGTTGTACTTGAACAAAGATAGATCTAGTTGGCAATTTATTTATGCGTACATCTAAAAAAAATACTCGTATTGCGTGTAAAGAATCTTACCTTATTCTGGCCTTTACAAAAAATATGCAGCAATTAAAAATTCAAAATTTTTATTGCATTGAATTGACTTGGTGTCGTTTTGCCGATGTTAATTTGCTTCTGAGAAGTACTGTGAGTGGAAAGAAACACACTATTCAAGACAAGCTACCACAGTTGGAATTTTCCCGTAATTGTATTATTAAATAATTATATTCCTTTCTAGCCATCATTAAATTTATCAGAAAAAGTAAGGTACCCAATACTTTTTACCTTCGTATAGTCTCGAGCCAGCATTTAACGCCTCTGTGATATTCAAATACCCTTTTCCTGTTGTGTGAATAAAGATATTATTATTGTTACTTGCTTAAAGGCTGTCTTTGCCGACCATTAAGCCCGGTGACAGGTCATTTTCTTTGTATCGAATCAATTATATAACAATTGTTGTAAAAGTGCTATAACAGTGCTCCACTCGAGGGACGCCGAGTAATATATTAAATGTGTCTTTGATTTGTGCAATATATCCGCACATATATACACAGACGCACACACAAGATATTCCTTTGACCCATTGAATCAATAATAAGTGTGAGCGCGAACACAGACCCCAGAAAATATTTTTTCAGCTGCTAATCAACCATTTTCCCAACATTCTTCAAGTTGGAGCATTTTAGAGTTATCTTTATCCCAAACCTAAATCTCATGTTCCAAAGAATTCATTTCTAAAGTATATGGAGGGGAATAACCAAAATACTTCAAAGCCGAAGTTTCGTGCGACAGACAATAGGAAAGGGATAAGTTCAGCTTTATGGCAACATCGTATATAGAATCCCCCACCCCTAATTCCGTGTTTCTGAGAATGATTTGCCAAAAAAGCAAAGAAAAATAATCAATTTAGTTCAAAACCGTAGTTTCGTAAGATGTTTGCAAAAAAGACGGCCCAGTTGAACAATATAGTCAGATTGTAAATAGAACTTCCACCCTCTATCCGCTAGAAAATGCGATTTGGAAGAATGAGCTCAAGAAAGGGAAGTAACTGCAATACTACTAAGCCATAGTTCCGTACAATGGACGGAAAGAGAGGGTCAATTTTTGTACCATACTTAAATTCTGAATACACCAACCCACCCAGTAATAAATATTGCTTTTAGGGAAATGATTTTTCAATAAAGCAAAAGTAAGTAACCAAGTTACTTCAAAGTCGTATTTTTGTACGATGGGTGATATTTTAGACTCCAGTTCTTGATAAACGATTCCACAGTGGAGTAAAAGGATACACAGAGGAGTATGGATACATAATAAATAGAGTTACTCACCCATTATGAAAGAAATTTTTATATTCATGTTTCAGGAAAATGCTTTTTTCCTATGGAGTTCATTTTATTGAAAATAACGATGAAGTTTCAAGGGGAATCATTTCTCGATAAAGTGAAAATGAATAAACGGAATACTTTGGAACTATGGACTGAAAGGGAGGGTCCAGTTCAGCAGTATAGACACATCATAAATAGAATCCCACCTAAAAGATTCGTATTTTGGAACAATGATATCCAAATGAAGTCAAAAGAACTAACAACAATACATTGAGTCTGCAGTTCCACTCTAATGATATGAATCAGAGTTCAAAAAAGTCATTGCTGATGTCATAATAATTCTAAATTTATGTGGGCATACATTTTAGATCCAGTTCCGTAATGTTATTCTTTAGTAAATTGAAGTCCCCAACTAAGACATAATGTAGCGGGTGAAAACCACCTGTATTTATTTTATTCACAAAGCACCCAGATGATGCAGGTCAAAAAAAATTCTGCATACTATGTGCCGTTTTCTCTAGTTTATGGTAACATGCATACAGAAAAACAATGGTTTCTATAAAGATCATTATCGTCATCATCACTATTATTATTTATTTATTTAAACATCTCTTACTACGTGTTTGAACATTGTAACATAAATAAAGGAAATTGCCATAAATTTTGCCATAACAAAGTCTGGCAACAAAGTGACATACACGTCAGTGCAGCAAGAGAATGGTTCTTAGAATATAATTTAGCAATAAAAACACGAATTACACGGATGCTTTCATCAGTCGCCGAATATGTTGACGATGAGATGCGCCAGTAAACATCAGGCCAACATAGGCAGAGAATCTTTTATTATCTCACTCCATCCTTGTTCCCCAGTTTGTTTGTGTTGATAACACCGTCATTTTCTCTGTGCCCCCAGAATATATCCGCAGGAAAAAATATTGGAGAGGCGAACGCGGAAGCAAGTGGGAGATGAAACGAATAGACAAACACACACACACACACACACACACACACACACACATATATATATATATATATATATATATATATATATATATATATATATATATATATATATAAAATGAAAACTAAAGATGGCGTATTGAAATTTTGTATGTTTTTATTTTTCTTTCTTTATTTTTTTTAATCATTTATTGGAGAGTACCGGGTCAGTAACGAGTAACCTGTCAGAAACCATCAACCACAACTGTCAACATAGGTTTCTTCAGTTTTTAAGTTGGTCTCGCTGACTGGCTATGTACAGGCCGCGCGAACGGTGCAATAGGGCTGAAAATTAACTCCTCAATAAGTCAAAAATGAGCTTTTTTTATCTTCTTGAAATTCACCTAAAAAGAGTTCAATATATGATTTAAGTTCATGATAAATTAGTCCCTTAGTCACTGTCCGGTAGCATTTATGTTTGTATTTTGAAAATTTTGTCTTTTTTTCTTTCTTACAGATCACGATACAACAAAAGTCAAGAGAAGTAATTTTCATTGATTACCCCCAACACAGCATGCTGCTAAAAGACGTTGGTCACATGACGGTCTCTTTTAAGTGACAAATCAGACCTGCCCTTTTTCCCTCTCCAAAATAATGGTAATCAAATTTGAAAAAAAAAAGAAAAATCGCATATGTTTTGCTCTCATTTTTATAACAGTCAAACTATAGTTTGTTGATTTATTCGCATGGGTGAATCAGGTAACCGTGTGTGGATTGGGCGAGTGTATAAATTTCTTTCATAGTTCTGTTATTTTTAAATCTTCTGATTATCATTGCATTTATTTTTCTCTGCAAGACAAATGAGGACGATACAAAAATATTGTGTAAGTTGATATTTCATTCGTGGAATTCATGAAGTCTCAGTTGATAAAAATGACATCATAATTAGTGGAAGGAAGTTGGCAAATGTTTGTTTTCTTGGATTTCGAAAAAAAAAAAAAGAAGGAATTGTCCGTAGAATTTTCCCCCAATTCTTCGTTTCATTGCAAACTCTTCGAAATAGATTAAAAAAAAAAAAAATTCCGTTATTTCAAGAGTACCAATTATCACGAAATGATATCCTTTATAAATTACTAAGAATAACATTTTGGGGAAAGTTATGTGGATAAAATAAATAAATGTTACAAGGCAGAGAGAAATATATACACATTAGAGCCAAATTTTGTTAGATCTTAAATATCTTGTTTCTGTTATTGTGCATGTAATTTCATTAGACATAATCGGAACATATTTATCTTGAATACGGTTGGCTCTATTTTTGACAAAAGAATATTCAGTAAATCAGTAAAATAAGTACGCTATTGATGGTATCTGGTTACTAAACATAACCAAAATAAAGACTGAACTAACAGTAAATCAGTGAACACTCTATCTAGATTTCCAGACACAACAGGTAAATAAACAAAACAATCCAATTTTTACGGGCGTCAAGGAATCTACAAGTGCTTTTCCAAATACAAGGACAACAAAGACAGAGAGCTATTCCTCAACATAAGTAAACGATGAATCGGTAGCCCTTTGTTAGAGAAACATCAAAATTTTAAGCAATTCACTCATCTCACACTGAATAAATTGCTGGCCACGGAAAATCACAGATGAAGGCTATGGAAACAACCGATCCCTATTTGAACGACTTAACACACAAATATTAGAAATGGGTACGTATCATTTCTCACATGGTGCAAATGATTAGTTCGGATATACCGACACTTATGAGATGTGCATTGGAATCTATTGTTATAAGAGTCTCTCTCCCTCTTTCTCTCTATATATACAGGTGTGTGTGTGTGTGTGTGTGTGTGTGTGAGAGAGAGGGTGTATAAAAAAAGGGTACGGATCAATCACAAAAATAGTTTAGTGGACAAGTATCGAGCTTGTTGTTTTGTTTCGATTCAATCATATTAGAGAAATTCACGATTTCTATCCTAATTACGTGACGTTGTGCGATACAAAGTCCCAGTATAAGATCGATACTTATATTTCCATTCATTACTCTCTCTATATCCAAATACTTTCATCTTCATCTCTTTCTCACTGTCTCTCAATATGAGTGCATATTTATGTATATATATATATATATATATATATATATATATATATATATATATATATATATAAGTATGTATGTATGTATGTATGTATGTATGTATGTGTATATGAGTACGTATATATATATGTATATATGTATGCATATATATATATATATATATATACACGTATTCATATAAGTATACATAAATATGTATTTGTACGCATGTATCTGCAATATATACATATAAACATATATATGTATATATATATACACGTGTGTACATATATGTATATTATCCATGTATATGCATATATATGCGTATGTATACATTTGAGTATAGATATATACATAGGTATATATACATATATATATTTACACACATATATATGCATATACATATGTATATGTATGTATCTGTATATATATATACATATACATATATATATATATATATACATCTATATATATATGTTTGTATATATATGTTTATATAAGCATATATATATATGAATACACATATATTTTTCAATATATATATGTAAATACGTGTACATATGTGTGTATATATATGTATATATAACTATGTATATCAGTGTGTATATATTTTGGATATATATATCTGTATTCATGTGTATATATACGTGTTTATATGAATTTGTATTTATTTAAATATACACATGTATGTATTGCTGTGTTTATATCAATGTATATATTCATATATATGTACATATGTATGCATATATGCTGATATATATGTACATATATTTGTTTGCATAATTATACAATTCGTATGAATGTATACATATATGTGCAATATATGCACAAATATTTATGCATACACACGTATACCTATACATATATATTATATATGTTCATATGTAAGTATGTATATACCTATAATTACATGTATAAATATATTTGAAGATAGATTTATCTATGCATATAAACATGTATATAAATGTATGTATATATATATACATAAATGTATTCATTTACCTATATATTTGCATGTATATGTATATATATATATGTTTATATATATGAATATATGTATAAATATACATATATAATTTTATATTGATATGTGATGTTTTATTATAGTTAACATATGTGTATATATACATGTATTCATATACATATATGTATGTATATATATACATATATTTCTGCATATATATGTATGCATATGCTTATATATATACATATATATACATGTATATACACATGTAAATATATATATATATATATATATATATATATATACATTTATACACATGTATATATACTTATAGATATATGTATATTTGTTTATACATAAGTATGGATATACCTTTATATATATTTTTTATGCATATACATGTATCGATATATACATAAATGAATATATGTGTGTGTGTGTGTGTGTGTGTGTATATATATATATATATATATATATCATCATGACACAAGTATCAAATTTGCTATGTTCGTGTTCTCGAAATTTATGAACAAATCTGCCTGAATGGCTGCAAGAAAATACAATTTGAACTTCAGTAGAGACCCCCATTTTTTTTAGAGATGGCATGATATGATATGTCTTGGGAAAAATAATTTTGCGTTTCAATGGTTGATCTTGTCAATTTTACTTTCATCGTGCCAAAGAAGTTACGGACAAATTATGATGAAATTCTATTTTTCATATATTTATGAGTATATATATATATATATATACATATATATATATATATATATATATATATATATATATATATATATATATATATATATATATATATATATATAAACCAAGTGGTGTATAGAAAACATGATATATCCATGAAAATTGAATTTCACACTGGATCATAATTTTGACTCTCAATATAAACATGGTTCACTTTTTTTCAAAACCATTTTAGAGACACCAAATCCTGGTGGGTTTATCATCATCTGCGATGCAAGCATCCCACAATAAAATCATTGATGACTAATTAAAGGCATGAACCCCCAGAATAATTAATTAATTAATCAATATATATAAATTTTCACGTCCTGCAGTCTCAGTAGAGGTCAGAGTTACCGTCGCAATAATCCCCGAAGGAATGGCATACCCTGTAGCTAGATTGCATCTACCAGGACAGTTTCAAACCTCCGACCTTGGAGTCCTTCTCTTATACGTGCAACCTCAGTAGACCGTAGGACGCGAATCCTCGAGTTCAAGAGTGGTGTTGACTTCACTTTATGACTCAGCTGTTCTGACTCGGCTGTCTATTGTGTTCTTGCTGCAGAAATCCCACCCGACAATTTTACACACGAAACCAAGGCATATATATATATATATATATATATATATATATATATATATATATATATATATATTGTGTTATATTATATTGAAATTCTCATTCGAAATTATCTCCCATCATTACTCGATGAATGTATCATTTGGCCTTGCTAACGAAAATAGAATAAACAATTAAAGAAAATGGAGCTGCTGCAGGAAGCAAACCTGCCTCTGATTGTTGCTCTTACCATCGAGCTAAAGAGTCGACGGTAAGGCAAAGGCCCAAAGAGCTGTTTTAACTTCAAATTCTTACTTAGTTTTTCAATGGTCTACATCTGATCTTTTTGTTTCTTTCAACGCGACAATTATGTTATTGAGAAATTGATATTCGAGCCAAGAGAATCATCATAAATTGTGTTATATTGTATTGGAACTCTCCCGATATTACATGGTTAATACAAAGCTGTCTGTTATCACCTTATATCTCCAAAAGTTGTCCATGAATTTCAATGAAACCAGCAATGTCTGAGACATGACATCGGACAAAATGTTTTTTTTCACATAGAAATATGAAGAAAGAAAAAAAAACCAAGGCGAAGATTTGATGATCATCGATCTTCCAGAAATTGCAGCATAGGTTTCTCACAACAGACTTGCAAAACTTTTCACACAACAATAAAAGAAAGGGAACCATGATTTTGTCCAAGAATAATGATCAAATACACGAGAAACGAGACGATAAAGACGTTTGTAATCACTAATCTATTAATATACTACCTAACATTTATACAATGTTTTCAAAGATACTTACATATAGATAAAGAACCACTTCGCACCACCCCAAACAACAAACAAGAACAAATGTGCGAGCAAGCAGGCTTGAAAAATGAATATTAAACTGAAGGCCACCAATGATCACATTTTTGCTAAAAAATTCTTTGGTACAACAGATATGAATTGACTGTACACACCGACCGATCATGTCATTTGAACATACATTGAATTTTCAGGTATCAAACAATTCAAGAAAGTCAATTGGCGGCCATCTTGAAAAATGGTAAATCAAGTTGTCAATCGAGGTGATCAGAACCATCTGGTGAAGTAACACACCAAATTGTATGCTTTTATCGTGAGTTGCACGATTTTGATGTTATTTTTTTATTAATATAAATATATGTGTAGGATCTGACTATACAAGAAAGGAGGCAATAAAGACCTTGGCGAATACAGCGCTATTACTCTACTACCTATCATTTACAAACTATTCTTGAAAATACTTACAAATAGACTATCAAGAAAATTAAGTGTACGACTATTGACAATCTATACACATAATACAGGTTGATTTTAAAGACATCTGGATAAAGTAAAACATATGGTTTGTTTAACGTAGCAGAAGCCGTTATAGGAGTCATCAACGCAATATGAGAATAAGGCATGAATGATAATTATATAAAAGTTATTTAGATTATACGCGAAAATGGTCCAGCAATAATCAAAATTTATCTTGGCATTAACGTGTTAAAGATTGAAAACGGGATGAAATAAGGGCAAACAGCACCACTAAAACTCTTTGCAACCAACATTTGGAACACCTTTTGAAAAACAGTCCAGGAAAACCTGGGATTCAGCGAGGGATTAACTAAAAACGTTTAGTGATATAAATTGAGAAAGCTAAAAATAAAATCAAAGATCAAGAAGACAAAGACTGAAGTAATACTGAATGATAAAATCCCTCCAAAAGACCCTAAGAATTGATGGAGAAGCCTTTGCAGAAGTTGAGGAATACTGTTACCTAAATCAAGCAATAAAACTACAGTAATGGAATGAAACGGTGCATAACGATCGGCTGGAAAGCATTCGATATAAATAGAGACATACTGAAAAGGAAATTGCCAATATGCTTAAAAGGTAAAGTATAAAATCGATACACAATACCAACAATAACATACGGGTGTGAAACCAGGAAACTTACAAAACCACTCGAGAACCAACTCAGGAGAGCACAAAATATTATCAAAAGAGCAATATTAGGAATAACTCATGGCGATAGAAAAAAAACCCAGCATGAACCCAAGCAAGGACTAGGGTGGAGTATATCGTATTAGTAATTAAATAACAAAGATGGAGCTGTGTAGGTCACAAGGCAAGAAGAATAGGCAACAGGAAGAGCAAAAGACTTACCTACTGTGCCTGTGGAACATTGAATGCAGTAAGAAAAACAGGACACACGATGGAGAGACGAGATAGAAAAGTTTGTCGGTAACACATGGAAGAGATGAGCGCAATCACACTCGTCATTGGAGGAGACGAGAAAGCCCTGATATAACAGCGGATTATATGTATATGTAAGATATAGACAAGACTCATCAATCCTGACAAAGCGGAAAGAGTAAAATTTCTAAAAGCATCTTGAAAAATATCGACAACAAAATGATGGACTCACTAAAATATAACCAATGGGAAAGTACTTGAGATATAATTGACTGGTTCGACAACATTGAGGATAAGAACAATACTAATTTCATACCATTAATTCATATATATATATATATATATATATATATATATATATATATATATATATAGAGAGAGAGAGAGAGAGAGAGAGAGAGAGAGAGATGGATTGACAGTCTGGCTAACAGAGATAGACAGAAAATGAGAAAGGCGGAGAGTTGAAAATGAATGACGAACTATTAATACGCCCTCAGAAATATATAACGGTATATATTCTCAGCCTAAATGAATATAATAAAAAAAAAAGAATCTGGATACGTTGGGATTGTATGACTCAGTTGTCAACCCATATTTTGCAATTTGAAAGAATTAAAAAAAAAGTAACACTTGTCAAAACAGATTTTATGTTTATTGAAACACATGAAAATGTTAAATTTTTATCAACTACTCAACAAATGCGCGCGCAAAATTACGATTTTTCTTTTTCACCCTCTCTTCATTTCTCTACTTTGCCTCACTCACCGTACCTGTTCAAACACGTATGCACACACACCTGCACACACACATACACACACACACACACTCACTTACACACACATACACACACACACACACACACATATAGGTATTTATTTTCATGTGTGTATCCGTACATCTGTCTGGAACATTCAGTCTCCGGATCTGAAGCGAAGGTTTCAATCCTGCCCCGCGGTACTGGATGGGTTAAAGGAAAGTCTATAGCCACACTGAAAAGATGTAATACATCGAAACAGCTGTCTGTGGATGACACAATAATATATATATATATATATATATATATATATATATATATATATATATGTTTACATACTTAGAACAAAAAATTAGAGCATATGCTGTGACCATTCAATCACAAATGCCTTCGTTTTTTATTAATGCATCGATATGAAGCACATAACGGGAAACGCACGCACCCCCTACACACATACGCAAACTACAGTCTGCCCGCTAGGGCATGTTACAGAGCAGAGGTCGGCAACAGGTGGGCCACAGGGTTTTTTCATGGGCCTCGGACCTTTTCTAAAAGATTTTTCAAAACGTATGATCTGTGTGCCATTGAACTGTTGATAGCTTCTAGATGGTCTTTTGTGTCACGATTTGTTCAATTTTTGCTTACATAAACATTGCATTGTATACGTATTGTCAATGAGAGACCACTATCTTTACACAGATGCTTGCTTTTCTGAGGACTATTAATTAACATCTATCAAACCGACTATTCATACATAAATGAAAATGAAAATTTTCACATTACTTTCAACTTACAAAGCAAACATTTGAAATTAATAGTACGAATTTTCATGTGCAAGATATGATGTTATATACATGTGAGCCGTGAGCAAGATCAGAGAAATCAAAAGTGGGCCATTACAAAAAGAACTAGCTGATCCCTGTAATAGATGAATTGTGAAGGCACACAGCCTACAGCATGTTTAAGAGAAAACAAAACGAAACAAAAAAAAACAAACAGGACAATCGGAATCTATGCATGCAAAAAAGTTGACAGTTCAAGATGTACATTCAAAATCATCTCTCAAAATTTTGTCATATATATATAATTACTTGGCTTCGTGAATTAAGATTTTGGGGAAAGTTTTCAGCTACGCCTCAGTGCTTAAAAACTCTCCAGCTTGAGCCATAGAGTTTTAAGGCGAAACTCGACCTAGTCGGGGCCGACTCAACTCTTTAAATCAAGGGTTCGCATCCAATGATCCACCGAAGAGGGGTGAACATATATATATATATATATATATATATATATATATATATATATATATATATATATATATTATTAAGACATTGATATTTAATCCTACAGAAGAATATAATGCATTCACAATTTTATATACATATATGTATGAATATATATATATATATATATATATATATATATATATATATATATATATATATATATATATATATATATATATATATATATATATATATTTTATATACATATATGTATGAATATATATATATATATATATATATATATATATATATATATATATATATAATTGTTTGGAAAGTATTGTGACATTCACGAAAATTTATCTTACATGTTAAGTTTATGTGGCTTCGTTAGAAATAATGTTGGAAAAGGAAAGTTTCAAAAAACTGCATTCATCTTGCGTTCTGCATCGAGCTGTTATGGACAAGGTAGATATTATTTAGGCTCGGTTATTTTTTGTTTTGTTTCGCTGTGGCGTTTACAATAACATGTCTTGTGCAAATCCTTACATCGAAATACATATGTTTCGCTCTCTTTTCATCATATTTCTCATTTTCCATGTCTACACTATGTGTATTATATGGATTGTCGGATTGTTTATCTAAATAACACACGATGAGAAATATTTCGAAAGTCGTGAGCATGTGAATTAAAATCAGAATCAAATCGCTCTTGTGTAACAGTTAAAAGTCTTCGTGGTGGAGCTGATAAAAAGGGGTCCGGCTGTTAACCAGAAGATTGGTTGTTCGAATTCACCCGGGGCGACATTTTTTTTTTTTTTTTTGATAAATAAGAGAAGTTGTATCTGAAGACGAGTTTTCTGGGGGTAGTTCGAGTGTATTCTTATAATGCTCATTGCCACTTTTTGTGCTTGTGTCTGTTCGCCTATCACGTTAAACCGATCAATAAATAAATATGAAATTTAGAATCTCTACCACGACTGCGACTCGATCACCTGGCGTAGACCTTCGTAGGCTGAAGACAAACTACCGCTACAGAGATTAAATGCATCAGGATTTCAAACCAACTGAATTTTCGGTCAGTAAGATATGGTAGAGAGAAGCGGATAATTGAGCAGCGAAAGTCGCCAGACAGACGGCCTAACTTGGAAAGAAAAGCAAAAAAAAAAAAAAAGGCAGAAATTTTAACTGTAGATTTCACTTATTCTATGCTAATACATTAAAAAATCATTTGAAATATACATATATATTTTTTTTTTGGCATGTGGATTGAAATCAGTGATGAAAAAGGGCTTCTGACTTATCAGGCACATGCCTCTGTTGCGCGGCGAGTTGGAGCATTCCACTGTAAGCCAAAAGATTGATTGTTCGTGTCCCTCCGGTGGGGACGAGTTTTGTTTCGTTTCCAAACAAAAGCTTGTATAGCTGTAGTTGAGGGCTAATATTCTGCAAGTCGTGTGTACATGTCAATATCAATTCAGAATCGTTTTCATTTTTCAAGATTAGAAATTTTTATACGTGAGAAATGAACGAAAATTTTGAAAGTCAGGTACCGCAATCGGTTAGCACCTTGGGCTGATATCCGGAAACTTTCTAGTTCGAATCCACCCGGCGGTGGCATGTTTGATAAAGACAAGAATATGAAATATAGTTCACAATGTTTATACAAAGAAAAAAAAATCATACAACTGAGAAAAAAACAAAAAAAAAAACAACGCCAATACGAAAAAAATGCATACTCTTAGGTGCTTAATCATTAACGGGGTAACAATAAGCAGGGGCTGGGAAATCTGCCACAATTTCGTAAACTGGGGTAGGGGCTCAGAATAAGCACTCTCAGTCACAATCTAATACGCAGGTGGGGGTTGGAATAAGCTGATCGGAAATAAACTACGGCTTCCAACACAATTTAGTGAGATCTGACGAAGACAACGTCGTTGGGATTGGCACATAAGAAGTAAAAACGAATAGTATTACCAGGAAGACTATTTTGTTTTCGGAAGAAAAATCAAACCAAAAAGTCTTTTGGTGGTACAAATGTCTAAAATAGCAGATATTAGTAGATACAAATCTATTTGTTTAAACTAAATCGTGTTGATTAATAGAATTAGTTTTTCATCTTGTACTACTTATTGTAGTTGTCTTTTAATGGCAAACTCTTGGAAAGAATCTGTAGTTGCTCCCCTCCATTTACACAACTATTAGGGAGGAAGGAAGGGAGACGGACTTTCAAAATCAACTACGGGGTATCATATCAAGAGCGGGTTGGGGGGGTTGAAAATGTCTCTAAAATAATAAGAGGAAACGACTATTAGGCACCCAAAAGTATCAGCATAATGTGTCAATATAATGATAAATAAACCCCAATTAATCAGAATATCTTCACACGAAATAGACAAATGGTAAGACTCCGGCAGAGCAAGCTCAACCTTCAAAATCAAGTAGATCCCAATAATCCTAAAAATAAGAATATACGACTAATGAATCCTCCTGAGGGTCACTTATGAAGCTGAAACATAGAACCTAACCAAGAGACAGACTCGTAAACTGATAAGCATGCAACGTGCACATGAGAGAATCATGCTCAACTTTACATGGAGAGATCACAAGACAGCACAGTATTTCAGGAAGAGAACGGGAGTCAGAGACATCATAGAATCTACTAGATAATTTAAATGGTAATGGGCAGGCCGTGTTGCAAGAGTGGCAGACAACCGATGGACATCACGACTCACAACAAGGATCTCCAGAGATCACATGAAAAACCGAGGGCAACAAAATACAAGACGGAGAGATGAACTAGACGAATTTAGAAATTACTGGCTCCGAGACGCCCACGACAGAGAAGTGTGGCGAATCCTGGGGAAGGTCCACGTCCAACGACGGGTGTTAAAAGACTAATGATGATGATGATGATGATAATGATGATGATAATGATGATCATGATCATGATCATGATTTATGTTGTGGCAAAATTAAACAATTTATTTTACAAGTTTTAATTATGTGGGTACATGCCACTAAAATAGCTATCGCTATATTACATCATAATCATATTTCTTCCATTTTATCTTAAAACATTCTTGTTCAGTGTTTTTGAAGTTTTTGTAGTTATATCAGCACATTGAGCATGTATGTGTTTTTCCAATTGGTTCAATTCTGTAAACGGATTTTTCCCTCTCGAAAAGGAAATGTTTAGACCTGTGAGTTTTCTGATTCAAAAGACTTACACAGTGAACAGAGTTAAAGGTATTTTATGTATCAACCTGTCAAATGCAGGACGTTTGCATGGACTATTTTCATAACAAATCTATTGATAGAATAGCACAGAATCCACAGTTCTTACATATACTCAAGTGTGTGCATACACATTACATGCGATTGGATGAATGGATCTATACACCTTCTTTCTTTGTCGCTTACATATAGAGTGACAGAAAATGAAAGATTGTTCTGTGTGTCAATATTTTGAAATGCATATGTGCGTGTACACTAGTGTGTGTATTTGTGTGTTCATATAGGACAGAGAGAGAGAGGGGGGGAGTGAGTGAGCAACGAAGAGAAACGAGGGTGGTTGCGTTGAAAGAAATTGCAAGCACATATCAATATAGCTAATTTATTTTTGCTATTTATGCGTTATTGTTTAAATATATTTTGTATCTCCCTATCGATATTTTAACGTAAAAGCAGTGGACATGTTAAATGTGTTTCCGATACTGTATACACAAGTTTTTTTTTTCGAGAAAATGTCTTCATTTAATTAGAATAACATCTCAAAATATAAAAACGTATCTCGGCCATCTTGTTTGCCTATTCAAATGTGAACGCATATATATGCATCGAAATGTGGAATTGTGTGGGAAGTCATTTCGTTTAGGTTGTCCAATTGCATAAGGGAGGTAGAAACTTCTGTATAGTCAGCAATGGTTCAAAACTTAAAATATAAATGGTTTCTGTGATATTACGTCATTTATTGCAACAGAATTTTTAAAAAGATTTTCTCACGTAGGAATCTCTTAAGTAAAATTATTAGCTGAGTATTATAGAACTAGTTACTAACTTTAGATATGTCAAGTTAACCACCTGCTAATTAAGGCAGCAGTTTCCCCAATGAATTCAATTTAGTAGCCTTATGCATGAATTTAGAGATTCATACTATGTTGACCAATTCTTTTCCTAAAATTCAAGTTTAAAAAAGTATTTTCCCTTCTTTCTCCGGTTAAGCTCAAAATACAATATTCATTCATTTTGGGGGATTTATGACTGAATGTCCTCTTACACAAGCCTCCATAGAGTTATCTTCTTGATAATGTTATTGACATTTTTATAGACTTATTATGCATACGATCTCATTGAAATGAATGGATGAAAAATAGATAGCATAAAACGTCTCCTTGATAATCAGCCTCGACACGCTTCACATTTGTTATTACGCGACTTTATCATCAGCATCAACCACTTCTACAATACACCTGAAATTTAGCCGTCTGTTTTGATCACTACTTACTCTTATCTTCCAAGGTGGCTTCTCACTTTTGATCCCGAGTCATACAATGTCCAAATATTTTCTATCGTCTTCTTCTTCATCGTTTTCTATCATGTATATTTTTCTTTAAATCGATATCATAGATAATGAATGGAGAAAATGTTAATTACGGACAACTCTTTCGTTAGAAGTGCATTAACATTTAACTATTTTTCAAAACACAGATCTGTTTCTATACCATACGTTCCTTCAATCTGAAGTCACAGATCAACACCACAATATATATATATATATATATAGTAGAATGTGTATTCGCTACACAAATTAGTTCATGTTTCTGCCCTCTCCGGGCCTCATCAGGCGAATGGTCGTCTATGTTTTTGGATTCTAGTTTGGGGAATTTGGTGAGAATCTTGCAAGTGTGTCAGTATGGGGGGGGGGGTAACGGTTATTCATATTGTCAAGGGGGTGGTGAACTAGATCTAGGAGTCATCTCTGAGAGGATGCTAGGTAGTTTTCTGAGGGGTGTTTTTATCTTGACCCTGGTATTTTGGCGTTGGGTTTTATTGCCCATGTTGGTATCCTATATGGCTGTAGTGGATGGTATTATTCTTAATTTTTAGTTGACTTGGGCATGTATATATATATATATATATATATATATATATATATATATATATATATATATATAATGTGTACTGTAGAGAGTGAGACAGACTCGGGAGTGAGGTGTTTGGAGGTAAGGTTTATTAATATACATGTATATATAAGCAGCTGCAGAAGCAGAAGAGGACAATGTCAAAGTAAAAACTCAAGACCAGAAGCGAGTCAGCGACGGACAGTCTCGATATCACCATCTGATTCTGCATGTTCTATAACATATTTGTCGCAGAGAATGATCCTGAGATCATAAAATGTAGGTCACTCACTTGCAAGGCGGGATCAACCTGAAAACATTGAAGCTTCATCTTGCTTCTTTTTTTCCCTTCGTCTCAAGAAAGAGCAATATACACGGAAACGAGATCAGCAAACGATAAATGTGCACATAAATTATTTGTGCTTTCATGCAAACACTTGGTCAAAATAAACGTCACTTGATTACTGATGAAGCTCAGAATTTAAAAAAATAAAAATGGAATTATGCAGAAACAGCTCCGGTTCAATGGAAATGAACACACTGAAGAGTATCGACGAGAATGACTGTTGACTATAGTCATTAAATCGAGAACATTCAGTATTAATTTTGTTCAACTGATCTCCTGATATGAAGGACCAAAACTATTTGAGGAATGGAAGGGGAGTGAACTCTTCATTGTTCATCTATTACGTCACATTAAGCCTAGCACATATATATATATATATATATATATATATATATATATATATATATATATATATATATATATATACATATATATATATATATATATATATATATATATATATATATATATATATATATATATATACATATATATATATAATTTCTGTGCCATGATTTGAAACTATGACAATGTGATTGGAAGGTGGTTCACTTACAAACTGAGTTATACCGGCAAATCTCAGAATTTATTCATCATACAAACAAAGCAAAAGTCGCAGGAATCATCTTCAGTTGGAATAGAAAAAGGGGTGAAGTATGAGTCTACTGCAGCCAGGCTCGCTTTGTTTTATTAATATTAAATAAGTTCACCAGAACTGACATATTCGCGATAGATGAACGAGGATATATTCATTTTTCTTAACCAGATTATATAGATAATATTAATAATAATAATAATAATAATAATAATAATAGTCATCATCATCATCATCATTGTCTTGCATCGCGATTCAGTTTGTATGGAAAACTGCTTTTGGTTCAGTGTTTTTCGAGTCTGCTGTATTAGATATTTTTATCGATCGTTCCGGCAGATACAACTGAAAAATTACATTTACAGCTACACACAGCAAGGTAAAAAAAGACGTCACTGGTAAGCTATTGTATAAGCGATTTCGTCCAGTTAACGCTACAGATTAAAATTTATGTAAAAAATTGAAATATAAACTCAGATAATTATCAAATATAAGAGGTTTTATAACTATCAACACACACACACGCATATATCTATATATATATATGTATCTATCTATATATATATATATGTATATATATATATATATATATATATATATATATATATATATGTATATATTCAGATGTCATTTTGATTATATATTTATATATATATATATATATATATATATATATATATGTATAATCGAAATGACTTCTGAATACAACAAACCACTTGGTTTACGTAGACTATGTAAAGACCTCGGACTCACCAAAACACACAGAAGTATTGAACTCAGTGCGAGAGCAAGGTATAAATGTGAATTACATAAAAGTAATTTATAGTATATACTGCAATAATTAGACTTCATCAACAGACTAACATGATCAAGATGAAAAAATAAGTAAAACGAGGGGATACAATGTCACCAAAACTCTTTACAGAGAAGCCTGAAAGCACATTTCGGAAAACAGATTGGGAAAACGTGAAAGTAAACATTGACAGAGAATATCTAAAGTTATTGTGATGATCGTTTATTAATAGCTGAACTGTACAACATATTGAGCAATATCAATGGAGAAGATAGAAAGAATAGGATTGAGGACGTATAAAATGAAGACAAAGCTCTGAAAAAGACCATGAGAAAAGACAGTGAAGCCTTGAAAGACTTTGAGCGAATACATTTAGCTAGGTCAGCTAGAGAAAGGCCACGGAAATGAAATGAGGTGGCGTATAACGATTGGCTGGAAAGCACTTGATACAAATAGGGACCAATTGAAAAGCAAATTGCCAATATACTTAAAACATAATGTTTACAATCAATGCAAAACCCGGAAACATAATACCGACTATGAAGCACGGGTGCAAAACCAGGAAACATACAAAACCGATCGGAAACCAACTCAGAAAATGGGCTGGGCATATAGAGACAAAAAAAAGGATTACGAATGGAGCGAAAGGCTAATTGATTGATGTCCAAAAGACGGAAAAAAACATAAGAGAGATGAGATTGTCGGTAAGACATGGCAAAGATAAGCATAATCACGTTGGCCATGGAATAAAATGGGGAAGGGCTTTGTCCAGCAGGAGATTTATAACAGATGATCATATATATATACATAAATATATATATATAATCAGTCCGTCATAGTGACTCTGAATTTCATGCTAGAGTGGAGAGAGAGGAAGGGAGAGAGAGAGAGAGAGAGAGAGAGAGAGAGAGAGAGAGAGAGAGAGGAAGGGAGAGAGATATATATATATAATACGTATATATATATATGCATTTTGGTAAAAATATTTTCATAGGTACAAATATTTGCGAGAGTTTATATTTGTATGAATTTACTCTCATGTTTTTTTTTTTTTTGTGTGTGTGTGTGTGTATTATATTCATGTATATATATTATATGTTAAGGTGCGTTGATTCATCGGAGATGTTTTTCTTGTCATTGTTGTTTTCATTAAAATGTTTCGGCTCCCCAAGTGTACCTTGCCTATTCGTTAACCCACTGGGAATGTTGAACTTGATCCCTCATTTGATCCATGTTATTCTCATTTCCATACTTGTCATGTCCGGTGTTCTTCCTAGGGACGTTTGAGAACTCTAAATCGTCAATACTTGGTTATGAAGCCGACCAGATTCTTCATCGTATATTTCTTTACTACCTGACACGTGGATAGGACTCACGACTCCATAAGATCCAAATGGACATGATCATCTCTTCGATCCGTTTGATGCTGATTTTCAGATCCTAAAATCTGATGTCAATTCATTCGTGATAAGGGATTCGCCTACAGCGTTATTATCTACGATTGGGCAACTGATTGTCCAAGTTTAGCATTATATGTGCACGGATTCTTTCAATCTTTTTTTGAATTTTTTTTTACTGCTGTTATATGCCTATTGATTTGTTTCATAGAGATGATGCAACCCTTCACAATCCAAATAGGAGTCATATGTGATAAAACAGCAAAGAATATTCCGAGTGAATCAACATATAATACTGAAAAATTCAGAAAAATTTGTTTGTCGATAATTTTTATGTATATATATATATATATATATATATATATATATATATATATATATATATATATGTGTGTGTGTGTGTGTGTGTGTGTGTGTAAAAGTACTCCAGAGGGTTTCAATGACAGTAAGACATAAGAGAGAAAAAAGTAAGAAGTAAGGAATGGCAACACGGGTTGGGAATAAATGTGTATTCAAAAATTTGGATGTTTAATAAAATGGTTTCTGTTCATAGTTGTATTTTTCAGCTCACAGGAAAAAATTCTCTTGACCAGTTTCAATAATAATTTCGAAAGAGACATACAATGCATTGCCAGTTGCTGATGAGTGTGATAGGCACGAAATGTTAACATTCACAACAACAATAACAGTAAAATGCAATTATCTCTCTGTTTTTGTTTTTTATTTTATTGCAGACACGCTTCACATGCAGATAGTATTGATGGCAGTGCCCACGTCCAGTTAGTTAACTCCTATTTCCTGATCTTCAAATTCTTTACTTGTGTGTGTGTGTGTGGGGGGGGTAAGGAAAAGTGATTGCCTGATCACTTTCTTCATTTGAATACTGATTGGATATATATATATATATATATATATATATATATATATATATATATATATATATATATATATATATATATATATATATATATATATATCCGTGTGTGCATTTCAAAATCCATACGTCGGATCTTTTTTCACCTCCACCTATTCACGCCTCCGTTCTTTTCTCACTGATACTTACTTGCTAAGCAATCATTCCATAAATCGAAAGTATATTGATATGAACTGACAAATATACGTGATAAGAAAAAAAATAAATAGAACAGTTGAATAATTTGCAAGAATTAAATTTCTAGAAGCTATAGCTAATTTTGAAAGAAATATCTTTCATGTATCTCTATATAATATAAATGATATACTAACCATTTACAGCTTTGAGGAGTTGATTTAAAATAATATAGGTTTTAAAAAGATTTTATGAGTTAAAAGATATATTCGTAGGACGACCTACTTCCGTTAAAATAAAGGGGAGGGCATCCATACAGCAACTTGGGCCGTGTTTTATTATTATATTTTATTTATATTATTCATTTTTTTCACACATGAAATACATACATACATACACACACACACACACACACACACACACACACACACACACATATATATATATATATATATATATATATATATATATATATATATATATATATATTGAAGGACAGTTCAGTTTATTTTTCGTTGATTTTTTCTTTTCATCTTTTCTGGGCATTAGAATTAATGCATGTGCAATGGAAATGGAAGATGCCAAATTACAATGGCTGGGCATCTGAAGATACCAAATTCCAACGCTCAGGCACTGGAAAATGCCCAATTCCAAAGCCCTAGCACCGGAAGAAACCACATTCCAATACTCTGGCACCAGAAGATGTGAACATTTAAGCTTAGGTACCGGATGAAACCAAATTCCAACGCCCGGGCATCGGAAATGATCTAATTCATACGCACAGGTACAGAGAAATGCCAAATTCCTACGCCCGGACATCGGAAAATGCCAAGTGCTAATGCCTTACCATTACAAACAAATTCCAGCGCCCGGGCAATGAAATGTATAAATTCAAACGCCCATGCATTGGAAGATGCGAAATTTCCACGCCCGGGCGCCAGAAGATGTGAAATTCCAACGCACAGGCACCGGATCAAAAACAAATTCCTATGCCCCTGCTGTAGAATATAGCGAATTCAAGCGCCCGGGCTCAGAAAAAGGCCAAATTCCTGCACGTAGGCCTCGGGTTGAGCTAAATTACAACGCCTGGGCAGTGTTAGACGCCTAGTTCTAACACATTGGCACTGCATGATTTCATTTTTCAACATGCAGACACCGGAAGAAGCTAAATTCTAACGTAGAGTCAGTGGGAGATGCTACATTCCAACGCTTGAGTACCGGAAGTAGGAAAATTACAACGCTTGGGGATCTAAGGGAACCAATTTACAATGCAAAGGCATCAGAACAATTATTTCAACGACTGGACCCTGGAAGGTGCTAAATTCCAACGCCCGGGTTTGGAAAATGCTACATTCTAACGGTTACGCATAGACCAAAGCAAAATTATCACGCCCAGGCACTGGAAGTTACCAAATTACAACGTCTAAGCACCATGAGAAGCTAAATTCCAACGTATGGCCATTGAAAGATACCAAATCGGTGTGAAAAGTAGTTTTTTTCCCGGGCAGCTCTGGGATTCCCAGTGAGTTTTCTGTAACGCAAGATCGGATGAGATTTGCTATAACAAATACTACTGTATGTACGGGTGCAGAAATACTGCATGCAACTCTCTCTCTCTTCGTTTGTATGAGTGCAAAAATCATAAAAGGTGTTTGTTCGTGCTCTTCACGTGTGGGTGTATACTTTTATGAGAGCTGATGATATAGGTTAAATTGGGATGTAAAGAATGAAGCCGACTCAAAAATAGATGCTTTCAGTGCATGCTAATCAGTATTTGACCAAGAAAAAAAAAAAAAAAAAGAGAGGTTGATTTTGTTAATATTTCAATGTGTGTTCACAAAATTAGATTACGATGGCGCTTGTGAGTGGGTCCATGCTTCTGTTTATTTTTATTTCTGCGTGTAAATTGCCATCACGTGACCCTGGGCGCGTGTCAGTTGCACGTTTCCACAACCGGTGCGCACGCGCCTTGCTGTCTGAGACACTTCTCGTGTTAATTTGAAGGACCCGGAATACAAATAAAATGGAGGAATTAAAAATTGAGTAAATGAATTGATCCACTGCAATCAAAATTTAAAACAACCCCCCCAAAAAAACAAACTTATTTTGAATGATCAGTGCATATACTTTTTACTTTCTTTTTTGTATGTATGTATGTATGTATGTATGTATGTATGTATGTATGTATGTATGTATGTATATGCATGAGCGCGCACATGTGTGTGTGTGTGTATATTTGCATGTGTGTGTGTGTATATTTGCATGTGTGTGTGTGTGTGTGTGTGTATGTGTGTCCGCTTTGTGATCCTATCTGGTTTAGTGTGTGTGTGTGTCTTCTATACGTGGTATTACAGAATTAATTCAACAACCTGATCCGTTCACCCTGATCCCGAAAAGCAAAACGAATGCAAATGGAGACGTAATTTGAAATCACTGCAGATTTATAATCAAAATATATGATGGGGTAATGTAAAAAAAAAAATATATATATATACACATAAAATGAAATTGATTTAAAAAGAAAAATAATACTAAAAATTGAACTGTTGATTTAGAATTTAAAAGCAAACAGGGAAAACGATTATACCAGAATTAATATATTTCATAACTGCTAAGTGTTCTGGAATTGAAAAAAAAAAGCCCAAAATGATCGAGAACAAATAGCATAACATGAAGCAAATAAGAATACATTCTATTACTCTGAAAATACAATATCAATTTACAACAACATATAATGGGTATAAAGGGGTTAGTAGAAGAAGAATGGAAATAATAAAGATCATATTAATCATTGTCACTACTGCTTGGTTTGCTTTTTTGTCTTTGATGTAATCTAGAGCTCAGATAAAGACCAGGATTTCAAATGCTAATTTTGATGGCAACCATTCGGCAAAAGTGTCTTCCAACTTGTAAAAATCACGTCACTCTTATTTGCCATATCCCTATTCGAATTTGAATTTATGCTGGACTAAATTAATCATGTGTGTGTGTGTGTGTGTATGAAATTATAAATGGCGTTATTTTATGTTGAAACTCTTATTTGAAAATAATCACTTATTACACGTAGCGTTGCTCTTACCAATGAGCTAAACAGCCGCTGGTTATGTAAAGGCCTGAATGAATATTTCAACCCCAAATCCTCATCTCAGTCATTCATGCTCTACATCTGCTCTATTTGTTTCCTGAATCAGCCCCGTTTCCTTTAATTGTTCATTTTATTTACGTTCTCTAGGTCAAATGATACATTCACTGTGTAATAACGGGAGATCATTTTCAAAGAAGAGTTTCAATATAATATAATGCAATTCATAATCATTACGTAGGATTATATATCCATTTCTTAATTGCATATTTCTATATATTCTTTATAATGTTTGATATGCATAAAAATAATAATATATACATGATATCAACAATGAATCTTAATTCATATATATATATATATATATATATATATATATATATATATATATATATACACTGATGAGCCTTAACATTATGACCAGTGACTTGTGGCAAGAATGTTTCGTAACAACTGTGCAAGTCATGGTCAGGGGTATATATCAGTTAAGCTTCATTTTGATGTGTTGATTGCTGCAGTTAAAAACAAAAGGCCAGATTAAATGACTTTGATAAACAGTAAATTGTCATAGCCAGACAAATAGAAGGGATCATTTCCAACTAGGAGGATAAAAGCAACAACTGTTGACAAGGTATTGGGCGGCAAGAGACTCTTGGATGAGAGAACTAGAGATTAGAAGAAAGAGCCAAGTTGAAGAAAGGAAAGCTAAACACTCTGTACATCGATTCCTGTAGCGTATTGGTCTGTGTTATTGTATCCATGCTAACCATTATCCATAACTGAAAAGATCTTCAATAGGCAAGCGAATGTCGAGACTGAACCTTGTATAAATGGACGCCGGTGGCCTGGTCCGATTATTCTCTTTTTCTCCTGAATAAGGTGGTCGACAGATAACGTGCGCTTCGTTATCCTGGGTATTCGATGGCACGAAGATACACTGCGTGAAATGACTAGCCGGTGGAGTCAGTGAGATGGTTTGGGAAGCGTTTTGCCGGGAAACATTGGGTCCTATCATACATTTGAAAGGTACTTCGTCTTATAACACCTACCTCAACATCACTGAAAACCAGGTGCACATTTTAAACGATGGCATCTTCTAATACGATAATGCTCCCTGTCACAATGCACAAATTCGGGTATATTTAAAAACACAAGGAAGACTTTTCGTCATTGTTCTGACATCCAAACTTGCAAATGAGATCACAATACCATTGGGCACACGGCATTTAAAGGACACAGGTTCGCTCTTCCCATGCTTCACGCACCAGTTTAATAATCTAGTTTTGACATTCTGGCTCCAAATCCAAAAGGAAAACTTTGGAGGACAAAGCGCCCATGCTTGATTGGGTAAGACTGTTTTACGGGCACAAGAGGGACTAACAACTTATAAGGCTGGTTGTCATTATGTTTTGGCTAATCAGCATTCATATGTTTCAGTGTTGGGGGTGGGTAAGGGCGCACGACTATATTTATCAGGATATAGCAATTAATATTCGTATCATTTGTTGAAGTACAGTCGTATCAACTGGGTATTATTCATAAACTATGAAAATGAGAGAGAATCTCAAGGAAAAATATTTATAGCACAAGGACTAGCACCTTTTTTTTTTCAGAATTTTGTATGCTCCCTGTTTTCCACAGTACTGCCAATGATTTCATTCTATTCAAATTTTGCCTTCACCTGGATCAGATTACTTGTAGCCAACGGAATGTTTTATATGCACAAGTAAATTCAACGAATGGTACCAGCAAGAAAATTCAATGATTTCTCGATAGCATTATGCCCAGTGCTTGTTTAACACTATCGTTATCATTATTGAGTTCTAAAACCATCAGCCGCTCGTGGTTTTCGTTGGATATCAAGTGACAGCAAGTCTCCTCAATACCTCAAGTCGATCCTCGGTGTTCTGACCGACTTCAGAAGTGCCGTCGTCAGTATGGTTTCAGTCCTTTCCCAGATACAGAGTTCCTCTATCTTTTTTGCAATGTTCTGGAGAACCAAAGGCAGGACTCTGAGTGCCTTTTGTACTAACATCACTCTCATGTCTCGAAACGTCTTCAGCTCCCTGCCTGGATCTAGATAATTAACCTTTTACTCTTCTCTTGATTACCATTATTTTCAATATTATCATTTTTATCATCATTATTGGAAATTTCGAGTGAACATAGAAGATGAAACAGATGTTGAATGAAGATCATCTGTTACGATTAATCCGCAAAAAAACTAATTTTTCATTCATGATTAAGAGGGCTTGGAAAGATTTATAATTAAGAAAGGTAAAAATCATATGTCACGTATTGTTTTTTTTTTCACAGAAATAATAGATATGTATTTATGTTCATCGATATTTAGAAATAGGCAGTGAATATCTGCGTTAATCAAACATGTAGTATAGCATAAAAATCAGTGAACAAATGAGTATTAAAAAATATCTTTAAAGTTCGGACGTGAAAATTGATATACATCGAATCACACAAATAGATTCATATATGGAAATCTAACTACAATCAAATACGTCTGATTGTGTGCCTCTGTGTTTATACACCAACAGGTCATTGGGCGCAATTGACATAAGCTATGTATATCAGTCTCACAGATGGCAGATTCGAGTTAAAAGTTGTTGTTTTTTTTGGTCAGCAGTTCTCGAGAAATCTACTAGAGATGAATAAAGCATCAAAAGTAATCTAAATTTTAGGAACAAAGTACCTAAACTGGCATTATGAAGACAAGTGACCGAAATACTTCGAAGCCGTGATTTCGTAAGACGGACAGAAAATTATTTTACATGAATATTATGGCGGGCTGCTCGACACTCTATGAAGTCCGGCCTTCTCAAAACGTTCACCCTTGCAATTGGCAGTGCCCTAGTCTATTTAATTGAAAATCAATATGCCAAAATTCAACTATCAATTAACACCAGTAATATTGAGAATGTCTTCTTAACTTTACGTGATTCAGTGTGAGTGGATAGTGTCACTAAATAAGAACGTACAATTTGAGAATAAAAAAATTCACTTTGCACACACAGTGAATGCAAAAAGTATCCGATATATTAAAAAATAAAGTTCACTTTAACATCTTTATACAGCTCCTAAGTTGTAGGATTTGGACCAAAGATTGAAAGAAAATATAGCAACAAGATTTAACATCGAAAAGATATTTATACAGATCAGAAATATTTCTCCAAATTCAGTCATTTTTGAAAGTGCATAAGGATGTTTAAAATTAACTTTTTTTTTTTAATGTATCGCATACTTTTGCACTCACCGAACACAAGTATCTGAATTTGGATAAACGTTTTTTTTTGTTTTTTTTAAATTCTAAATTAACTTACATGTGTCCCTAAGTGAAAAAAATGACTCATATGTGCATGACTGTACATTTAAGGAGTACCTTCTTGTATTATACTCTTGCCGATTAACCTAAATAAATTCATGAATCCTTCTCTTTCACTTTTATTCCTTCGTCAAGCATTGAAGTTGGTTTGATTTGAATCCATGTTGGAGAGCAAAAATGAGAAGAAACAAGCTTGACTGCTTCAGGGCCGAACTTCACGGCAACCCTTGTATCGTATATATAATATATAAGCAGAAAAAGATTGTGATATAAATTTTTGTAGTACTGTAAGACTAGTCAGTTTGGCTCAGTCAGCAAGCGAACCGTCTTCCAATCATTCTGGTCGTGATTTCAAATCCCAGTGGGAAAATATCAATTTATTTATTGATTATTATTATTATTTATCAATCAGAATTTTAAAAAATAAGCCCTCGCATATTT
>OY735201.1:45105096-45145096 GCA_963457665.1 Thysanoteuthis rhombus
TCTTTATTTATATCATTTATTCAAAGGATATAACTGATTTTAGTATAACACAAATGTACAGACTACGACTCGATATGAATAGCAGAAATAAAATGCTGATTTTACCAGGCCGACTGCTCCATAGCTAAAGGCCTGAAAAATCAGCATTTAAGAGCATAGCTGAAATTTGTATAATAATTTATACATGTGTATTAGCAAGCTTTCTTTGATCGTAAGTAATCTTGGATCTAAGACAAAACCCCCCACATATAATATCCCCAGGCTAGAAGAATCCAAAGACAAAAGCTCAACCCCAACCGGATAAAAAAACAAAAAACAACAACAACAACAACAACAACAACAAATAGATTTTCTATATTTTCTTCAAAATCCATTTCGATAATACGGAGTACTGCAAGTTGCAATTTTGATCAGTCAAAAGGCATCAATTGAGAATGTCAACACTGTAGTACGAATATTTTAACTGGATTTTCACTAATGAAGTAATTCAGTTTAGTGTTCCTTAATACAATTGAATCAATAGAGGTTTTGTTGTGATTTTATCTTCATTTCTCACCGAATGCCACAGGAAGAATAAAAAAAAGATTTCAATCTTTTCAATCTATAGCATAAAAAAAAAAAATAAGTAATGCTTTTAAAAGGAACAAGTAAGAGATAAGGACAATTTTCAACAACTAACATAAGTAATATCTGTTAATGTTTGCTTTTGGGATGCCCTCGAAACCATACCAAGTCTGTAAATGTATGATTTTTAATCTAATTGAATCAAAAGATATTATCCTCAATTATTACTTATTTAATTAAAAAATACTACTTATTTCTTAAATTTTTAAGAAAATTATTGAAAACTTCTGTTTAGTTTGTCATTATTTTTCTGTCGAGAGATTTCGTCCAGGGGAATTTTTGTCCATATCCCAGGGAGTTTTTTTCCTAAATTCGATTAAATATGAAATTTGTTAATTGTTTTACTCTAATTCTAACATATCTACCCAATGTTCTTTTTGGTATTTTGTGATTTATCATTTTATTATGAAGTATAAAATATCCAAATAAATTCTGATTCCTCGAAACATAGAACATTATTCCCACCAACATAGAACATTATTCCCACCAACAAAACGAATATCTCAGAAGTAGGCAGATCTGCGTGAAGATTTATGCATCGATGACTGATAGGTGTGTAACGTTAAGTGTTAAATGCGGATGTGAATTCTCCTATTCAGCTGCATAAGAGTGATGATGAGACATAATTTTATCTACTATATGCGGTGGTGGTGTGCCAAATATTTAACAAAATGGATGAAAGTTTGTAATATTTTCATTAATACCTAAATAATGCACAGTTGAAATAATATACAGTGAGAGCCACATTCTGTAGAAGATTAGATTTGAAAAAAAAGGGGCCTAAAATTCAATGCAATTATTTAAATGCAAGTTAACACAAAGGAAATTAAAGAATTCTCAAAATCTCCAGTTATTTCAAAATCAATTCAAATCGAACTTTGTTTCAAGAAATGCAATACTGTCCGGAGCATGTTCACCAAAAAAGCGATTTTGAAAAAGATAGTATATAGGAAACTTTCTCTCTGCATTTCGTACTTAATGACATTTCACAATTTATTTGTTTTTTCTTGAAAATTGAACACAACATTATTATCGAATTCATTACGCCTTTCTCAAAATACATTTTACTAGTACTGAATTTACACAGTTCATTTTTAATTGAACATGATGTGTATGTCAGCCTATGTAATTTTTTTTATTAGATATACAAGTATTCATATCTACGTAAATGTGCATATACATTAATGTATGTTTTGTGTGCGCATGTGTGTGTTGGAAGAAAACGGTGTTTCACAGAGTTTGTAAATAATTGCGATCGGGAAATATTTATTCATTTGTTTGCTTTTTTTGTTTGTTTTTTTGTTTTTTGTTTTTTCAAATTCCAATTGATAAGAATGGCGTGTGGAAATGCTCCTATTCCTTAATTGTTTACTGGATGCGGCAGGCTTGTCTGCGTGTTATGCATTATGTTAGGCCGTGAAATCTCGCATTATTGGTTCTATGTTAATGTTTGAGTTAATGTTCGGTGTAAACATCAATATCAAGCAGTAACATTTTTCAGCCTATTATGAGGTCTATAACGTTGTTAGCATCGATACTTAAGAGAAAAGACGAGGCATTAAGTCTCGATAGAAGAAACATATTTGCACAACGATTCTCGTTGTTTTTGACGTATGTTAATAGAAAAAAAAGAACAGTTCAACTGTACAAAACATTAAACATTAATATATTAATATTTGGTAGTAGACTTTTTTCTTCCTGTGTTAAATCATGGTTTGTACCGTCTACAACAGGGAAGGCATTTCGTACGAGATGAATGTTGCGGTGTGTGTGTGTTTCATGTTTAAATCCTCTTATCACATCATAAATGCATGGCTTACAAAATAGTACGCTAAGAAAATGCCTAAATAAAGATTAAACCGAATAAATTTACTGATAAAAACTTAGCAAGAAAAGAGCACAAGGAAATATTTCGACACTCCTATGATTTCCGTTAAACTTTAGTATCTTACTAATAATACATTTCATTATTTTTATTACCATACAATCAGTAAATTGATAAATATACTTTGCTTGACTATTCTACGGTAAACAATTTTTCAGTTCTCTTTTTATTGTCTAATATCACAAAAATGCCTTATTCAAAATCTCAGTATTTTTGTAGTGACAGAAAAAGTGACACAGCACCACCACCGCTATCAATAATAATGATAATAATAAAATATCAAGAGCTTGTCCAAACATTTTGAAAATTGAGACATACGTCAGTAATGGTCATGTCCATAATAACCGGAGCACCGACAACCGTTTTCGAATGCCTTTGCAAAAATACTTAAAGAAACAAGAGAATTGGAACTATACTGACCACTGCATTGTCGAAGTCGGCTCGAATATTCAATTATTAATAATACACACGAGCACATTTTGATATGACAAAAAAGAATATTTTTAAGCTCTTGTTTTGCATAATACATATATGATTGAAAAGCCATATGACACCCATTAATAAATTTCAACCATTTTGTACAATATAGATTTTATCTGATTTTTTCCCCGGTTTTGTAATCAGAATATGTCTTTATTTATATTTAAGGTGGGTGTGGACAGTGGAAGAGGTTCATAAAAAATCAGATGATGATTTCAGTTATTTTTGTTTTTCACGATGTAAGACCGGGTTACAAATATCAAATTAATATCATCAAAATGTTTAGTCGATTGGAAGAAAATTGAAATAAATTCCATACATAGCTCCTTACCATAACGTGAAAAAATATCTCAGTAAAAATGTGTAGTGACAAGTCGGATTGTATTATAACGCATTCATTTTATCTATTTCACCATTTTGAAAGAAGGCAAAAAGGAAAGGTATTGATTTGAGAAAACAATTTATTTTGAATTGTTGCATACTAATTGTTTGCGTTAGCAGATATGTTCATGTGATTAAAATGAGTTTATTTACATTGTTTCACATTTCGAAATATTAATGAATTTAAGCAAATAAACACATATTCCCGAGAACATTCAAATATGTTTAGACAAGGTTAGACTGATCATGAACAGATTTTGCATGAAAAATATCGATTTATATCATTCCCAGACTTGTTGAAATATAAAAAAAGGGACAGGTTAAAGATATATTTGTACAAATGGTTTATAATACTATGAGCATACATAAACACAAATATATTGTACTCTCACGAGTATTCAAATGTAGAAAATAATTGAACATGATTTACAAAGAAGAATCTCAAAATCATTTTCTCACATTTTCGCGCATGTCTACATGACACTGTATTCACACATTCACAAACGATACATTTGGCTCTTTATACATTGGTATCATCGCATGTAATCACAGAATTCCTACATACACAAAAATATGCATGGCATTAAAATTTTTACACGTACATTAGTAGAGGCCATATTATTCGTTACAATCGGAAAGAAAGGTTCAAAGTGGTCTAGTCTGGTGTTGTGTTCCAGAAACCCTGCCGGAGACCATCATGAAAACATGCTAAACTAAAAATGAAAAAATAAAAATAAAAATAGAACCTTGTTTCAGATTGGGTTGAAGTGATAAATCATGTCACGTGAATCATGACAATTTGTACAATGTAAACTTAGAAATTTATATTCAAATACAAATAAACATATTTATATATGCAAAAAACAAACAAACAAACCAAAAACACAAACACACAGAACATCAGGTGTATACGGACAACGCATATAGACAATCTCTTCCCGTCACGTTATATCATACCCGTAAATAAGCACACATATATATATATACGAGTATATTTGTTACATTCAAATGAGATTAACTAAAAGGTATGCGATACGAAGAAGATATGTAGGATTTACCTTGGAATAAAATTTAATTGCGAAAGAACGTGGCTTTCTTTTTTAGATTTGATTTTTCACTAAACATTTCATACACACAGGGGTACAATAAATGGGGGTTCGGGTACATTACAGCGTGAACAGTATTGCGTAAGAGAGTCACGAAAGAAACTCTTCTTCTTAAAGATCTCTTCTTGCGTATTCTGAAGCCATGTCAAGTGAAGGAAAAATGAAAACAACTATACATTTCTTTCGCTTTCTCTTTCTCACCCTCTCTCCTTCTCATTCTTCCCCCCTCTCTCTCTCTCTCTTTCTCTCACTCATTTTCTTTTCTTTCTCACTTTTCTTCTCTTTTGCTTTTCTTCTTGTTTTTACTTCTCTTTTTTTCCTTTTTTTTTTCTTTCGTCTCTTCCAGCTTTCGTTGCTCCCTTGTGTCACTGTCTCTTTCGTGATGGCAGGCGTACCGGCAGTATCAGCAGCAATTCTAGCAGCAGCAGTTGTTTGTTAAAAGTCAATATAGTAGTAGCAGTGGTAGTGGTAGTAGTAATAGTATTAGTAGCAGTAGTAGTGGTAGCAATGGCAGTAGCAAATGCGATGATAATCTTCATCTTGTAACAAAAGATAAAATATAATTACCGAAAAAAAAAATATATATATATGGAACTGTAATTTTACTCTTATTAGAGAACGTTATTTTTAACGGATTTATAATCCTCAACTTTTTTTGGCTGGCTTCAAACCTCATTTTGATCCCCTGCAACAATATATATATATGTAAGCTGCTGACCATGATCAGATGACATTATTTTTCCATGTAGTAGTTTTACCCAACAAATAGTCACAGCTCTGTGGGTGCATGCTTTCTTGTGTTTTTTGTTTGTTTGTTTGTTGTTGTTTTTTTTGAGTAATCATTAAGATGACCAAAAGTGAATTGATATCGTTTAGATTGTGTCTTCTGATGGTGCGATAAAAAAAAGAAATAATTAACTGATTTACATATTGTAGACTAAATTGCTCTTAGGTGAGGATATAAGTCCGCGAAAAATAACTTCGAAATTTCTAATGATTTTTGGCATCTCGCGAACAACGAATGCTGGCAGCAGTAGCAGCCGCAATAGTTAAATGTAGTTGCAGCTGTCAGTGTAGGTGTGTGTGTGTGTGAGAAAGAGAGAGAGTGAATGAGAGAGAGAGAGAGAGAAAGAGAGAGAGAGGGAGAGAGAGAGAGAGATCGCAGTATTGACTGCTACTTGAGATGACAGACAGCTTCTTTCACACGGCTTTCCATCGAAACTCCATGAAATGAAACGTGCATTTTAACTAGAGTAAAAATTATAATTCTTTCCTCTGATTCTGTTCCATTTTTGGGGGGTTGTTTTAAATGCACATCATTCTCTTTTTATTTATCATCAGCGTCACCACTCCCACCGCCATCATCATAATCATCATCATCAGGAATGTTGATGCCGATTATACCTGGTGGCTTTCGTTAGAGATCAAGTGACAGCAAGACTTCTTGAATCTTCAGCAATCTCCTTGGTATTCTCACCATTTTCAACAATGAGTGTAGCTTTAACAGGTCGAGTTCTTGTTCTTGTTCTTGTTCTTGTTCTTGTTCTTGTTCTTGTTCTTCTTCTTCTTCTTCTTCTTCTTCTTCGTAGACGTTATTTTATAAACCTAACAATAATGACAACTTCAGACTTCCGGTTTAGGTTACAAGTTCCGACAAAAAAGTGGAAAGGATATACAATATAAATGAAAAAAGTTGAGTAGAGAGAGACAAGAAAAGAGATTCTATTCCTACGTCACCAATAAATGAAAGGAAGGAACGAAGAAAGGAAAAAAAGGAAAGGTGAGAGAGGGAGAGAGAGAGAGAGAGAGAGAGAGAGAGAGACGGAGTGAACAATAAGAAAATTGAAAGCTATGGACACTAGATTGAATTATCTGGTGTCGCTAACCAGATTCTTTTAATAGGAATTTATTACTTCTTTTTTTTTTAAATCTTTATTTACCCCCCTCTCTCTCTCTCTCTTGTTTCTCTCCTCTTCTCAACCCTTGCCGTCCATTGAAGAAACTTGAAGTTTTTATAAAACGTTCCTCTGAACGAGTTGGGAGGACATGGGGGGGGGGTCTAAAATCCAGCTTAGTGGCTGATATAGTTGTGTTCAGAGTGGAGCAATTATTATTATTATTATTATTATTATTATTATTATTATTATTATTATTTGCAGTTCACACCAGTTGCCTGGTGGTTACCGCTGGAGGTTGAGTGACAACAAGTCTCCTAATGTCTCCATCCCTCCTCTTCACTCTCTCATAGTCCGCAGCAATACTGTGGTTTACAGTTTCACACCAGTCGCCCAGTGGTCATCGCTGAAGGCTGAGTGACAGTAAGTCTCCTCAAGTCTTCCGCCCGCGTCTAATTCCTCCCTCACCTTTCACGCCAGTGCTGTGGTGCACACTTCCGTTACCATTTGGATGTTCCCCCTCCTCTGTTAGGCCACTGCTAACAGTTAGGGTCGTAGATCTTTTATTTCACTTTCCTCGGTATCCGTTCTGTCCTAGCAGTGCTGTGGCCTGTACAGTCTCTATTCTTCCTTTTATCCTGAGTTTCTCCTATCTCGCATTTAGTGTCTCTTGGACTGTTCTGAGTGCGCCTATCATTACTGGTACTACCCTGACTTTCATAGTTGAGTTTTCACACCAGTTGCATGTCGTTGCTTTCGCTTCGGATCAAATCGCAGCATGACTTCCGAATACTTCAGCACACTTTTCGTTATTCTAACTGATTCTAGTAATACTGTCGTCTTGATGGTTTCAGTCAAAACATTCAAAGAGTTCTTCAAGCGATTGCATTCTTCCTTGTTGTTTAAGTTGTTAACGCTTCGTTAAGGTCGATCCATTTCAATTCATGCGTCTTCTGCTACCCATCGAGGACAAGGTCTGGAAATCCAGGCCCAACAAGGGAAAAGGAAAGGAAAACTTCCGGATCTTTCTGTACAAGCGTTGCTAACATTGGAGTGAAAACACTTTTTTCCTGTTCAACACCATTACATTCGGATAGTACACCTGAAGAAGACCGTGGAACGGATCGGCTGAGAACATAAACAACAAGAAAGAGTTGAATCATCCGAAAAATATTTCGAAATTATCTAACTTCCTTTGTAAGGTTCAGATATTTTCCAACACTCCATTGCCTTTCAGATTATACTCTATGATCTGCTACAACAGCGAGATCCCCAGACAAATTTACAAGGAGATCTGTTTGAATCTCATAGTCCCGGAGAATGTCATGTTTTTTTTTTTATTCTCGACGACAGATTTTGTTCTGTGCATATACCATCGGTTTGTTTAGTCAAATCTCAGTCGTTTGTACAGTTCTCAGTGATTCGCCTACTCAGTCCAGTCATGCCTTCTTTGATGCTTCGTTTTGCATCCCGTAACGCAGACTCCAAATCACGCTTCAAGGACGCTGTAGGGTGTGGTCATTTCATCGACAATACTTTGCTTAATTTGTGGGCCTTTCCGAATCTTTTTGACAACATAGATGTTGAACTTACTTGGGATACGGTTGGGGAACTTTATTTTACACCGGGCATATCAAATGGTTATTGCTAGTGATCGAGTGAGAGTAAGTGTTCTCAAATTTCCAGCATTCTTCTCGGATATTTTGTCGTTTATATTGCCAGTATTATCGATTTTATTGATTTTTTTTCACCAATTATATCTGATCCTGAAGATCAAATGACAGCAAATCTCCTTAATATAATCATCGACGTTATCATTATTCATGTATCTGAATGTTCATATCGTTTGTTGATAGTCGCTGAAGATCGAGTGACTGAAATTCTCCTTTAACCCCCTAACATCTTCCTCTGTTCACTCCTTCCCCCTTGATCTTCATTCCACTAATATCTGGTGGTAGTCAATGATGATAGGACGACAACTAGGACCCTCTAGAACACTTTCCTTTGCATAATCACAGATTTTTTTAGTGGTGTTGTGGTCTGTACTTCTTTGCAAACGGTCTTCGGGACTTTTATGAATGTATCCCTGATTATGATGAGTTTTAGCCTCGATTTCTCGTCTCACAACTTATCGTAATTATCATCATGGCATACTTCGTGATTGGGTTGTCTTGGTAGATTTTGTTGATGACCGCTTTTGTTAATAGTATAGAAGCAATGTTCGATTTTCCTTACGTTGACAAATTTAACCATACTGTCTTCTTATTTTCATCGTAGCGTTTTTCTTATCACTATTGTTAAGTTTGTCTCATTTTCTAGTAAAAATTTCATCATGGTATTTTATTATACTTACTTATTAATAGTAATGACTTCGATCATATCTACATTGTTTGTATTGCTTTTGTTAGCATACTGTCACTACAATAGTACTAATTACATCGAAGATACAACTTGGATTGCTACAACATTATTAATTATTATTATTATTATTATTATTATTATTAGTAGTAGTAGTAGTAGTAAATACAGACCATTAGTAGTGAGAGAACCAATGAGGGTTGAACTTGTCAACAACTGCTAGCAAGACTAGCTTTCTGATCATTGCTTTACGGCGTGCGTTCAGATTCATTTTTTCATATTATTTATCAACATACTAATTATGTATCAGGCCATCAGTAGCAGTAGATCCAGCAAAGATCGAACCCACGAAGTAGTAGTAGTAGTAGTAGTAGTAGTTGTATTAGTAGTAGTAGTAGTTAATACCTTTGAAAAAACCGGATGTATTTGAATTCATAGGAAACGCTCTTTCAAGAAAAGAAACAGTGAATATCATTCAGTTGAAGAGTCTACAGTTTCAAATCGTGGGTGGGAGGTATTTCTGTCTGCAGAATTTGAACCCCTGAGTAGAAGAGTCCAATGTTACGGACAGAAAAACAAAAAATCTCACTGCTCATTATATAAATACATTAACTAACAATGTTGTTTGCATTATGTAATTTATATTGTAACAGCAAGGTTAGCTTCCTATTCATTGCTATACGACGAGCGTTCTGATCTTTTCGCCATATGACTACATAGAATAGTTTCGTATCAGACCGTTTGTTGTGAGAGAACCAATGAGGGTTGAACTCACCAACAACTGCTGGCCAGATTAGCTTTCTGATCATTGCTTTATGACGTGCGTTCAGATCCATTTTTTCATATTATTCATTAATATAGTAATTATGTATCAGGCCATCAATAGTGGTAGATTCAATGAAGATCGAACCCACTAACAGCGAACTGCAAGATTAAATTGCTGACCACTGTTATTCGACATCATATGATCTATTCGTTAATCCCAGTGAAAAATATTCATGGACATGTTTTTTCATTTTTTTCCAGAAAAATGATAACAATGAATTCATTTACGCGGAAGTGTGCACAGTTTGAAACGGCGTGTATGAAGTACTTTTAATACCAACATTCCAACCCCCGAGTTGAGCATTACTGACATCGTACCAAAAATTTACCCTAATCATATTTAGAGAAGTTTATTATAATTTGGCTGGTTTGTGTTATGATTAAATCTATACCTATTTTTATTCATCTTAATTATTATTGCATATTCAAATGACCATCACCGATCATAACATTACAACTATTATTAATCTTAATGGTTACTATCATCATTGACTCCCCCGCTACCCTTAACATTCTTTTTGACATTCACAATATTATCGAAAGTTTATCGTAGTCATTACTTTTTGTCTCACTATTATGAATAATTATGTTGTTATGAAAATGTAGTGTTTGTTACTATTTATACATAATTGAAAATGCATAATTCATGTCGCGAAACATTAGATTATTAATTACCTGCCGTAATTACATTTTGATTTTTACACTATACCGATGATGCTGTCGATTATTATGATTATTAGTTAAAGCTTCAACCTGATTAAATTAATATCGATGATAGCTTTATTATAATTATTTAATCAATTAATTTCTAATTAGTCTTATTTCCAATATTTAACAGAGGCTGTTTTAGTATTTATATGAGTTTTACCACATTTTTTCATCAATTGCCGTATCTTAAGCCATGACCTGCTGCGACGTACTGTAAACTAACTCCTGAAATGGTTCTATGTTTTTAAGGGAAAACCGCTCAATAAAATATGAGGATTTGTATTATCATCGCATTTCATCATTGTTGATTTTATTAATTTGTCGTTATAAAAGATTTAATAAGGGCGTCTCGCAATCGATTAATGGTTAGCGAATTTGATGTGCCACGTAGATTCCATCTCCATCTCGTGATTAACGGGGCATCCATCGTGGGAAACCAAGAGACTAACCCTCAAAGTGAGAAGCATACAAGATGCATTGGAAAGAATCATGCCCAACCTCACTTGGAGAGATCACTATTCATCACTATATATAATAGAAAAACAGCAGAAAACTCAAATTGCAATGGGCAGGTCATGTTGCAAGAATGGCAGTCAACTGCTAAACAACACGACTTACGACATGGATCTCCAGAGATCATATGTGTGAACGCGGCTAACAGAATACAAGATTGAAACACAAACTAGACAAGTTCAGAAAGTATTGGTTCCACGACACCCAAGAAAGAGATGTCTGGCTAATCTCGGGGAAGCTTTATGTCCAACGACGGACGATAATAGACTGATGATGATGAAATAAATTGTCTGTAATTACACGGCCTGATAAATTCATTGCAAATACATTGCGAGCCAATACATATTTGGTCTATATTAGTACTGTGTATTCCCCTATCTATAACCTTTACCCTGAACCCCAACCCCAAACTTGACCCGTTGGGGTTGTAATGTATACATAGTGTATGCATATAATCTATAGATACAGTGTATGGGTGTATTCCTTCGCAATAGGATTGCCTTGCGATAAATTCTCCAGGCGATGAAATTACCTGCATTATAGTTGGCTGCAATATTTTACCGCGATGAATTTACCGCGATGAATTTACCGCGGTGTATTTACCGCGATGTATTTACCAGATCACGTAGTTTATATTTACTATTTGCTCTGTGCTGTTTGTCTTAGCGTTAACTCATTTTGTTCAAATAGATTTATTCTGGATAGCCAATTATAGGGATTCAGTTTCTCTCATCATATGCCCTTTTTCTTTTGGTCTCTTGAGCTATTTGCTCAGTTTTTACCTCCAATCAAAGGTTTCTGGCTTTGTCTCTTCTGATGCCATGTTGGTCCCTCTGTCATTTTTGAAGCGATTTTTGGTTATAGTCAAATATCACTGTAGTCGGTCTTGTGTTGTCTTCAAGTAAATTAAAGTAGAGTTAATTCAGCCCGTAAATTTGACTGCAATAGTTAGACTTGATAAAGATATTAACAAGATAAAGATGGGAAAAGGAACGAGACAAGGGGGTATAATATCACAAAAACCTCTGTACAGCGAACCCTGAGACCACTTTTCGGGGAACAAACTGGGAAAACGCGGGATTAAACATAGACAAATAATAATTGAACAATCTATGGTTCTGTGATGATGATGCATTAATAGCAGAAACTTTACACGATCTACAGAAATATTTTATATACATGATATAAATAGAGAAAGACAAAAAAATAGGGTCAACGATGAACAAAACAAAGACAAAACCAATGTCCAATGATAAAGTACCAAAAAGACCATAAGAATAGACGATGAAGCCTTAGAAGAAGTTCAGGAATTCAATTACCTAGGCAAGGTGATAAAGCAAGAGTAAGATCACGGAAATGAAATAAGACGGCGCTCAACGATTGGTTGGGAAGCAGTTGGTATAAATAGAGACATACTGAATAGCAATTTGTCAACGTGATTAAAACTTAAGGTATACAATCAATACAAAATAGAAGCTATCAAAAACCTAGAATAGCCCAGAGGACAATGGAAAATGCAATGTTAGAAATAACTTTTTGCAATAGAAAAAGATCAACATTGATCCAAAAGCGGACAAGGGTGAATCCTATCGTACAAATATCTAAACAACAAAAATAGAGATGGACAGGGTTTATGGTTTGAAGAAGAAACGACAAATGGAGCAAAAGGCTGACTGATTGGTGCCCATGGGATAATAAAGATTGTTGGAAAAAATCAGACACTAGACGATATATATATATATATATATATATATATATATATATATATATATATATATATATATATATATATATATATATATATATATATAGCAGTGAAATGTTAGTGCTGTTGAACTATTATTCACTCTTTCCTTTTTGCATACAATCAATGGACGCCATCCCTAGGATTAACCCCGATTCCTTAGTTGTTCTCCTGTCCAGTTTAGGAAGAGACCTGTAATTTTCATTATGTTTATTATTTGGATATTTATTCATTTGACCGTTTTCTGTCTGCAGCGTTTAGTTTCTAATATTTTCCTTGTTCCTCTGAGATTTTTTCTGACTTCCTTGTTCATTTGATTCTGTACGATTGACACACACACACATACATCTCCCTCTATATATATATATGTATATATATATATATATATATATATATGTGTGTGTGTGTGTGTGTGTGTGTGATTATTGTAATTGAAAAAATGTTTCAATAATAAATTATTTCCTTCAAAAACGTTTTCTTTTTGTTGAATTTCCCATATTTGGTTGCACATTAAAACCAGAGAGCATATAAACATCATATCTTTTTACTCCACTTTCTCTTTCTACCCCCCTGTCTGTCTGTCTGTCTGTCTCTCCAGATAGAATGACTGACCCCTCTATACTAACGCATTTTTTTAGATTGGCGTAGATTTAGAACAAGAAGTTTCTAATTTTTTTCTTCTGCACACATTTCTATTTTGAAGGGCATATATTGTTGCACTGAATTATCCCCGCGGCTGTATATCAGTCCCTCCCACAAAAAATATTTGCACATAATTCTAAATCATTGTTCGATTTTTTAATAAGAAGTGAAGAACACTCCTCTCTCTCTCATTTGAACCACCGATTTTAGCCCCTGAATAGGAAATGAATTTCGTCTGATTTTGACTTCTGGAAGGGAAAAAGGTTTCCCCACAAATTTGATCACTGAAATTTAAAAAAATACCCATCTTGATCTTGACCCCTAAAATCAACGGAAGCCCCTTACCCTATTTAACTTCTGAAAGGGAAAAATAATTCTCCCCCGATTTTGAACCCAGAAAAGAAAACGTTTTCCACCGATTTCGACACCTAAAACAGAGAGAAATAAAAAAAGGCTAGCCCTTAAGAGGGGAAGAGACCTCCGATGGAAATCCATAAAAGGGGGAAAAAATTCACGAATCCATTTTTTTCCAACTATTCCTGTTAAGCTTGTATTGCTGCATACATGTGCATAGATGTAAATGCTTACACAAACGTACAATTCCTTATATATAATTACTTATGCAACGGAATATTATTCAATGGTTATCGTTTGTTTTTCGTTAAAAAGTCATACATAACATCTATATTTATATATACCGATGGATCAAAACACTATGATCAACGGCTTGTGGCTAGAATAACAGCTGCCCTTTCACAACAATAGCGCATATCGGAGTCAGAGATACATAAACACGTAAGCCAGTCTGAAGTGCTTAATTGTTGTGCTGAATTTATGGACGAGAAGAAATATTTGAGTGATTTTGGTAAAGGGCAACTTGTTATTGCCTAAATACTAGGCCAGATCATATCCGATATAAAACTGCTTGAGGGTGTCACGATCAGTTGCGGTGACTACCTATCAGCAATGGAAGGGAAATCACCAACCACCGACAAGGGATTTGATAACTAAGACTTATCGATATGAAAGACCTTGTGACACAATTTTCAGATAGGTTTAAAAGTGGAAGGAAGAAACGCATCATAGTACACAGTACACCGATTCTTGTTGCGTATGGGACTGCGTAACCGCAATTCAGTCAGAGTACCGATACTGACAAACGTATTCAATGGGTACGTGAGCGTTTGAGTTTTATCAATGGAAGAAGGACAACTGGTCCGATGATTCTTGCTTTCTTTTGAATAAAGTAGACCGAAGATTACGTGTACGTCGTTATCCGAGGGAAGTAATGGTGCCAGGATGCATTACAGGAAATCAACAATCTGATGGAGATAGTGTAATGGTTTGGGCAACGTTATCCGGGAAAACATTGGCTCCTATCATTCTTATAGACCGTACTTCGTACCACACATCTCAGCAGTCTTCTATGGTGGTATTGGCATCTATCAGCAAGACAATGTGCCTTAACACTGCACAAAATTTACGAGAATCCTTTCAGGAACTTGAAGGGGACTTCACTCTGTTGCCCTGGTCACAGGAATCCCTGGGTCTCTATCCTTGAAATTCCTGGATGTGTTCTACCAACAAGTTCGCTCTGCAGAATCTTATCCACGTAAGTTGCAGCTTTTAAGGACCTGCTGTTAGCATCCTGGCACAAGTTCTCAGGGGTAAGCTTGAAATGAACACTCCCCTCACGAGACACATCATCTGAATCTCTACTTTTTAAAACTCTTAAAATCCCTTTCATTTAATTGATAATAACCAAACAATCCCACATAAAGACATGGATCATATATGACGGATATTTTGTTGTACCACAATCACTTTTTCTGAAGAAACCAGGATGAACTAGCGGAACGTTAAATAAAATAAGAAATCTTATTTGTACACAACAAGGTATTCTAAATTGCCTTTGCAATGCTCCTCTATTCAGGGTTGAGCACTCTTTAAGTGAGGTAACTCATCCATCGTAAGCTTATGCAATGCTCTTCCATAAGAATAGAGCACTCTGGTGGTTGAGGAATTTCTGTGTAAATGGATATATCGCTTAAATTCAGCCTTTCTGACCACCCAGTTCTGTAGTCCAGAGGTAGGATATCGGCATCTGGGTCCGATGTGAAGGTTTCAATTCTGCCTCGCAGTACTGGATGGGATAATGGAAAGTCTGTAGCCACACTGAAGAGATGTAATACATCGAAACAGCTGCCTGCGGATGACAAAATATATATATATATATATATATATATATATATATATATATATATATATATATATATATATCAGCAGCTATTAAAATTCTACTACTGGACAAAAACCTTTTCAAATTTTTTTCTATGATAAGTGTGATAGCGCTAATCTTAAACATGTGTTACCAACTAATGTTTTTTTTCCACCTTTCTTGTGTTTTTTTTCTACTGTCTCATGGGCACCAACGAATTGGCCTTTTGCTCCATCTCCTGTCCCTTCTTCACACTATGTGCCCTGTCAATCTCCATTTTTGTTGCTTAGTTACTTGCACGATATCCTTCAACCTGTTCCTCTCTAGAATCAATGTTGGTCTTTTTCTATTGCTAGAAGTTATTTCTAACATTTCATCATTCATTGTCCTCTATGCTATTCTGAGATTGTTTTTGGGCAGTTTTGTAAGTTTCTAGGTTTCACGCCCGTGTTTCATAACTAGTATTATATATTAATTGTAAATCCTACGTTTTAAACACATTGGCAGTTTGCTCTTCAGTATGTCTCTATTTATACCAATTGCTTTCCAACCGATCGTTGTGCCTCGTCTCATTTCATTTCCGTGATCTTTCTCTCGCTTTATCGCCTTGCCTTGGTAATTGAATTCCCTATCTTTTTCTAAGGCTTCATCGTCTATTCTTATAGCATTTTTGGTACTTTATCATTGAATATTAGTTTTGTCTCTGTTTTGTTCATCGTTAACTCTATTTTTTGTCTTTCTCTATTTATATCACGTACATAACATATTTCTTTAGATCCTGTGCAGTTACTGCTATTAATGCATCATCATCGCTGAACCATCAATGCTCACTCCAACGTTTTCCTAGTCTTGAAAGGGGCTTTCAAGGTTCGCTGTAAAGAGGTTTTGGTGATATTATACAACCGTGTCTCATCCCTTTTCCAATCTTTATCTTGTTAGTGTCTTTATGAAGTCTAATTATTGCAGTTCCATTTTCGTATGTGTTCTCAATTACTTTTATATAATTCTCATTTATGCCTTGTTGAAGACGTCCGTGAGTTCTATTAAGTCAAAGACTTTTTAATTGTCTGCCTAAGCTAAGCAAAGTGTTATGTTTTATTCTAATGTCTTTTAGATTAGCTTGTTTAATATGAGTCGGTAATCAATTGTGAAATAGCTACTTATAAAGCCTGTCTGTTTGCGCTGGTTGTTTTTTCATTTGGAGTGTTAGTTCGTCTATTTTGAAAGTATTTTCGAGAATAGTTTGAAAATGTTAGGTAGTAAAGTATCAGGACGGTAATTACCAGAGTCTTTATAATCTCCTACCTTATACACAGAAATGTTTAGCAGTTTCTATACTCGTGAGCATTGTGTGATTCAATGCACCAGTTCGTTGTTAAATATTCATTATAACACCTTCACTGCTTTTCATACTTCGTATCACACACACACACACACACACACACACACACACACACAAAAAAAACTACTAAGGTTTCCTTGGGGTCTACATAGGGGTTACAACCGTAATAACGTTTGAAATTGAAAACAGGAAATTATTGGTCTGTTTCATTCACGTGAGAAGAACAGATACTACACTTCAATCTTGATCACGGAGTTAGGGGGGTGTTTATTTAACACTACAGCAAAATGTGACACAAGGTCGAGGCTTAACGTGGGAAGAATAGGAAACATCCATCCAAAAAATGGCTCCAGCCGACGCGGCTTTGATTGCCAAGCGACTGTAGAAGCTAAAACAACCTCTGCCACGAAAGCGTTCCTGAGGGACCTTCTCCTCTAAGTGCAATGGAGCAGTGCTGCCCCAGGGCAACGGATCCCCTGCAGCTGGGACGAGTAATAATAGGAGAGCCCAAGGACGAGTCCAAAGGCCTCCAATGCGAATAGCAGTGCGCAGCCTCAGTAAAACCTCATTGGCTAACGCACTGCACCGGCTCACACGGTCTTGACAGAATCGGTATATGAATTTCTCAAATAAAAATAATGCATTTGTAGTTATTCTATTGCATTATATATTAACTTGTCCTTCACAGTTAAAATTAGAGTGTCCTCTTCATGGAAATCATGTAAAAGCTCATTTTCGTTCTATTTGGGCACAATTAACAAAATAGCATTGTTTGTATGGAAGCAGTCGGTTGGTGGAGGATTAGTTCGTTAGGTTCTCATCAGCTTTTGTGGCAATTCGTAGTATTGCGTATGAAGCGCGTGAAGAATGTGAATGCCGCGTGCGTGAGGCAACTATCTCAATACTTGATGAGTGATAAAGCCCAGTAATGGGAATATTTCACTTTTTTCTTTTCAAGTGTGATTGGTCAATATCGTATAGTTTTTTGGGGGGGGGTAAGCCAGGAGTCTGATTTATATAACGATTGAAATGATATTTAGATAATTTTCTTCACTTGTCAGAATGTAAACCCATTTCAGGCATTTTTTCCTATATATAATTGTGCTTTATTTTACGAATTCTCATTTTACAAACAATCATTAAGGATTAATTAGTCGGTAAAGGCGATATATATATATATATATATATATATATATATATATATATATATATATATATGTATGTATATATGCGTGTGCGTGTGTGCATGTGTGTGTGTGTGTGTTTGTGTGTGTGTGAGTATTCCACAAGAAGGGTCAACAAATGTAAGAGATAAGTAAAAAGTAGGGAAATTGTTCGGAAACTACTCTTATATCTTTGATATTTTGTAAAAAGGGTTTGTGTTCATAGTGGTATTTCTTAGCTCACAGAAAAGAATGCTCTGACCGGTTTCAATGAGATTATCAAGAGAGAAGTCAACTATATATAAATGAAAATTGCTTTCTATTTTCATAATTCCTTACGGAACATTCTGAGGTCATCTTTCTTGAATTATTTCCTTTTTCCCTCAATTTCTATCCCTTATAATCTCTTCCACGTTCATCCTTACTCTTTCTCCCTCTCTCCCCCTTTCTTGCTATCTCTCACTCACTGTTTGTCCCTCTTTCTCTCTCACATATACCACGATTCATTCTCCCTTGAAACTCTTTCAAATTTTGCTAAAATCTTTCCCTTTCCGTCCACAATTCATTCTGTTCGTTTCTTCATGCCACCATTCTTTTGTCTCACTATACTCAACATCTTCCAGAGACCAATATTATCTGTTCTTTTTAATCATTGTCAATGTAACAAGTCCCCCTTTTTCATACTGACTTCGATCTTTCTTATTCGTTACAATTCGTTGGAATCTTTGTTTAATTACTCTGTACAAGTTATTACATTATTCCATCTTGTAATTATTTCTCATTTGTTTTGACTAACAGGTTATCATTTCTGGTAATCTCCTTTACAAAACTTCACCGTCATTTTTTAAGCAGATTTAATTTTTTTTACCCCTCTTCATCGTTCTTTTGTGAAAAAAAAAAATCTCAGTATTAAATGCCTGTCTATCTTTCTCTCTCGTCTTTCCTCTTCTCCTGTAATCGATTTGCTAATCTTCCTTTGAACTTTCTGTATTTATTTAACCTTATTTTTTATTGCTCATTTTTCACTAATTTCTTTATTCTTCTATTCCATTTTATCTACCACAAATGCTTTATAACTAGTTTTCTTTCCGTCTCATTCAACACACCGATCATTCTTTTCTTACTTCCAATTCCCTTCCACAGCTATTTTTCATTTTTTTTACTTCATTCCCTTCTTCTTCCAGAGAGTATTCGTCACCTAACGGCTGACTTGCTTCACCTATTGACTGGCTGAATGCCTCTGTGCGTCAACCCGTCTCTCTATTTCTTCAACAACTTCAATTCAACCGACGACCGGCCCAATGTCATACTCCATGCGTTTCAGAAAACACTGTATTGTCTCCCTTGATTCCAATCTCAGTATTTTGTTTACTTCTGGAATATCAATGATATTGATAAAACCGGGAAAAAATGTTCTGATCTGTTTATTTTTTAAATGACTATCGAATTTACTGCGAATATTGAAACTTATAATATTACCATCTGGTATTGCTTTCGAACGGTGGACGGATTCAAGCAGCGAGTTACAGGAGTAATGGTATTTAATTCTCAAAAGCATATTTTGTTCTGGAAAAAAAAAAAAAAAGAAATTATAAATGGATGTACAAACATATGCAGACGTACAAACCCACATAAGGGCACATACTTTTTTTTATTATTATAATGTCCGTAACATTAAAAAGAGAAAAAAAAACAAACATTTTTTCATTACATTTAACTAAAAGCATCTTATAGATACTATTTAAAAAAGACAAACAATTCTCATCTGAGTGTTCAATGCTGCCCAACTCTTTTCCAGAAGAGGTTGGCTCCATAACCCGTCTTGATCACTTATTACAGCTACTGATATACTGATATAAATATCGCAGGCTTGGTTCTCATAGGTTCAAAAATGGCTTTCGCACCTCTAATATATTAAAAAGATAAAGGTTTTGGATCACTCATAACAAGAAACGCAAACATATTTGCACTTTGCAGCTACTCAGTAAGATACAGGATTGGAAAACATGTTCATCTACACATTCATATATCCGGTACACATTCACAAACAATAAAACTCACAAAATGAAAAAAAAAAGAACTTTCATATTTCTTCAGCATTGGGGAGGAAGCCTCTGAAGCTGCACGAAGCATCAACATTGCATTTGGCCAAAAATCGGTTCCTGCTTGCTTGCTTCGTTCAGAGGTTTGGACGAGATGAGATTCTTGGAGATCGCGAACGTCCTCCAAGGAATCGATCCTTTGCAATCGAAACACTAAGGAAGCAGTAGGGATAGACACTCGGTCATCGGTCCGTAAGCATCGAGTACTTGTGGAAACAAGGAAATAATCACTTGGAAACTACTTTGATTAAACATGTTATCTATCACCTTTATCGAATCATTCGCCTGAAAGGCCGGAACATAAATTGCGTAGCGGAGTTATTATTTCATCATATATATATATATATATATATATATATATATATATATATATATATATATATAGAGAGAGAGAGAGAGAGAGAGAGAGAGGGAGAGAGAGTGAGAGAGAAAATTGATATGTCATCCTACAGAATGATTATAAAGACGTTGTTTCTAGTAGGAAGCCTATACCAATCGTCCTAACTGATAAACTATAGAGAAATGGGCTGCTGGATGATTCTTCTAGAATTATTCAAAATAGGGTTTCAGTTTCTTTCTCCAAAAGTCACCTCCAAAACCATGTCCTTATCATCACACCATTCATGGTTGAATTATGTATAGTTTTCGCGCCACATTAGTTCGACAAAAATATTTCACACACTTATTTCAAAGTATTGGTTATTTTAACAATTTTTATCAAAACAAGTTGAAGAAATAATCTGTATACTTTGTCTCTTGAAATGAACGTGTTTTTTTTTTTTCAACTCATGGCTTCTCGTTTTGGACTCTCCCGGTCCCGTATTTCTTCTTCCGACATTTTCACTGCAGTTTATTGTAAAGATATTAGGTGTGTGCCAGAGTTCATAGTGCTCTTATTTTTTTGAAACCTTGAGACTGGATATACAATTGAAAACCGATATTTTGATGGGAAGTTTTACAAACACATAATAGTCCCTTGATAGCAAAATCGTTTCAGTCCTCAATTTAGATGTCCTCTTATTTGAACTATTCTTTTTACATACAGTCTATCAACGTAGTTCATAATATGCGATGCTTCATGCATGGGGATCAGTTGATTTTTACCTAAACTTTTCTTTTGCTCTTTAGTTTAAAAATGAACCCGAACTTTTCATCACACTACCCAGGTATTCATTCCTCTGATCACTTTTCTGTTGATGCATGAAGTTTCTTACGTGTTTTTTTCTTTCAAGTTGTGAAAGAAGACAAATGACAAGCACAATATTCCTTTCTTTTATATCTTGTTCTCGTGGGATATTCTTTTCTATCTTTCATTGTGTCTCATCGAATCTGATTGATACTTGAAGTTTTTCCTTTGACTTTCCTTAGAATTTAACCTTTTTCCATTACAATACCGCAAGAAGCATTTACTAGCCTTTCTAGAAGATGTCTCTTTTTATTATCATGGATTGATTTGTTCGATCTGGTATTCTAATCTTAGTTTTTATAGTCACGCCATTTCGGCTATTGTACCGTCTGGCATCTGAAGAAAGCCGGAGAATGATACAGCTGTAACGTTGTCACTAAAAAGTTGGGGGAGCTAGATCGAATAAATCGGTGTTTAATAATGATAATTCCCCCAAAATGCAGACACGAATTGCCTCATCTTGCTTTGATCTCCAGAAGTTCTGCTCTCCACTCTTTATTCATTGCACTAGATATGAATCTGGCCGAATGATCTGTCTTTTTATTTGTACATCAAAGCATTCCAATATCCACGGTTAAGGGATCATATCACTGGCTTTTCGTAATCTACATTATTCCATACATTTGTATATTGAAACAATACGATAGTCATCGCTAGAGACAGAGTGACGAGTCGTCTCATATCTAGCACTTTCCTCGGTAATATCGTACTCTGATCAGACTCAATTCTTTTGAATTCCTAATCCATCCAGTCTTGCCTATAGTTTTATTTATTTTTTCACTATTCCAAGGGCACCAACTATTAATTGGCTCAATAAAAACCTTCAGTTCCCGGGCTATGTCCTGGCATCGTTCTAATTTTTTTCCGTCTTCACACTGTAGGCCACGTAAACTATCTGGCAGACCCTCATCCTTGTTTGCGACTATCAGATCCAGTCTTCTCACTTGAATGGGTTGAACAGTCTGGATATCTAAGTCCTGGAATATTTTATTATCTTTATTTTTTTTCCGTGATAGTCTCTGGCTTGTGTTGAAACCATTTCTTCATATGATCGCACTGAAGTCGTCTGCACAATTCAAGTAAAGCATCGAATTACAAAGTGGATACTCAACATCTCCCTGGAATTTGGGGGGCCGAAAAATCCTTAGAAAAGTGAGCATCACATAAACGAATGCACTTTGAGAAGAAAAACTCAAATAAGACAAAACTGTACTTAATCTGAAGATTGTACGGTGTTAGTACCCATAATGCTCGTAAATAAGAGGAATCCATCAGTGTTATTACGGTAGTCATCTTTATTATCAAAGTAATAATGTTAGAAGAAAGACTTTTTGAATGATATAAAGAGTGTCCATTTTAATAACTAGTGTTTCAATGTTTGTATAATGTAGCTGGTGCTTACACCCCGATTTGATGACAATTTAAGTCACTTTACCGTAACGACCCGGTCATTTTGGATGGAGTCTACCGTATGTTGTTATACACTGTTAATGAGCTATGTTAAGAAAAGGATATATTTAATGTATATGTTAAACATTTACGTCAAATATGCCATTGTTTATTGTTTTTAGAAGTTCTTAGCGTTGGAATTAACACCCTCTCTCAATTTTCTTTTTTTTTTTTTTTGTTAACGCTTGAAGCCATTGTATTTTGGGAAGCATAGATTTTTAGAGTATTTTGGGTAATCTGGGAAAATATTACGAACAAAATCTAATGAAGAGAAACTAGGTTCCTATAATTGAATACAACTTATAAAAATTGAATGAATTTCTTCCGCTCATTTTCTCTCACAGTTAAACAGTTTCCTGTTTTTTTTCTCCGACTCTTCCCCTTTCTTGCCGCCTATTCTAATCTTCACAGCCGCCATTTTAGCCACCAGTACAAACAACAAGAACAATAAAGATGGAAAAAAACCAGCAAAAACAATTGTTTTCTTTTGAATAGAAAAGAAAAGACTAAAAGCAAAAATGATGCCCTGAGAAGAATGTGCATAAATATTTTACAGTTCTGTGGGATTCTGGATGCACAGAGAAATTAGAAAAAAAAAAAAAAAAAAGGAAATTTAGAGGAAAACAGGTCTGCATCATTTCACGAGTGAATTATGTATAGTGTTCGCGCCACATCAGTTCAACAAAAATATTTTCACATAATTATTTCAACGTTTTGGTTATTTTAACAATCATTATCATACAAAGTTGAAGAAATGCTTTCTATATTTTTTAGGATTCAAATATTTTATTCGCTTTGACATCTGTTCTGTTGTTTTTTTCATTAATGTTATCCTTCTCCTGCCAATTCTTTTCAAAGGTGAAAAAAATTAGAAAATTATAATCACGTATATCGACACATTGTCACTTTTTTCTACCTAGTCTCACAGGTCCTGTCATTTTATTGTTAATATGTAATTGTTATTCAGATATTATTTCTTGTTAGGTAGTTTTTTTTTTTTCGTTTTTTTTTCCTTCCTTATTTCTTTCATTCACAATCATTTCCTTTTTTTTTTTTTTTGGTTCTGTCGCTTCGATCTTCCCTTTGTTCCTGTTTGGTTCTACCCCTCTCTTTCCTTTCTCTACATTTTCTCTCCATCAACTTTTTTTAGTCTTGGTCTATACCTATTTTGAAGGCAGCTTCATTTAACATCAATTTCTCTCATTTTTGTCTTTCTTCCCGTTTGTCTTCATATAACATTGCCAATCTTTTCTTTTCTGCCTTTTGCATTTTGTTTTCTTTTTCTTTATGCCTCATCTTTCTGCCTCTCTATCTCTTAAGTTCTGTTCATTTTTCTGCTCATCTTGATTCTCTTATTTCGTCTGACTAATCTACTTATTCATCCTCTCTATTTTACGTTTTCCTAATACACCCTTTACTTTTCTCTATATACTTGTCCATCTGTTTCTTCGTTTTTTTTCCTGATTTCAAAGATTTCAAATATGAACTCAATATGATTTCAAGAAGACAAATAGATTATTTTCCGTTATAGTTACTCAATAAATCTCACCTCATTTGAAAAATTTCGTTTTGTTTTGAACGAGGAAATATAGATTTTCTGAGATAATTGTCGAGAAAGATCGCGCTTGTCAGTTTTTTCTCACACAACTTTCACTCTCATTGCCGCTTTGCTATTAAATTTGCATACTTGATTTTCAATTCAAAATATTGTTGTAAAAAAATAAGCAGGACGGATATTTGTTAAGAATTTCACCACATTACATGACAGACTTATTCACCAACTCCAAGGCATCCTAGATGAAGGCAGGGACCCAGACTGGATGACTGAATGGAGAATTACCCTCATACGAAAGGGAACTAAGGAAGGACAACCAGGTGAGCAAGTACAGACCAGTTACAAGCTTACCATTTATGTTGAAAATCCTAAACGGGCAAGTAACAGAGAGAATATATATATTTCCATTGAAAGAAGAAGACTCTAAAAACAGACAAGATGCATGAAAGGAACCAAAGAGGCTACCGACGTGCCCTGCATTGACAAGATGCTTCTAAAAGAAGTCAGAAGAGAAAGGGAAAAGGTTGCAATCGAATTGATAGACTATACAAAAGCATACGATAAGATCCCTCATAGCCGGATACACGAATACCTCTTGATATACAAGATTAGCGAACCAGTGGTGAGATTCATGGCCAACTGTATGAAAAACTGGATAGTAAACTTGACAGCTACAGGAGAAAACCTAGCAGAGGTGGGTATCGAAAAAGTTTTTTTTTGGGGGGGGGGGTCCCTGTCCCTCTACTATTTGTGCTAACCATGGTACCTCTAAGAATAGAATCTTGGAAAGCAGCAAAGGATGCCAACGAAATCACCCATCATGGTCAAATGCATCAGGACAAATTATGTTTAGACGAAGATCGACAGAAACCAAACAAACAGCAAATACCGCCTCTGTAGAGAAAAAGACTGGACTGTAAACGACACAACCAGTGAATGTAGTAAACTAACCTAGAATGAGTACAAGAACAGACACAACAGGGTAGCAACAGTTATATACTCAGAAGTAAGCAAAATACTGGGATTCATCGACTTCCGCTTAGCAACTGGTGTGAAAATGAAAATACAATAATAATAATAATAATAATGATAATAATAATAATAATAATAATGATGATAATAATAATAATAATAATAATAATAATAATAATAATAATAATAATAATAATAATAATAATAATAATAATAATAATAGCAGCTTCTTCATTTTAATATGCTTTATCTGCCGTAGAGAGGCAATACTTTTCAATGATGGACCTTAATGGTCAAATATGTATCCTCTTGACATGAAAATGTCTTGATTTACTAATTAACATAACAAGTGTTGAATCTATGTTAGTAAGAGATTGCTTCACAAGATGCAAAAGCTAAATATTCCGTTGACCAAAAATATTGGTCTTGTTAGTTGTTGAATAGCTATTGGAGCGTTTAGTTTTAATTGACTTCATAAAAAAAAATCACTTTTGGTTCTATGGTTACAGCTCTCATATCAACGAGCATTGTTGAGAAATACTGGGGAAATTGGCGTATTTTTGTTCATTGATTTTTACGGTGACATTGAAATGAAATAAGCAATATTTTTTGGGCACATTATACTATTCTAAGTTAGAGAAATGGAATCACATTTGTGCAGTTTATGGACAAGATATTTTGAATGATTGAACGTTTTAAAAGTGGACATTTCTTGCTGAACAATGCTACACGATTGAGTAGACCAATATTGGTTGAGAGCAACCAAATCAAGATATTTACACTTCCAGTGCTTCCTACGAAGATCTTCATACAGAGCATTCTTGGGTCATCACTGCTAAATACAAAAATCGATTTACTAGCAATACTTTCTTATTATCTACTTTTCCCCATACCTCCCTTATGTAGCTACAGGTAACTATGTGATCAGGTATACCGCCTCGTTGGTGACCTCAAGGAAACAGGTAACACAATGGTGAGTATAACTGTAAAAGCAAGTCGCATCAAAAGTGTGCAGAATAATCAACGTTATACGACGCCTACACTTGAAATATCCAGATCAAAGTTTGGAAATTATTTGCACCCACTTACTTTTGTTGGTGGCCTTGCCATTTGGCTTCCACCAAATGAACAGATCTGGTTAGTGACTAAATAGAAACCATCATATAACCAACTTCTTTCGGTAGCATATCGTGTAGGGTGATCAACTAAAACATTGCAAGAAGGGCTGATCAATGATAAGTTACTTCTCTCGTCTTTTGTCAGACAGTAATCAATAAAAAACGCATTGCAAACTGAACCCCTTCTAAATATCCTACGAAAACCTATCAGAGGGAGGGGACAAAAAGATTGCCGTTGACCTGATATGGAGTGAATGTTGAAAATTTCAGCCGTGTAGCTCTATTGGTGAGACCTGTACGCCTTATACCTACTAAATCTCCCACTAAAATCTATCAGGGCGGGAGCAAAAAGATTGTCGTTGACATGATAAAGAGTAAATGTTGAAATTTTCAGCCGTATAGCTCTATTGGTGAGACCTGCAGGCGTTATATATACATAGCCAACCAGTTGGAGAAACTTACAACCCCCCCCCCCCAAAACCCATATTGAAAGTTAGTTAACGGTTTTGAATACTGGTTCATATTGCCGTTTGCCATTTTCTACTTGAACAGAACAAAAACGTACCTTTTTTTCCAAACAAATTGTTGAGAACTATAGTGCTTATTTTATTGCAACTTGCAATGCAAGAGATTATGGAATCAGCGAAATAAACGACCGCTAACAATAACGAAGACAGGTATGCATTATAATAAGGTGATGCCGAGTAAAAGGTTGTAAGTTCTGGGAGTATGAAATTATGAAGTTTCCTGAACGATTACAAGATGTAGTGAAATAAAGCAGTAAAAGTATTTCTCAATAAAGTTAATATCAAATTTATTTTCATTTTTACTTGATAAACTGATCAATTTTTTGTCGATTAGCCAATAAAAATGTTAATGATTTAAAAAAGGTAGCGAGACTAAGTGAGTAAGATAGAATTGTTTCGAGGGAAAGTGCTGGAAAAAGAAAGGGCTGGTTTTGCGCTCTGTAAGTGTGTTCATACATTTCTCAGATTATATAAAACTTATAAAAGCAGTAAAATATTAGCTGCTTGTCTGAGTCGAAGTTCGGTACCCACAAGAAGATTTTTATTTTATTACTTGGTCTGAAATGGTGAATATATTGGTACAATTCTTGATTTTCTTAAGTGAAGAAAAAGTTAAAAAATTTTTCAAGTAAATATCTTAAAATATAGTCATTAGTCAGCATCATATGAGTTTCAAAATCAACACCGACATAATTAACCACGGTTATACATAGTGGGTATATATCAACGTCGTACGTTGGCACCATGATTTCGCACTTATTAGAAATTCAGAGAGTTCATGTTTTGTAAATATCAAAACCAAGTATTGATAAACTGATGAAAGTATCTTTCGTTTAGTTAGAGGAGGTTCTCGGTGATTTAACACTTTTAAGAAAGGTAATAATGGATTCAAATATTTGACCAAGTCAACTTTGATACGTCACACCGTGTAAATGATGAAGATAGAACTAGCACGAGACAAACAAGTCCTGCTCAACGTTTGGATGTAACAAATTCAAGATAGATTATGATAAACGCATTCTTTTTTTGTTAAAAATCTTCCAAATATGCCTGGCACGAAAGGAAATGATGTATCGAATCAGATCTCACTAAGTGATGAGAGAAACAGTAACCACTATGATATAGTTGGTCCATGACTTGTTCTCCATTTCCTCCGATAATTTTCTTTTTATACACTTATTGATGAGTGTACTCGGTCAGTTCCACAATTAAAATGCGCCAATTCCTTGATGGGAACGCACCCGAATGTCACTAATCGGAGAAATACACAGGAAAACATAATTTGTATATCGTTTTTTTTGTTGTTTTGTTTTTTTCACAGGAAATGGACAAGACTGTTGGGATAGCGTAATTGTATCAAGATATGAATTTTTCTGAAAGCTGGTTGAGTTATCATGAATTTGAAAAACAGATGTCAAAATGAAAGACTTAATCATCATCCAATCTTTATTATTTTGATTCGATGAAGATGCTGATATGCTGACCTGACTTTGATTGGGAAAAGTAAAGAAATGGGCAATGATAGATAATAGAGAGTTAATAATTATGGAGAGTTAGAAGTAAATAGTAATATTAATATTAATATTAATTTTTATTCATTACATTTAGAACCTATTTATAAAAAATATTATGCAATAAAAATGAAATGGTCAGTTATTATGCAATGAAAAATCACAATTCGCTTTTTTTCTTGCTTTCAATAAAAAGTGAAGCATCTCTTATTGAATGTATCAGTGGAAATACTCTTTTCACTAAATTTCAAAATGCTAATAAGTCAACGGTAAAATATTTAAGCCTTTGTCTTCAAAACACCATTAACGAAGTAAATTTGTACGACATTATGTTTGCTAAATTGAGTCAGTAACTGGATAAATACCGAACAAACTGGTTCTGTCGTTCTCCACCTTTTCATATTCTACCGAATCGATAATTCGTCTAACTGTTCCCCAGAATATTAAGCCATTCGTTCACTTCTGATCTCATACAGTTTAAGAATTCGCATTTCATTCTTGTACAAGTGGAAAAAAAAACCCTTGAATTTGCCAGTAGATTCAAATTGTTTGTTGTGAATGCTTATAACGTAAGTAAATCGGTAATTTTTAATGAAGAATGTAATACATTTCATTTAAATTCTCCTTTGCAACTAATTTTCTCTGGTTCAGATCAAAGTTTCCACTGCATTTCCATTCATTAACTCATGAGTTTTCGTCTCTTGTCAATGCCGAGTCTAAGTTGGTATCGACTTTGATTTTCCTCTCGTGACAAGAATAATTTTCACCTGATTTCGGAGAGTAAACTTTTCACTGTTTGTCTATCACATCACGTTAAACTCAATCGACATATAAAACTAACATTCCCCCAACATAATTTGAAATCGTGATCAAGTGATTAGTATACATGTTTTTCATTACACACACGCATATATATATATATATATATATATATATATATATATATATATATATATATATATATATATATATATATATATATAGATATATATATAGATATATATATATAGATATATATAGATATATATACACACACACACACACACACACATATATATATATATATATATAGATATATATAGATATATATAGATATATATATACACACACACACACACACACACACACACACATATATATATATATATATATATATATATATATATATATATATATATGCAATGCTCCTCCACAGGAATAGATCACTCTGGTGGATGGGGAATTTATGCATAAATAAATATGTCCCTTAAATTCAGCTTTACTGACCGTCCAGTTCCAGAGGTAGGAAATCGGCCTCCAGGTCTGAATCGAAGGTTTCAATCCTGCCTCGTGGTACTGGATGGGATAATGAATAGTCTATAACCACACTGAAGAGATGTAATGCATCGAAACAGCTGTCTGTGGATGACACAATAACATATATATATATATATATATATATATATATATATATATATATATATATATATATATATATATATATATATATATATATATATATATATATATATATATATATATATATATATATGTGTGTGTGTGTGTGTGTAAACATACGCAAAAGGTTGAAGTGATCATCTTTGGTTTGGATTAATAAAGCAGTAGAGTTTGACCCTGCAGCAGAAAGGGGGTTTCTTCTTTTCTTTGATTCGATTTTTTCCCAAAAATTTATTTTCTTCTTTTGCTCTCCCTTAACACTTCCAAAGCCTTCTCACTTTCAGAGTTTTACTCTGTCTCACTCTCTCTCTTGTTTATTTTATCTTCATCAACTTCTCTTTCTTCTATTTTCTTATTTTGGGTCAATTTTCTCCTCTCTGTCTGATCTGTCTGCTCTCCATCAACTCTCTCTCTCCCTCTCTCTCTCTCTCTCACTCACACTACATTTTCCAATTTTATCTTCTGGCTCCTTTTCACTTCTTCCTCTTCTTCTTTCTTCTTCTTCTTCTTCTTCTTCTTCTTCTTCTTCTTCTTCTTCTTCTTCTTCTCTCTTTGGACGAACAGAATGGGTAGAAGATTAGACATGGAAATTGAGAACATTTCTGAATACAAGGCCGAGATTGTCTTCACAGGGAGGCTGTAAAACTAGATTAATTAAAATTCTTCCTGATATCGATAACATGTCACTTGCAGGTAATCAATATTTGCAAGTGGTATGGCTTTTCAGTTTCGTGACATTGGAAGCAAACATCCATAATGCAGACCCGTTCATTCTTTGCTTCCTTTCCCCTTTCCTTCTTTCGTTATTCACCTTAGAAATAGAAAAACATCATTTAATCACAAAGCAATTAACAAGAAATGGGGAAAAAAGTGATATGCCTAAAATTAGATCCAGGAAATCACATGTAGTGAATATATATTCGTTTTAGTTGCTAATACGGCTGTAACTAAATAATCTGTTAACTGCATATTGTTTTGGAAACAAGACGGGTCTTTTACTAATAAAATGGCCTAAAATAAGCAGTTCAGCTTATACTCTGGTCAGTGAAGATTTCCAATACCTTTGACTATATGAGCATCTATAAACGATGCGTAACAGCGAGCGATGATGCTCGTTGTTTTAACTTACTCCATTACCATGGTTTTCTATTTGCCATGTAGGTAATAATGAACGGTGCGTACTGTGTAATATCCATTTTAAATCATGTTGTCGGGTTGATTCAACATCTCATAAGAATTTCACTTTTACGACCTGAGAACAACGATCAATATGCTGAAAGTGAAATAGATTCACGTCTCAGTGATAGGTGACTATAAACGGTGTATTTATATGAAGATGATATCTTTCACGATGACGTCATGGTAAAACAACAGACGGCCTATATTACAGTCAATCGATTTGCAGAAATTCTATGCAAATTCTGAATCCTCCTTGAATTCACGATGGACTTACGTTCAAGAATACATGGTATATTATTTGAAGGTGATGATGTGCTCCATAAGGAAAGAAGAACACTGTTATAGATGTATTGTAAATCGAAATGAAAATGATATGGAATTAAAATAAAAAAAAGAATTTTTAGAAAAAAGTAATTCATAATGGTATTTTCTTTTAAGAATTGGAGAACTATTTTTGGTATTGCCACTTGATGCTCCCAAACGAAACAATAAGCGTACGTTTACGTTGAAACATTTTAAGACTAAACCATTCATAGAAAACGATATCATTTCAGAGCCTCGTTTCGATTATGAAATTTTAAAGGAATAAGAATTGGAATTTTTTTTCTCGATTCAAAGCTTCATGCAAATACTTTAACTTTTAGAGTGATTCATATCGGCGTAAATGAGAAGCTGTGTAGTTTTATCGTAAGCAATCACTCGCTCTTCGTAACATTTGATCTAGATATAAGGTCTAAAATGTTATGTCAACGTTAACGCTGATAAACATTTCAGACATTACCAGGAACAGTGATTCATGTTTATAATTACCAGTTGGTGCCTGTTTTTGACGTTACGATTTCAATCACATTTTCATCTAGTATAACAGTTGTCAAGTCTCAAGAAGAAACCATACTTAGAAACCGTTATTAAAAGTGTCTTTCCTGAACTTCATATATATATATATATATATATATATATATATATATATATATATATATATATATATATATATATATATATATATATATATATATGTGTGTGTGTGTGTGTGTGTGTGTTATTTTGAATGTCAAAGCTGCTGCTTGGCATACACGCCCAACGCCCCACGCTTAGGGCAACACGTGTCGGAAGGGGCATCAAAGCAGCTTAAAATTATTCTTAAATCATGATTCATCGCCGCAATGGGCTCCATTACACAATTATTTGCATGGTAATACAAGCTATGCAAAATTCAATAGAAATAAAATGACTTTTGGTGCCCCCTCCACCAATTTCATCTCCTTTAATTGGACGGTTCTCTTCAACTGTCTGATATAAAGTCACAGGACATAAAGTCACAGACCAAGAGTCAGAGGAAAAGTTGTTGTTTTGAAAAAATATTATAATTCAAACAAATTTTAATTCATTAATAATTTTTTGTGATTTTGTTTTATCGGTGACTGTTCTATTCGATTGACTAAGCCCAGATTGTCTAAGCCACTGGTCGGTCTTGCACCCCTTTAGCCCCATGGACCAGTTCAATATTGACAATATTCTTTAGGGACCATCGAACGGGAGGTACTGTTTATCACAGCCGCAATATTAGTGAAAAGTCAATATTATCACATATAAGAGATTAATACACACAACTTCGTTTCTTATAAGTTTGATAACGAATTTAAAAATGATATCCAGGGTGAATGATTTGTTTTTGTTTCATTGATAAATCATATCATTTTGCACACTCTGGTGTTCAGGAGCCACTGATCAAAATAGTTATAATAAGAACGAAATTTGATTTCGTCAACTATTGAAATGAAACTGTTAAAACTGATTACCGAGTTGCTATTGAGTGAAAACAAAAACGAAGAAGAGTGACATTTTAATTGCTTTTTTGAAAACATGCTAAAAGTTTCCACCGGGAACATGACACCCCAGATAAGAAGAGAGTCTGAAACTTGTGCAAAAGATTATTCAATCGTCAAAATCTTTCTGTTATTAAGAAGAAAATAAGGAAAAATTCTTACATAACTTTTCTATGAGAAAAATCTATCTAAATCGGAGATTTTTCAGAAAATTAAGAGCGTGAAAAGTTGCACATTTATAAACATTAAAACGACATAAATGTGGCATTCGAAGATTTCCTGAAATTTCTATTTTGTAAAAAGTTATTTTTACATAACAATGCCTTAACAATCTAAAAATATGAAAACAAAAAGAAATATTATATCTCTGGGTAGTTATCGAATATTTAATTAATTCTGCAATTTTTGCAGCCCTTCAACTATACAGACATATTAGAATTAACGGGTATTTCATTTATTTATTTATTTATTTACAATTTTCGATGTTTTCACACAAAGTCGATTTCGAAATCTGATTTTGCACTTATTATAATAGTTCAGATAAGTGATTTTCAATGTTTGGTGCACGCCCCACAGTGGGGGAATTTTGAATATTGAGAAAAGTGAGAAGAGCAAAAAGTCTTCAATGGTCCAGAACAGAATTGTGTGTAAACTGATTTTATCTCCATGTGTATTCAAATATTGTTTGCTTAATTCATGTTTCGATTCTGCAAAGTCCAAGGATGACTTGGAGAAACATTACACTGCCGTGCTGTAGGCACTGACTGCAAACGGAAAAGCCAATGTTGATGAACCTGTCAAAACTATCACCACAGACCGCTGCCCTAGAGATGCTAACATTCCTGCATGAGACCGCTACCAACACCTCTGCTTTACCCCGGGGATTGCAGTAACTCTCCCAGATACAATTGACTCTGCTGAGCGAAGTTTCAACATGATCATCGATGTCGAAAGCTTGCCAACCCAAAGTTATTCCTTGCTAGATTTCTTCTTTTGAGGATTTCATGGAGATTCGTTGTCCCATGTAGATGTAGTGGTCTACTTTCTTCAGTTCTGTGCCATCGATTTCGGTTGCTGTGATCAAAATCTAAAATCCCTGCGTTCATCAATGGTACAAAAACGTTTAAGTGGTCTTACTGTTATCAACATCAATGTAGAACTAGAGCAGAAGTCAAATAACGAGATTGCTGTCTGGAAATGCAGACGCAAGCTTCTGAAGTTTGTACCCAGTGTATGATATCTTTTCAGTTCCTTTTCTGAACACCCGAAGTGTGGTAATCTTTCCTGGGAAACTCCTCCGGTACTCAGGTTTCTGAAGCAGATACAGTGGTTTGTTTTGTAAAAATCAAATAAATTGTAATTAGTTCGAGCAGCGTTAGCTACCATAGCTTAACAGACAGAGAAAAGAGCGCTAACTACAGAAAATAAATCTGCGTCAACAGAAAATGAGGAAAAACGAAAGGAATGACGGCTTAGAACCAAAGATGTTGCGAAAAACCCCAACCAAAACAAAAGAAGACTCAGATTTCAAAGACTTTAACTTTTGTTTACTGCAATTGGCCATTAAACTGATAATCTACTTTTCCTCTCCTAATATTAAACTAGTATTGCCAAATTTATTTGTTGGAACTCTGTTCACTGACTATTGTAAAAGGCTGCGTCTGGGAAAGGTCGCAGCAGCAAGTTATCGCTTAATTATAACTGTGTGGTGATGTATTTGTACCATTGTTGTGTTCCTTTAATTGTAAAGAATATTGCTGAGAAAATCGCTATGCAAATCTTTTATTTGCATATATCATTATTCCTACCCTAGTAAGAGCTTGAGCTCTCAGTTTCTGATTTCAATTACACTTTGTTTGTTGAACGGCTTGATAAATTACGGTTTTAAAGATGCAAAAGCCGGCTAGAGAAGCTCTTTTGAGCCTCCCACGAATGCTGGAAATGACTGTATATTCATCTTTGAATTTTTAAAGTTTTGGGACTTTTCTTCTGTTTTGATGTGACCAATTAAATAGTTACCTTTTTAAAAAATTTTTTATGTATTTGTTTTATTCTGTTATCATTTTTGATTAGATGTTCTACTCTAGTTTATTTCATTGAATTATTTTATTGTTTTCGCAAAGTATGTGAAATATATTTCTTCAGTTTGCAGGTTGCATTTATGTTCCTATTGGGACGGGGGCACCACAAAGCAATTATGCGTACGGCACCCACCCAAACGACCATCACCATTCCTGCTTCAGGCGATGAGAAATTTTTGCCAAGAAAACATTCGCTTATTTTGTCTGATGAACCCAGAGTAAATGAACATCAACACATTATATAATCGGACTGGAATATTTTACTGGATGTTTTACTAAAGAGTTAACATTTTATCCAAATTGAATTGACTTTTAAAGTTATTTTCTGAATGGCTTGATATCAGTGTAATAGTGTAAACGTCCATAACTGTTTCAGAGCATTTAATGTGTGTCCAGTCATTTTGTTGAACGACGAATCGCCGACTCACTGTCAACCGGCAACAGTTCCGCCATTCGAACGCTTTGTAGATAACCTTTTTGACGAACTGAATTCTCCAAAGCCTACCTTGAGATGATCTTCCGAAACCGAGAGTGGGAACACAAAGCAATCAGAGTAGACGGCGAATACCTAAGTGGCATAAAATTTGCCGACAACATCGTTCTTTTTGCAAAGAACCTTCATGATCTACAAATAATGCTAGATAAACTAAGTGAAACAAGCAAGAAAGTTGGCGTCCACATGAACTTCAGCAAAACAAATGTCATATATAACAACAAATATGTTGGGGACAAAGACACAACAATAAGTAGACCACTACATCTACCTCGGACAGCGAGTCTCCGTGAAGTCATCAAAAGAAGAAGAATTAAAACGTAGAATCACACCTGGTTGGCAAGCTTTCGGAAGAGACAGCTCGACTTTAAGATGGCGTGACGAAATAGATAAATTTAGAAAGTACTTGCTCTATGGTGCTCATGATAGAGAGGACTGGCGAATCCTGGGGAAAGTCCATGTCCAATGATGGATGATAAAATACTGATTATGGTGATGATGTTTTACCGGATCGGCTTTCCAGCGGATACGGTTTTTGGTACAATATAGAGATTAAAAATTGAGAGAAAAGGGGACTTTTCTGAAAAATGGCATTATTTACATCTTGATGATAAAATACTTATATCATGAACTCAATTTTTGTGAAATATTAGAGAAATAATCCAACGGACATCGATGCCCTATTTTTAAAACGTAATTAAAATTGAATAAAATCAGTTCTTGAGTTTTTTTTGGCATTGCTAGAAAACAAACCCAAATTATAGTTAGTTATTCAAGGCATGAGATTTTTGCATGCAATCTTTTCCCACCAGGTGTTGATTTTCCGAAGAAAAATAATACCTATAAAATTCTTACAAATTAGATAAGCATTGATTAATTAAGCTCATTTGTAAAACAGGTTTTTAGATGTTCAATTTTACATTTTTGTCAATAACAAGAATAAATTACTTCTTTGAAGGATGCGTCCCTCTTCTCGGTGGAAATATTAAACAATTCTGTCAAGAATGTTTAATAATAAATCTTTAAAAATAAAGTAGCCACCCGGAAAATGATTGGATGGAAATAAGTTAATTTGATGATTAATCGATTGGATTCAGGAAAAACTTGAAATATATTGAAAATAACGCTTGTTATGGCAGAGGCGTTCGCAGTTTTTCAAAATAGAAGCTCAGATGTTTTACATTTCAATTTAGATGAATTTGATCACATTCAGATGTTATATTATCATCATATTATGATTATTTTGGGTGAATTGGATCTTTTTGGTTTGACGACCACAAAATTTAAAGGCTTGAAAAAGTATGTGATTTTTTTTATTAAAAGTTTGATAAAAAAATATTCATCAGAAATCATAGCAAATGAAACTAAATGTCTATGTTTTGTTCTAACCATCTTTAATGTGGGCTTTTCTTCTGTGTAGGCCCTTTTCTGTGTGAGCTTTTATCCGTAGGGGCTTTTCCGTGTGGGCTTTCTTCTGTGTGAGTTTTTTTCCGTTTGGAATTTTTATATGCGCGCTCATTTTCTGGGCTTTTCCATGTGGATTTCTTCCATGAGAGCATTTACTGACCACCGTCGGTGATACGTTTTTTGACAAAACGACAAAGAACTCTTTAATGGTATCAATGCGATTACCATATTGTGGATACCCAATTCAATCTCATATATAATCGTAGTGTTTGAAAAGGCAAAAAGTTAAAAGATGAAAATGAGACAGTTTTTCTATCTATTGGCTGAATTTCTGTCAGCAACTCCAAGATTCATCAAAAAAAGATTGGATCGAAATTTCTTCTATACTTTGACAGTCGAGTTGAGAGTTGAATGTATTATAGTTTTTATGTAGTGCAGTTAAGTTAATGAGTGATGAAATTTAATATAAGCTAAAGTAAACGCATTCAATTATGATAAACACTTGAACAGTGCAGTTTTGAATAGTGCAATTTTGGGGTGACAAATTTACCACGCTTTTCAAAGAATTCCTTTACTTCAATTCACGTGAACTTAAACGAGTCTGTCATTTTCGTGACCAGAGTGTGTCATTTAATTATATCTATCAAACTCCATTCTAATCAAAGTTCCCAATAATATCACTTGCTGATGGATACTATGAATAGTATAATACCAAATGGATCAGTCAAATTAATTTAGTTGCTCAAAACTGACCAGAAGCAGTTCGTTAGATATTGCTTGATTTTTACTCACATTATTACCTCGCACTTTACAACAAGGTGGATTATATATGCAATCGGTCTTGGATCGTTCATGAATAAGATCACTATGATAGAATTCTCAGCTCGATGATTTTCAGTTGTATCTTAGCTATGTCTGAATGAATTCTACGTGACCTGTCATCGTATTAGATTGAACAAGAAACAATGAAAAGAGCAAATAACATCCGTACACATAGAGATCCACAAACAAAAAGATATGTCTAATTATGTCAGTATTTCGATGTATTTACATCATCATCTGAATATCATCTGTAGATGGTGAGAATTAACATTTGCAAATTTGATTTGTAATTAATTCTAGATTAATGGAATAAGTGATATGGTAACCTTCCACCATTTTCCGAAATTATATATATATATATATATTGCAGTGCTGGAAGGGATACTGGATAATCTAAAGCCACTCTGAAGAGTTGTAATGCAACAAAACACCTGTCTGTGGATGATAGTAATTAATTATTGTATTATCATAATTATCACCCCCTTGTTCAGGGTTTGGCACTCTTAGGTAGGATACTCGTCCACTATAAGCTACAATGCAATGCTCTTCCCACTCTGGAATGGAGAACTCTGGTGGATGGGGAATCATGCATGAGTAAAATAATCGCTCAATACGGTCCTACTGGCTGTCCAGTTCTATGTTGGGCAGGGGTAGCTCTGGGTCTGAAGCGAAGGTTTCGACCCTGCCTCGGGTTACAGGAAGGGATACTGGATAGTCTACAGCCACACTGAAGAGTTGTAATATAACCAAAAAGCTGTCTGTGGATGACAAAATTATTAATTATTATTATAATTAACAGTTCCTTCTTTAGGGTCGAGTAGTCTTAGGTAGGGCACTCGTCTACAATTTATATATATGTATACATATGAAATTTTGAATGATAGGCAGTGTCAGGAATTGCAATCATCAATCTTTCCTTGTCTTATAGTTTTCTTCCTCTTTTTCTCTCGATAGACTTTAATCTTTTTTGTTTTCGGGCTGGTGAGGGAAAAATTTGTATCCATACAGAGGTGTGTATCGTGTTTCAAACTTTATTATCTATTCATAGTTGCTTCGGATATAAATTTAAAATGTTAATGTTGCAATGGAGTTCAAAATATCTACACACCTACTTATCAAAACACACATACACACATATAATACTATAGAGATGATGAATGCTTTTTTCTTTGTTTCTTTATGTTATACGGACTCCAAAAACAGCCACAACCCATGCACTGCGAATGCTGACCCCAAGATGAACATAAGATTGGTGACACTGACATCTGGCGACATTTAAGATCAATTCAGGGTCAGGTCAATTTTGGCATTTTCAAATATAGGGGAGACGAGAATTTTTTTTCAACAGATTGACATGATTTATTTTATGAAATTTCTATAATATATGTTGTTTTTCTTTGTTATCTCATTTGAAATTTCTTTCCCGGGCAACGCTGGATACCCCAGCTAGCATATACATAATCAATATGGATTCAAAAGTGTGCATACACAATCATTCATACGTACAGACGCATTTATCGGTAAATATGCTTGCTATATGGGTTCCGTATAGGGTATGTATACCTTGTATTCGTTATATCTATTTCAATGTGTGCATGTGTGTGTGTGTGTGTGCGTGTGTGTGCGCACACGTGCGTGTGTGTATAGTGCAACATATTAATCCACTCTTGTAGCGGGTCTCTTTGATCGTCTCTAAGTGGGCCTAGGAAAGACTTAACAAGCAGCAAAAGAAACCTGAGATTCTTTATCGAAAAAGACTTTAAAAATAAGAAAAAAAGATCTTCAAATACAGGCCACAAGCACTTCTGTCTGTTCTTTTTTTTTCTATGCTGATGTCGGCAAGATGAAAATACCTCCACCCAATGATTCTGTCCCTTACATCAGCTTGTATCCATTGAGCCTCGGCAGAATATTGGTACACAAAACTTCCTTAAACGCGTGCAATCGTCTCAGACAAAGAAAACTACGACTAGGTTATTCAATTTTCACCTACTGATTAATTAGAATTTGTATCAGCATGTAGAGTTCTTGAAACTAAGCCTGAAGTAGCACAAAATGAGTTTAGAGACTACAATGTTCAAAATGTAATTGCTTGATAGAACGCTGTTATTCTTATCACCAGGAAAGATAATTTGATCCCCAAAACGACTAAGTAAGCCTCTCAAAATTGTATGACATAAACCAGTGAAAAATTGATAAGTTATACTAAGATTAACAACCAAGCATGGAAAGCTCCAGAAAAAGATGCTATTCGACTTGTAAACAGCCAAGAAGTTGGCAAAATAGATGAACTTAATAAATAATAGGCTGGCATTTGTTAATTGCAAGGTCAGGTTCATGCCAAACACTGAAAAAATGTTCCTCGTTATTTCAATACACCATTTCAATCACTCATTTCTTTTCGCATTCATTTCAATTTCAAATAGTATATAATATGGTCCGGTTGCAATT